>CM042754.1:13379365-13426003 GCA_022496165.2 Catalaphyllia jardinei
TTTGAGGGTCCAAGTGTTCTGTAGACGACACCCAAGGATCTATTTGCCCTGAGTACAACGGCATGAATTTGGGCGCTCCACGATAAATCAGAGGAGATAAGAATTCCAAGATCTTTCGTATACTTGACAGGCGTGATTCTTGATCCCATTATGTAGGAGGGGACCGACCTGTCACGGCTAGCTTCCTGCTCTAACTCTTTCAAATAAAGCTACTTAGCTTCAAAACGACATCGCTGTGTGAACAATGTTAAAGGAGTCAGAACTGAACCCTTGAAGTGTCGAGTTATTTGCAGGTTTTGTGCAACAAAATGGCTTATTTTGGTTTCTGCGGTGTCAGCTGACTGTAGGTCTATTCCACAGTAAATGTGGGAAAAACTCAAGCTAGAGTCCACACAACAGAAGGGGTCCGCTTAATGCAGGTTTCACTGTATTTGGATCAGCTATCGATTGTGCATTCAAAGGAGCTGTCAGTGATTTCTTCAGGCATCAAAAAAGCCAGGCTAATATTAAAGACATTACAGTCACAAATACATAATACAGTTAACAAGCTTGGTGACACTTTCATTAGCTTTAATGATTTTCCTTTTGAGACGGGAACTTGTTCACATAACATTTAAACGTTTTTCAATCTGGCATAATTTTCTGTTATTGCTTCTTTACCAATTGAAACAATCATTTTGCCGCCACTACTTTAGAAATTCTTGAGGCTAACAAACAGACCCCGAGGCGAGACGATGTTTGTTTCGTTTCTAGTTTTAAATGCTATTGTTGATCTTTAAGAAATGGATAACATATATCAAGCGCCAGGACTCAAAATTGTGATAGAATTTAAGTGATCCAAGGTTTTCCATGTTATAAGTTGCTAAACCCTGAGGAAATAAAATTATCCTCTCAAGAAAATTTGCTAAGTAAGTATTAAAAAACTTATAACGGTCCATAAAATCAAAAATTAATTTGCACCAGCCGGTTGACTCGGGGAAAAAAAACTCGATATTTTCATTCGATTCCGGAAATGATAAAAAAATTAAAGCGACATCAAGGCAAGTTAATGGGTACAAACCTCTCTGTAATGAAATGTTTCCCGACTGACTCCATATACAGTTAATTGTGTCTTCTTGGTGTTTAGAAAAAAGAGGCCGAACACGAAATCGTATTGATAGTCGAGCATTTCCTTCTTCCCTTCCCTTCCCTTCCCTACTCAGTATATTGCGGATCTGGACTCTTCGATATTCATTCGCTTTTAGAGAGAGAAGAAAGAACAGAGCCTACCCTTTTTTTCTCAAGCAAGTTCTTGGTGAAGTTGATTTTGTCAACAACTTGACAAAATTTAGCCGGGATACAGAAATGAGCAGCTTTTTGGGTGCGGTTGTTTTTCGTGCCTTTCATTTGCTTTACATCATCTGTCAGCATTTCCAATTGTTGCTTGCTCATGAAGGAGATGTGCCGTTTCACAATACCAAGTGTATTTATACGTCAAACTACTGCAATTCATCGTGCTTACAAGAACTTGGTGCAAACTTTGACACTCCCCTGGTTGCGGTGAATTGTTCGGCGAGGAACTTGAGCGAATTCCCAACAGATTTGCCAATAAACACTGGAAAACTTGCGCTCCACTTCAACTCGATTGCTAGATTAAATGCTGATGAAATGAATAAGATTCGATATCTTAAAGAGCTGATGATCGAGGGAAACAGCATTACGTTTATCCGCGAAGAAACTTTTCAAAGTAATTTCATGTTGCAAAGATTGAATATGGGAAGCAACAAGATTCATGATCTTAACACAGGAGTATTTAAAGGATTGAAAAACTTATTGGAGCTATACCTTTATCGAAATTGTATTTCTCGATTAAGGAATGGAACATTTGAAAATCTGATATCACTAATTAGCCTTGATTTGAGCGAAAACAATATTCTCGTAATCGACAAAGGAGCATTTGCAGGTCTTCGACACTTGAGATTTCTAGACCTGTCGGGAAATAAGCTTGGTGAGATCTTTCGGGTACATTTCAGCAAACTTTCATCATTAACAGCATTGAACCTTGGTTTCAACAACATCAATTTTATTGAATCTAAATCTTTTTCTTTTTTCTTGCACTTGAAAATCCTGAATCTTAGTCATAATAATTTAACTAATCTACCAAAGGAAGGTTTTAAACCTCTGAAACGTTTAGCGAATCTTGATCTCAGTAGCAACCAACTAGAGTTTATTCCTTTGGATATTTTTTCCAGTTTGCGTGCTTTGAAGTTTCTAAACTTGAGTTCTTCCAGCGTTCGTGTGTTTCATGGTACATATCTCAAAACAATCTTGCCTCAGTTGACAATTTACGTACATCACAACCCTTTGGACTGCACTTGTGATATGCAATGGCTTAAAAAATGGTTTCGCGACAACACTTATCGAAACAGCACATTTCTCAACAGTTCAGAGGTGAGATGTGAATATCCGAACACGTTGAGAGGAAGATCACTTTCGAGTTTAAACCTGTCAGACTTAAGCTGTTCATGTGAATACTGTCAAAGGTCCTCGATGTGTGTTTCTGATGGGAAAACCTGCAACTGCACAGAGAAGGTGGCGGTGCCATCGTGTTCTGACACCTGTAAATTCAACGACACTAGCAGAATCGCATCATATGAAATGATATGTAGCTTTTCGCAAGGCAAGTGCTTTTGCTCCAACATGTCTGAGCTTTGCGTGGACAATGCTTATCTTACCTATTTCAACCTCAGTTCACAGTGTGCCTGTAAAACTGGTTACCAAGGCAACGGATTCTTCAAGTGTACCGACGTTGATGAGTGTGAGAAGGCACATGTTTGCAACAGCGAAGCCAACTGCATTAACACCGTGGGCTCGTATCAATGTGTTTGCCTTGAGGGTTACCATGGAGATGGAGTGACCTGTCACTCAATCAAGCGTCGTAAGACGGTTGCTATCGTTACTGCCACACTTTCTCTTGTAACATTTGTGACACTCATTAGCATGCTGGTCTTTTACGTAGCTCCCAGAAGAATACAACAGATAAAAGAAGCGAAAAATTCAAGTGATAGAAGAAGAAAGAAAAAACAATCTACCAGGCGATATGTGGACTTGTATAAAATTCATGAGCTGGGATTCACTAATACTGCTTGCACATCAGGTGAGAGTTATATTGATTGAGAAGGTTATTGCTTTTAATGATTATAGGGCGTTATTTCCCTGGGGATATCTTCTGTGGGACCCCAGAAGTGTAGCAGCTTTCGTAATCTGCCATTGTTTTATCATTGTAGCACCTGTTATTGTTTTTGGGTTAGGGGCATTGTTTCTGTTGTTTGTTCTATTGTACTCTCAAAGGGTACCAAGCCATTTATGTGAGACCTTACGAGAGCTGCTACATGACCCCTGTGGGAAGTAGACCTCTGCAGATATCTCCTTCCCCATGGTATATGTTGTTCCTGCAATAACTTGCCAATATTTGCATATTCGTCAAACAGGGAAGAACAAAAGAGGCCATAGCGAGAGCAAAAACTCAGTTCAGAGCAGATGACAACCACATAGGTTAAGTCGCACTCTGGAAACACTTTTTCTGTGAGTTTAGTCGCTACATCTGACGTCAATCAGCTCAAACGAGGAGAACAACTATTGAGCCTTTTTATTCATGTGCAACTGCTGTAAACGGGACCACCAAGACATCGAAAAGGAAGATAACTACAATCACACACCTTTTATTGTTTTTGGCAGAAGAAGCCACAAGACTGGACGAGTGGGAAATCCCCCGAGAAAAGTTGCACACCTTCAGAGCAATCGGCGAGGGAGCATTTGGAGTAGTAATGGAAGGGATTTGGGATTCAGGTACTAAATCTCACTCCTCCGCAGAGGCTCAAAGGGTTTTTTTCGGGTGGGGTGGATCCGCTGAGTAATGTAAGTGCAGGCACAGAGTTACAGGTGACGGCGGAAAGCGCGGGAGCCTCTGCCAGATACCACACCCAAGATGGCCGCCATCCGGGAGAGACAATTTTCAGTGAACTACTCTCTGCGGTGGCTTGCGTACCTTGTGTCACGGTAAAGATGGCGGGCAAGATTTTGAGGTTCAGCGATGTCTAAGGTTTCGCTAAAACATACTTCAGTGCATGGAAATCGGGAAAAGCTGGAGGCTGTTACACTCGTGAAAACTTTTTTCTAAACGTCATTTGTTAAGCGCCGAAGGATTGAGCCATCACTATCGAATTCAACATTCTCGGTGTTTATGGTCATGAAGAAATGAAGCGAGATAAAATACGCTCAGGAAACTCATGGCTACTGAAATTCTGAACAACATCGCAATTCTGTCCGCATAAAAGACAAGAACAAGTAAGTCAGTTATTTTAACGTTTCTCTGTTCGGCGAACCGAAAAATTTCCTTCGTGAAATTATGGGCAAAATTGAAGCTTCAGTCTTTTAGCTAATTTACGATTGCAAATAAAAGGAATAAGCGAAATATAATATATTAGATTGCAAGATTGTTTTATTTAAATTCATATTTACCATGAAGATACAGCTCTTGAAGAGAACAGTGAAACTCCGAATCGACCACCACATTATTGTTATTCCAAGAGAAAAAGACAACATGTAGAAGGCCCCCCGAGACCCAGGGGTCTCGGGGGGGCTTCAAAGTAAAACACTTTGCTTCGTTTCTTAGAAAATATGAAATTATACTTCAAAAAACAAATGCAAACTGTAGCCACATAATTAGCAATAGGTTTCTGTGAGTTTCAAGCTGTCAAATTTAGCCAAAGTCGAGAAATCCATCGATGTACGAGAAAACGACAAGGATGTACGAGAAATCGACATACATCTTGCAGAGGTTCTCCGCCTGATCGATCCATTGGACTTTGTGCCTGCGGTACACTTCGCACAGCGGATTGATATAACGAACGCTTGAACCTCTGCGGAGGAGAGAGGTACATGTTAATTATAATCTGAAAATGGTATCTGACTGGCTTATGGCCAATAAGGTTTCACTAAATATTGATAAGACAAATTTCATTATTTTTCATCCCCCCCAAAAGGTCAAGGGTCACATAGTCAAATTAATAATCTCTAACAGGGAGATTATGCAAGAGAGATTTATTAAGTATTTGGGTCTCCTGATTGATTCACATCTTAGTTGGAAGTATCACATTTTACATATTTCAAAAAAGATTAAGAGATGTATTGGTATACTCTCTAAGATTAGACACTCGGTGACCGATCTGGTCCTTGTGCAGTTGTACTACTCACTTATTTATCCCTTCCTGACTTATAGTGTAATAACTTGGGGAACTACATATCAAACAACTCTCCTACCTCTCATCACCTTGCAAAAAAGAGCTGTCAGAATAATAACATTCTCAGAATATAATTGCCACTCTAGTCCACTCTTTCAGAGATTAAAAATACTTAAAGTAAGTGACCTAGTATATTTGTATTGTGCTTTATTCATATACGACTATTACTCTAATAAACTGCCCTTAATTTTTAACGATTTCTTTAAGAGTATTAATAAAGTGCATCAATATCAAACCAGACTGGCGAATAAGATTTCATACTATCTGCCTAAAGCCAGGACTAATTATGGCAAATTTAACATTCGTTTTTTTGGAGTTAAAGTTTGGAACTCCATTGAAGACTCACTAAAATCTGAGAGTCGTACTTGTTTTAAAAATCTCCTAAAAGATTTACTTATCTCCAACTACTGACTGGTTCATTGATGTACTTTGTATTTTTCACTTTTTGCGTAAGCACATCCCTTGTCTATTGTTCCTTGTGTGTGTGAGTGTATGTGTGTGTGAGTGTGTGTGCGTGTGTGTATATTCAGTATGTCTTTTTGCAAAGGTCTTTCCGCTGGGCCCAGCCACTTAGCTCGATTAGCTTCAGCTATTTCTAAGTGGCTGTGCTCTTTTTATCATGTAATTTTTCTTCTTGGTATTTATTTATTTTTATTATATTTTTTGGGCACGAATAAAGATTGTTGTTGTTGTTGTTGTTGTTGTTGTTGTTGTTACTAAATTACTTCTTGTATAATTCATCGCTGTTTCACTAAAACTGCAAACAGTGTTGAAAATTAATTAATAACTAGAAATCAAAGATACTGGCGTGTTATGTAATGTGAAATGCCCAGGGAAATGCCTCATAACAAAAATTAAACTTCAAAACAGCAAGAACACTAAATTAAGCCCGTTTTTTAATTTGCAAGTGTCACTAGACAAATACAAGGAGATACTGTGAGACCGCCCTAATGAAGAAACAAACCATGCACTGACAGCTAAATGTGCAATCTGGCTCTGTTTTTTTTTTCAGATGAAGGGACCACAAAAGTAGCAGTTAAGGCTTTAAAACCTGGTTCGGATCGTCATGATCACAAAGACTTGATGGCGGAACTGTCAATCATGAAACGAGCCGGAAGTCATCCCAACATCGTCAGTCTCTTAGGAGCATGCTCCGTGGACGGACCGCTGTACTTAGTGATGGAGTTGGTTTCTGGTGGGAACCTGTTGGCTTTCCTTAGAAACAGCAGGTGTCGCAATCCACACTATATAAACATTGCATCGTCACTCAACGAACGAGAGTTGTTGAAAATTGCCAAGGACGTGTCCGATGGAATGAATTATCTTAGCAGTTTGAACCTAGTACACCGAGATCTGGCTGCAAGAAATGTCTTACTCACGGAAGATCGAGTAGCAAAAGTAACAGATTTCGGGCTTGCGCGGGATGTACAATTGGAGGGTGTTTACACGAAGACTACAACTGCTGGTAGACTCCCGGTGAAATGGATGGCACCCGAGTCCATACGATTTCATATTTACACCTCCAAATCTGACGTTTGGTCATTCGGAGTGTTGCTATGGGAAATAATCTCGATTGGCGAATGTCCCTACCCAGGAATCCCGGCACGCCTGTTAGCAAGAAAGCTCATGATTGGTTATCGTATGAAAAAGCCCACTCAATGCTCCGATGACTTATACGAGGTGATGAAAGCCTGCTGGCAGATAGACGCGGAGACGAGGCCCACTTTTGCTGAGTTAGTAAATATTTTACACGAATTTCTTGCACGAACCGGGCGTGCGTATATCAACTTGGGAGGTTCGGAGACTCATTTGGAACAGGTTCTGGCAAATTCTGACGACTTGATGTGCGAGATCAAAGATGACGAATGCAGTGTAACCGACAGTTTAGACGGCCTGGAGTCTGTGGAGATTCAAAAGGTTGCGGTAGAAGAACACATGAGCACTTCATTGTCCGAATCTGAGAGAGAAATATCTAAGTATGTTACAACTGAATTGTAAATACTTTAACTAGCAAGAAGAAATATCTTTTTCGCTAGCGCGTTGATTATCGGTAACAATTGTTTAATTTAACGTTTTCTCTTGCAGTGAGCTTGTTATTCATCATTCAGGCTTTCAATCTGATTTGCGCCACAATATTTCTAGATATTCAATGATGCCTGACTCGTAAAATACATCTGAAATATCCTCAAACATGTACGGATTATTTGATTTTTTAATTCCAGTTGCATATTCCAGTTCTACGTCGCCTTTTGCTTGTGCCTGGAATATTCTGAAGTTCTATAGCGTCATGATTAATTCGAGTTAGAATAGTTAAGAATATGTTTGCTGTGGCGCAGTGAAAATATAATCATTTATTAACCCCGTTACACTGGCTTGACTGTCACAAGATGGCCAGATTTCGAGCCTTATTAGTGGAAAAAGAGTTATTCACTCAAAAATATAACAGGTCCTAGATATCACTTAAACACGCTAAACGGAGTAACCGCTGTGAAAAATGCTGGTTACCCTGCCGATTTCTCCATAAGGTCTAGATTTCTTGATACTGACCAAGAAGATCGCGGGCTCAGGGAACTTGTGCGCATTGAGGGTGCATAGAAAAAATAAATCGACAATAGCCTCCATTTCGAGCGAAAATATACTAGGATATTTGTCTGCAGACATTATCTATTCCGAGAAGTGAAAGCTATGAGCTACGAGAAACAAAATGTCGAAGGACAAACATCCTAGCCTATAATCCATCAAATATTTTCGCTTGCGCGCGATTGGTCTAAACACATCACGTGACCGAATATTCCCCACCTAAAACTGGGGAATATCCGGGAATATTTCCCAATTTTCCTGAATTGCGCGCGCTGCGAAAAAGATTTGAAGAATAATAAACACAATAGCCTCCATTTGGGGCGAAAATATGCTCGGATATTTGCCCTTGGACATTAACTGTTCCTCCTAGCTCACAGTTTATCTCGAGCAACGCTCTCGGAAAACTGTTCGCTTCTCGGAACAGATAATGTCCGCGGACAAATATTCTAGCATATTTTCGCGCCAAATGGAGGCCGTTTTTTATATATATTTGCCCCAAATGGAGGTTATTGTGTTTGTTATCCTTCAAAGTTTTTTTGCAACGCGTGCAGTTTTGAAAATTTGGGAATATTTACATTTATTCACCGAAGTGGAGGTTGCTAGAGGTGAATATTTACCGAGCAGCGAAGCGGCTGGGTAAATATTCACCGCTGGCCACCGACACTGAGGTAAGTAGTTGTTTTAGTATATATACACCACAAGAATTAATTTGGATGATTTGTTCACTCGTCAAGAACGAAACCAGGACGCCGGAGGTAAATAGCAAAGGACATTCAAAGTTTGACAAGCCAATCAGAGAGCGCCTTCAGTGCTATCCACTGTTTGAGTATATACTAATCTCAGATTTTCCCGAGTTTTAGCCGGGGAATATTCGGTCGCGTAACGTGTTTCGACCACTCGCGCGAGAGCGAAAGTATTTGATGGATGATAATCTCGGATATCTTTAATAGCAAAAGATAAAACAGGGCACTCGTTACAGAAAGCGTTAGAGAAAAAATCGAGTGGAGAATAAATACTCTCTGGTTCTCATTCTTGTGGTTAACTTTACTGCCTGAAATGATAATGAATTAAAAATGTAATAATCATAAAATATATAAGAACCAGGCCAGCCGTGGTCTGTCCGACATTACTGTGAAATTCTTTCAACGTCACATGCTGTCGTTTTATTATCTTCTCAAACCTCCAGTTACATATTTGCATATGTTACTTTTAAAAAAAAAGACATCTCTGATTAATTAACCTAGTAATTTTTGGTTCATTAATTAAGTTATAGCTTTATTTTAAATTATTTATTTACATTCTATAACTGTTCTATACTATGCTACAAAATTGACACATTTCTTAGCAAAAGTCGTTTACCTAAGTAGACCTAAGTAGACTGATAAAAGTCACCATGTCCTAATTTTAACATTACGAAACAAAGCAAAACATGCGTTTAAATACTTCCTACATTATAACCAAGCCCAGATCAGTGCTTGCCCTATTACAACTTTATTCTTCGGTGGCTAAGTGGCTGCCTTCGTGTCAGTAATAAACATGAATCATCGCCGAGCGTTAACAAAAACAGATTACAAGGTTAAACAGAGGTTGTCTGCTCATGCGCATCATCAAGACGCTCTTCCTCAGGCCCCACTTGCTCCTCACTAAGAGTGATATTAACGTAAGAACGCGCCGATTCCGACAGCATCTCCGACAGGGTACAGCAAATTTCGGAGAAAGTCGGTCTTTCTTTCGGATCCAACTGCCAGCACGTCTTCATTAAGTCATGGAGTTCGTCGGAGCAGTGTGCGGGTTTGGACATACGATACCCACAGAGGAGTTTCGTAAGGAGGAGATTGACGGGAACACAGGGATACGGAGATCCCCCAATGGTGATGATCTCCCATAAGAGGATCCCAAATGACCACACATCCGAGCGAGTGGTGTAGATCTGATCTTGAATAGACTCTGGGGCCATCCACTTGATTGGAACCCGTCCTCCACCGGTCTTCACATATTGTCCGTCCCCGTAAATATCTCTGGCCAACCCAAAATCTGCCACCTTAGCCTCGTGCTCGTCCGTAAGAAGAATATTCCTGGCAGCAAGATCACGATGGACGAACTTTTTTTCAGCAATGTGGTGCATCCCACGAGCGCAGTCCAGCGCGATCTTAAGTAGATCACGTGAACTCAGAGTGGAAATGATGTTGACGTATGTTTCATCATCTGGGCGGCTCGCCCGCAGATAGTCGAGTAAATTTCCACCTGACACGTACTCGGTAATGATGTACAGCGGTCCTGGTGTAGTGCATGTGCCCATGAGACTGACCACATGCGGATGTTGACCAATCTCCTTCATCATCTCCATCTCTTGAAGCAGATCCTTATAATCGAAACGATCTGCATGTTCTTTGATCGTCTTCACGGCCACCTTGATTGGACCATCATCTGCAATTGTTATAAAATTGTAATCAGTACTGACAAATGTAAAACTTGTAAAAAGGAGATATTATATGCCTAGCTCCGTGAGCATCTAGATGAACCAGATCCTAAGCTGTGATTGGCTACTTGAGCGGGAAAGGTGGCCCTAATTGACTGATCGAGATTAACCGCTGTGTCCTGCAAGAAAAATAGCGTTCTTTCTCCATGTAATAAATCCTGGATTGACCAAGGTTGTTCAGTCAAGATAGCTCGTTCAATTTTTGGGTGTTTATGGACCTCAACTCCGCCTCGGTCCATAAACACATAAAAATGAATTTTGCCAATATCCAACTAGCCATCGTTTCCTCACGTCTGTCTAATAACCCTTAAATGTTTTCATTTTATAAGTTTACTGATCTAATTACTAACCAGAGTTTACAAACCATTTTCCTAATTCTAGACCAAAATGGTCAAACTTTATCCCCTATCATTTCAGACCAAGTATGTTCGATTCAGAAACGATCCGCTTTGGCTGAAGTCCAGGGATATCGACCATGCCTGCACTCACCTGTCATTAGGGTACCCTCTAGTACCATACCAAACTGTCCCTCGCCTATTTTCTGGCCCGTCACTAGACGATCACGTGGAATCTCCCATTCATCAGTGTAATCAACAGCACAGCTCGCGAAGGATCCTGCGAAATATTGCCTCATATCATTTATTTCATTGTCTTGGTCCTTTATATACTGGTCTTACAAGCGGGTTAGCCCGAAAATGTCAGATAACAGGTAGGTACTTGATTCAATGGCCATGTGCGCGCCATGAAGAAACGGTAAATAGGTCCGCAATGCGTACATTTCTATGTACTTACTACTTGTACTGTCTGTAAGGAGGATAATGTAACGAAAATACCGATTGATATTTCATTGAAAACGTGTGCGAATTGTCTTTATCCTCGTTGCTGGCTTAAATAGCTTATTGCTAATGTCATAGTACATTGTAACCGCTTTGGGGCCAGTATGTACCGGTTCTCCTAACTACAAGACGCATAAAACCGTTTGGAAACTATTCCTTTTCACATTGAACATAACAATAACCTTTTCTTACCGAATTCCAACAGATCTCTGTTCCCTCTGGACTCAGCGCCTCCACTGTGTGTACGAGTCCTCATTTCAATCAAGTCCTCGAGCCCAGGAACATATTGAGTGTTGTTGTTCTTTTTTTGTTTCTTCTTCCTTCGCATCACGCAATAGAGCACCACAGCAACGATCACCAACAGGACTAAGCTGACAACGAGTGCTACAGCAATAACAATGACATTTTGTGATTTGCTACCAGCCGTGCCGCCTGTTGCAGGTGGCGCAGCAACCAGGGAGGTCTTAAACGATCTCTCGTTGCTGTATCTGCTTGTATTATAAATGGAAAAGGCACCTATACAAAAACAACGTAGTTAGTTTTATATTGACCGTCATCACATCATCAATAATAATTAAATAATTTATAAATCATTATTTTCAGCGCTGTCAACAGAATAAGTCAGAATAACCTCTCACGTTAATAACAATATCATCAACAAAAAGTGAGCATTGGCACAAATATTACAGTTATTTCGTACTCTGGCACTTGCTGGTATGGTAAAAAAAAGGTTGAACAGCTTTGAATTCTGAAAAAGTGAACCGATCAACATGACACGAGCGTGAGACAGAGAAAAAATCCTTCGTCCCCGACAGGAATCGAACCCATGACCTTCCGAACACCGGACGGGCACTCTATCCAGAGGGCCCGCCAGAAGTTTGGTAACTGATTTCATTTCTTTTCAAAAATCCATGTTGGTTGAGCATGCAGTTTAAGGCCCCGTCCACAGTACGCCAAAGAAAATTGCAGCCGGTGTTTTTCACTCTGAAAACACATCCAATGTTTTCCGTCCACGTTACACCAGAGAAACGATCATCAGTCATTTTGAATTTGTGTTTGAGGTAAGGGCGTAGCCAGGGGGTGTCCTGGGGTGCCCGTGAGCCCCCCTTTGTAAGCCTTTTTGTAAGCAAACAACCTACAATATTCAGGTGACATTCTGGTGAGTAGCCTCTGAATGACTCAGTGTGACCCCCTCTTTGAAAAATCCTTGCTACGCCCATGGTTTGAGGAAGACTCTAGCAGGGAGATCATATGAGTATCGTCAGACCATTTATTTCGAAAAGCTCAGTTTTCAAAGTGTTTTTCGTCCACACGAAAGCGCAAAGCCGGCGTTTTCAAATTCCTTCGGTTTGAAGAGCGTTTTTGCAAAGCTCCGTTTTCGTGACGTATTAGTGTAGACAGTAGACCTAACCGTGGAAACAAAGCAACGTTTTCAAATTTCTCCTGCGTTGCGTGGACGAAGCCATAAAAAACTCTTCTTAGAAACCTACCCACGCGAACTATGTAAGTTGAATCAGGTATCAAGTCTTTCAAATCTGTGTTTGTTTCGTCAGGCTTTAGTGCTTTTATCTCCCACTCCTTTCCATGAATCCCCAATCCTTTGTACTCCACTCTAAGCTCTCTTACTATGGACGTGTTAACAACATTCCATGTTATAGAGACTTGTGTGGGATTAATCTCTGTTACGCTGAGATCTGTTGGCTTGTCTGGTACAGGATAACACCTGACACCGTCCCCCGTGAAGCCAGTGACACATGTGCAGGTATATGAGCCTTACATGAAGGGAGAAATAAAAGCAACAGTTAGTATCGCTGTACTACTCCAAGTTTGAATTTTTGGGCTTGTTTGTCGCGAGAGTGGTAGCTAAGCAACCTGATCCATAGTCACGTGATCAAGCTTACGTCACGACTTCTAAGCCCGCGCAACGCCTTATCTGACAATACACATAAAACACCCTTAAAATTCTTTTCACGAGAATTACTTAAAAAAGGAACTAAAATTTCTAAAAATTTCGTTGCATTATGATCGTTGGCCATAAAAAGAAGGATTAACTAGAAAATCGGTTTAATTCAGCCTGAACCGCAAACACGTTTTGCTAGAGTGGTTGCTACAAATAGATGCAATCTTCTTTACGATACAATCTTCTTTGGTTAATACTGACCGAAAACTAAAACCCAAAACCTATTGTAGTAATAAAAGCGACAACCATAATCATAAAATGTTTTATTTCAAATCGTCAAAAACAAATACAGCCGCACGCACATTGGCTCTACAGAGACTGGTGATGGGTCACAATCAATTGCATTGCAGTTTAAAATGTTTGAATGTGACCCCAAGTGCAGAAATTAAAACGATAAAAACTAATGGCATCCACTTCCAGGCTCAGAAAATAATTTTTAAATCAAAAACTGCGCTTCATTGATTTAAAGTCTTTCATTTGTATGTCGCAATTTTGTTGTTGAACCACCGGTGGGTCAGATATTGAATAAAGGTCTAAACCGTCATTGGAAATCAATTATAGTTGACACTTTGTCCCGGAAAAACTGCGACAGTTTGGTACGTGGTGAAGTCAGTGTAGGGGATTAGTCAAACAAAAGAACCGTACTTGTTAAAACAAAGCCTTAGTGAACAAATTGTTTTCTGCACAGAACATATGGAGAGTAATTAAAACATATGCTGGTTAAATTTATATATGATTCGAAAGAAAAATTGAGTCTTTTTATTTTCGAAATAAGAAGTTCAAATTAAATTCAGTTCAATAATATTTGGTTCATATTTTATGCAGCGCGTTTCGCCAAAAAAAACCCACGTAATTAATCCTCCCTTTTCAACGAAAGTTTGCGCAACAGCAATAAAGCTCCAAAGGCCAAAAATAAAAAAAACCTAAGCAAACACTAGCTGAAAGCGCAGAACTCATATGATTTTAAAACTCTCGCCGATGGCAATACATTTTCGACTACAAAAAATGTGTGGGCGAGATGGCTAACAGTTTCCTCCAGTTGAAGTTTAAACATATGGTGTACTAGAGACTTACTTAACTGTTTTGCGCAATACGGCTTTTTATATCCACGCAAATAGAACAACAAATTTGTTCATTTCTTGGCGAATTACGCAAGTCTGCATGCCTTGTTTCCTAAATGTCAGCACGTTGTGGAGAATATTACATTTCCCTTATCTTATCAGAAAAAAAGACATTTAAAGGCACCGAACAGTTGCCAATTTTCCGTTTATGTAAAATTATTGATTAGATATCGCCTTGTACGCCGAATTGTTATGAATCAAGAGGATATTAAAATACATTAAGAAGACCCTTAGGGGGGAATTTCCCCTTATAGAGCACTTTCATAATCATTTAGGCTAGGTCATAAGAGTTTTGGAACAAATACCTGTCAAGAAAGTGACAGAAATATATAAGGTTTGATTTTCATGGAGATTCAAGAAAACCAAGCAAGTTTCAAAAGCGATGCTATTTGTAACTTTCACAAAACCGCGTTAAAAATAAAATTTCATAGATAATGATCGTAATCATTACTTTGATTGCAACCATGTTTCCTGCATTTTATGAAATTGAAAAAACTTCGGCCACAATTGACGGGTTAGCGATGAAATCTATCATTTTTAATAGAGCAAAAATGATGGCAAATATACAGGTTCTTAAGACTCAGTGGGAATATGATGTCACTGGAAGGCAGTTTTCTAAAGACGGATTTCTGTAGAACTAGCATCCTGTAGACTCGACAAAAGGCAAATTATTTGGCACTGGACTCTCGTGATGTACAAAATTTTTATCACGTCGGAATAAACTTTAAACCTGTGTATGCTTCTCTGGGGTGCAATATGTCACGAGTAAAGACATCGAGTCATCACTAAGTCACGCCAGCAGTCTGTCAGTCAAGTTAACCAGCGAATTAGCCAGCCAGTTGGTCAGTCAGTCAGTCAGTCATTCAATCAATCCGTCAGTCATTGAGCCAGCCAGCCAGTCAGTCAGTCAGTCAGTCAGCCAGAATGTTTGCCAGCCAGTTCGTCAGTCAGTTACTCAGTCAGTCAGTCAGTCAGTCAGTCAGTCAGTCAGTCAGTCAGTCAGTCAGCCAGTCAGTGGGTTACTCAGTTAATCAGACAGCTCGACAGCCAGTCAGTCAGTCAGTCAATCATTTGTTCTGCCGGTTATATAGTTGGGCAGTCACAGTGGCGGATGCAGACCTTGAGCTAAGGAAGGGGGCGGGGTGGGATTTGATTTGCTTGGCCTGCTGGCTTTTCTCCCTCCTGTCATTTCTTCTTTTTCATCCAAAATAAGGGAGCCCGGGTCCCTCCCCTAGATCTGCCACTGTTTCATCTGTCAGTCACTCAGTCAGGCATAAGTCAGTGGGGCATAAGGTTGCTCTACTAGTGAGCTAACCCACTAGACAGTGGGTACCGCCAGTCGGTCGGTCAGGAGTGAATCAGTCAGTCAATGAGTCCCACAGTGATCCAACTATCCAATCAGTCTGTTGAGATCAAGCCAGCCATCCTGCCAGGCTGTAACAGTCGTGTAAGTCAGTCACACAGACAGAGAGAGAGACAATGATTCAGCCAGCTAGGTGGCCTGACGGCTTGTTGGTCAGTCACTTGTCATTTAGTCAGTCGGTTACTCACTCAGTCAGACCGTCTATCAGTTATTCGGGAGGAAGTGAGGCAGTCAATTGCTGAGTTGGTTGTGTAGCTGGGCAGCTATATATTTATTCGATCATTGTGTCAGTCAGCCAAACAGTCACTGGGTTTATCTAACCACCTGACTAGCGAGTCAGTCTGTCAGTCAGTCAGTCGTGATCCAGCCAGTCAGTCCGTCTGTCAGCCAGTTAGTCAGACAGTCTATGAGCTAGCAAGCTACTCAGTCAGTCTGTCAGTCTGTTGGTCAGTAAGTCAGTCAGTCAGTCCGCAGACAGTGATTTAGTCAGTCCGTTATCCAACAGTCATTTACATATTTATGCACTGACGAACGCGACCAGAAACCACGCCTACCTGGATTATTGTGGCATTTGGCATGTGCATGGCATGGTGTCTGTTCGGTACATTCATCAATATCCTTACACTTCAACTCGGGTATGGGCGTATTGTCTTCCTCGAACCCTCGATGACACTTACATTTGTGTGATCCCGGCGTGTTCACACAATCCGCGTGCACTGAACACACTGCTTCTCCCGTTTTGCACTCGTCGATGTCTTTGCAGTAAGTTCCATTCCCATCGAATCCCGATTTACACACACACCCCAAATGAGATCCGAATTTCTTTATTTCCCCGTCTTTGCTGCATTTTTCTGAAGTAATGCTGAAAGAACAGTTAGCAGCTCTTTGCCTTTGTTGGTAACTTGCGTTCCTCTCGCAGAAGCAGTTTTCCCCAAAACGTCTGCAGTTGTTCACAGAAGTGTCCTTTGATTGGCAGGTTTCGCTGCAAGATGACCCTACCCAGTTCTCAGAAGAACAGGTACAGTTGGTAGGTGCTAGGCTGCAAGCGGCATCGTTAGCGCAGGCTGCGCAAGAACAAATGAATGACGACAAGTTAGCTGCGGTCAAGATGTTACCAGAAATGTCACTTGGAACTTGACAAACGGCGCCATTAAACGTCACTCCTGGCTTTCCTGATAGCCATCTTGGAAGCCAACTTAAATGACAGTCACAGTTTAGGGGATTGTTATGAAGGTAAACTGCAGTATTCTTCGTGAGGTCATTAAAAGAGCCATTTTGAATCGAAGAAATGTTACAGTCTCTTAAATCAATTGTTGTAATGCTTTCTAGCCCAATAAAAGCGTCCGATTCTATAAAATTCATAGCGGGATTTTCACTAATATCGAGAGAATCTAAAAACCTAAGATGCCTAGTGGTTTGAGGAATCTTATCCAGGTTATTGTGTTTAAGCATGAGTTTATTAACAAGCGGAGCACAGCTAAATGCATCTCCATCGATTGTTCGTATCTGATTGGAAGCAAACTCCACTTGCCTCAAAGACATCAGGTTTCCAAAAGCGCCGCTATCAATTGCACGTAGCTTATTGAAGCTTAATGAAAGCTTTTCCAAGTAATCCAATCCTTCGAATGCTCCTTTCTCGAGGACGCTTATAATGTTCTTTTGAAGGTCAAGCTCCTTAAGGAAAGGCACGGAATCAAACATACCGCCAGAAATTCTCTCGAGTTTGTTATGATCCAGTTGAAGAAACTGTAAAGTGTTTAGTCCTTGAAAACTGCCTGCGCTAAGATTCACAAGCTTGTTTTCTGAGAGGTCCAGTAAGTTAAGAAAGTGCTGTCGACGGAACGATCCATTTTCTATTCTATTCAGGGTGTTTTTATCTAAATATAGACGGTACAAGTATTGGTAATTTTCTAAGGAAGTTGTTTTTAATTCACGGATGTTATGGGAACTGATCCTTAGAGTTCCAAGCTCTAACGGTAGTGACTGAGGCATGCTTGTCAGCTTGACACCGCTTCGAAAATTGCAGAGCGCATTGACATACCATTTCGTTGTTCCATTAAGTCTTAGATGTTCAGGAGTACATCTATAGCAACTCTCCGTGCAGTTGTACTGTGGAGGTTGACCAACCGTAAGAGCCACTGAAAGAACAATGAAGCTTGAAAATTCCCTCAAGAAAGTGTGAAGGCTCGGCATTCTGGAAGCAGTAATACAAATCCAAAATCGGAAACACTTCATCCAAAACAACTTGATCAGCGTTGTGCCCAGTCGAACGAAGTGAGAAGAAATATTCTAAGCTTTCTTGATGTTAATCCGCTAAGCCTCAGGAAACACAAAACCTTTATACTGCTTAATTGAAAGCGATGAATGATTGACACGCGTCCACTTATTCTCAAAGTTGACAATTCTTTAGTGGCTTTCAAGCATATAATTAAAACGGAGGGTCTTTTTAATACAATTTCGTCGAAAAAGGTTTATTTTCAGCACATATAACTTGACGTTCTATCGTTGGCCGATTGTCCCGATGAAAAGTGCGGCCCAACTAGCAAGCTCTCAATTTCGCGAGCATAAATTTTGATTGTCATCAGTTTTAATCTGGACGTAAATTGACTAAACTCGCGCGCAAACGAATGCTTCTTTAATCAGCTGCCGGTAGCGTAGCGAGATTTTTTCAAAATGTTAATTGCCCCGATCGTCACAGAGATCAAAGTTTGGTGAAAGTTTCTGCCCAACACAAACAGGGCGCAAGATTGGTGATAAATGAAGATTCGATTTGCTATCGGGCCATTTACATTGACAGCTTTAATTAATGGCTCTCGGGCGCTCGCGAAAAACGTATATGCAACGAAACAGGTGGAAAGCCACTGCAGCGCACGCATTTGCACCTTTCAGTCGGACAAGATGACAATTTTTAAATCTGTAAACAGTAAAAAATGTTTTGTCTTTGTTTTCAGAAAATTTAGCACCATATGAAATACAAAAAGTACAAAAATAACCCACTTTGTATATTTTTTTACAGATGGGCAGTGCTTTCTTAGATTCTGTTAAGAGTCATCATTTCCGGTCGCGTTCAAGTCTCCGAGTAAATAATCGCGCACTAACGAAATTGACAAAGTGGAAGAGTTAACGCAGACCTGTAAAAGTTCTTAAAACCACTGGTTCGTTCGTGACGAAAAAATTATTAACAGCCTTTCAATGAATAATGAAGCAAGTATATTACAAAGAGAAAAACCCGCGACTTTGATTTGGTTTTCGCTTGCGTCCAGATTCAGATGAGAATAAAATAGAGCGAGAAGTGATTTATGGATGCCTTTGACATGCTGACCATTAGAATGTCTTCAGAGTGCTGTTAGAGTATATCACCGAAATTAAAAAGATTAGTGTTTTCTCTGTCATTTTGTTAACCGTTTTATCGCTGAGAATTTTTTTTACATAATTGAAGCCAAAAATATTTTTTCCACGGATAAAAGATAAAACGAGATAAAGAAATGGATTTTGTGACGCTTTATCCATATGTACGGAAGCCTTGAGGAAACTTTCATTTGTTTGGCATGCATGATTTAAATATCCGGTTATGTCAGTGGCTGAGTAAATATCCCTTCTTCCAAGTAAGAGACTCAATAGGCGGCATCACTATTTTCTTGGCATAAATTTATTTCAATTACTTCTTGGAGACTAACCGAGAACTAACTGAAGTCTCGGCGAGACTTTTAGTGACCCATCGATGAGCGACGAAAGCAAGGTATAGGCAAACCAGCACGTTGTATCAATAGAATTCTTATCATAAAATAATACAAGTGAAATCACGTCAATGAATTTTACACCGATGCTGACTGAAACTTCGTGTTTTGGAATAAAGAAAAAACTGATTTATGTTTTTCATCCTTTTAAAATCCGTTTCTTATCAGGTTGTTCGAATTTATGTTAAATGACCCTGCTTTCTGTTAATGAGAGGAAACATGCGTTACAAAGACGAAATACAACAACACCATCTCAAGTTCCATCAATATTAAGTGACAAAGTCACTCGGGATTATTTGGTTAAAAAGCGTCAAACTCTCACGTTTCACTTGGAAATCTTCTTTACTGCATGAGAATAGTCCAATATCTATAGCTTATTGTTATATTATAGTTTTCTTTAGCAATTTCCTTCGTATTAGGAGTAACAGTGAAGGGATGGATGGCTTGGAAAATGAAAAAAAAATTTCTCTGTTATTCGTCGTCCGACCAGCCCAATATTTTTTTTTTTTTTTTTTTGCGTTTTCTGAAAACAAATTTCGTTGTGAGGAAGGTAGCAACGCAGTCAAACATCATTTTCAGAAAAAAGACCGCTGCGACAGTTTCCTATAACGCAGACAGGGTCACGATAGGGACTGGCTGGCTTTGTCTGGTTACCAAGGAAACGATTTTCCAATATGGCGCACAAGAAAGCTAAGCGCACAAGCACTGTATGATCTTCTTGTTGTTCAGACCACAAAAAACGGCAAAATAGACTTAAACCATGATGTGAACATATTTTTTGCTAGAAGCTACCCAAAAACCTATAAGCAGATAAGGCTTTTGCTCAATTAAGGAAAAGACGAAAGTGAACTAGACATTCTATTAAAAACCATTGCATTCGTTGCAATTACTGCATAATTTATTCAGAGCGCTGACAGCGTTGGTCCCCAAAATTGAGCAATTTCCTCTGTCATTCACCGATGTATCTTTCACCAACTAATACCGAAAATTTTATTTTCACAGACAGAAAAAGATAAAGAAATATGTTTTCTGGTGCTTTATCCATATCTACGGAAGCCTTGAGGAAAGTTCCATTTATTTCAAGAGTATGATTTAAAACATCCGGTTATAGCAGGTATTCAGTAAATATATCTTTTCTCCGTTATTCCAAGCAAGAGTTAAAACATCCTCCATCACCATTCTCTTGACGTTTATTTCAATTACCTTTGTCGGAGACTTTAAAAACATTTATTTTTCAGACGAACTTAATAACCTAGCGATGAGTGTGGAAAGCAAGGTATCTGCAAAACAACAAGTTGTATCAATACAGTTCTTATCATTAAATATGATATAAGTGAAACCATTCGATAAAGTACAATGATGCTGGAACTTCGCGGTTTTTAGACAAACAAAAAATTATATATTTTTTTCATCTTTTTAAAAACAATTTCGTTTCCGATTGCTCGATCTAATTTAAAGTTAACAGATCCCGCTTCCTGCTTCCAGCTTCCTGCACTGTCATGGCGAGAAAACATGATGAAGCATAATTTGATTGACATGTGTCACTCAGGTCTATTTGGTTAGAATGCATCAATCTCTTGTCTTCTTTGCTATATGTTCGATAGAATAATATGCACATATTGTTGAATTACACTTTTCTCCAGCTATTTTCTTCGTATTAGGAATAGCAGCGTACCTCGCAGGCTGAAACATGACGACGTTCATGCCCGGTTCAGGAAAAATACAATTTTTTTAAGAAAAGATCACAGGAAGCACACAATCTTGCTGAGTTGGGAGAGAGTAAATAAAGGAACGAAAAGAATGAAAAGTTTACCTTCTCATTTTTTCATGTCTTAGCTCATGTGATTTTACAGGGAAAACTGCTGCTTACAAATCCTGATGTAGCTCTAAACTCGTATCTAGGCCTTTCCGCGCTCAGCAAAAAAATAAATTTGGTTTGTATATAAATTTAGTTTTCCCTGTAAAATCGACAAGATGACACAAAGGTAAACTATTCATTCTTTTCGTTCCTTTATTTACTCTCTCCATGCAACTCAACAAGATTGTATGCTCTCTGTGAAAAGATGTTATATTTAAAGTTTCGAACACTTGTAAAAGCGTTTTGAAACGATCTTGCATAATTTGCTTATACTACGTAGCAACGGCCATAGAGACGGTTGTCTTCAGTCAGAAAGTGACCACAAATGTCAATCAGTTTCAACAAACACATGAACGATACTTTGTAAAAAAAGCTGTGAAGACATGCACAACTCAATAATTGTGATTAGTGTGAAAAGTGCTGCCTGAATCACCATCACAGGCTCATTCATCTCCCTTATAAAAGTAATATTTCCTGACTGTGGTAACTTTTTACAAAATACTTCAACCATTACACTCCCCCAATATGCAACCTGCAAACGCCCCCCACCCCTCCCCCAACTTCCCGACTTGTTAAAAGTGCTTAATCCATCGTGTAAGAAACTTTAAGTGCATTTTTCTCAAACGTCTTCTTTCGTACCAGTTGACTTCACGCCAACATTTCTACTTTCAAAAACTTGGTTAATCAAAGACCAATAGAGTCGTGATGCAATCGGCTAAAATAATCGTAACATTTAGCATCTGGCACGTGACACAAGAAAATTTGTCCACTGAGTTTGGTGCAAAATAAGGTTATTTTTAGATAAAGCACTGAAAACAAAAGTTTCCTCAAAAGGGTGTGGCTGGTTTCCATAGCAACCACTTTGAGTAGCACTTTCAAAAGTTGTTTTCTTTTCACGAGTGCAATCGCACACAATAGACCAATTTCGATATATTAAAATTCAGCTTAAACCAATAGACCTCAGCACGAGGCTCTGGGGAATAACTACAGTTTGTGGGGTTTATTCCCAGAACTTCGTACGGAGGTCTTTTGTGTTAGGCTGAATTTTAATATATCGAAATTCGTCTATGGATCTTTTTTCCCGGCCATATTTATGGAACAAACTGTTTGGTCCCTTTTAGCCTATCGAGTCACCTTTAACGTTCCTCGTCCGTGCACTTTCTCCGTTTCTCCGTTCAGCGTTGTCCAACTGATCCGATATTTTTGTCGTTTTCTAAAGACAAAATTCCACTGTGTTGAAACTGAAAAAAACATTTTAAATTACAATGAGAACGGCAAATTTAGGTTTGGTTTTCGTTTCCACTTGTGGGGGATGAAAAGAGAGGACCTTCGGAACGAGGGCCCTAGGCTCCATGGCAGTCATGCTGAGGTAGCGGGCCTCCTATGATGATAAGGATGCAGTTTCAGGCACATTTTTAGTACTTTTTGCACTCGGGCCAATGGACTCAAATCCAGGAAACGTCCTCAACGCTAAACGAGAAAAACGAAATTAAGTGAATTGAAAATAAAGAGCGACTTTCTTTTAGCTCGTTCATTTTTGCAAGGACCACCGTGGCAGAATAGAAGTACCGGATCCTCTCGCTGTAGAAGATCTAATCAGCCATGAGCTGAATAATAGACGAAAATTAGCAAGGCTGATTACACAATATTGGAATTTAAATTTGCGATAGTTCGGAAGGCACAGCCTTCCTTCCTCAGCTTCAGGGTGTTACATAGAATGACTCTAGTTTTAAACGTTACAGATTTGAAATACGCAAAATACGATATAACAAGTGAAAAGATAACGTAACAAACGACTGAGTGACAGAAAATTATAAGTAACGTAAAAATTTTCAAATAGGGGAAGACGTTACAGCCTGAGGTGGAAATGTAGTAATGAACAGCTATAAATAGTAAAAATGACCTAAACATACTGATAGAAAGCTAATACCAAAGAAACGTACAAACTTTCATCTTTCTTATAAAGCTATCAGCTTCAAGGGTTTGACCTCTTTCAATAAGATATGCTTCTCTCGCTTTTTGTTCACTGTCACGATTAGATTTAACAAGTTCAAGAGGAATAAGTTGAACACTTCTACCGGCAAAATTAGATTTATTATAATCATCACACTGACTGCATCCTGACCAAGCAGGCCGCACAGTTCTGCTAGATTCAAAACTACCCCTTAAAATACTGTTGTGTAACAATTAAGTTATGACAATTTCATAACTAAATTGTTACACAACAGTAATTTTAGGGGCAGTCTTGATTCTGGCGGGACCGTGCGGCCTGCTTGGTCAGAATGCGAGATGACAACTTTTACAGCTGACACTGTCACCTTTGTAGACCGCTGTAGAGCTTAAGTCAAATAATTTTTAACATTGCAAATATCGGTTCACTTAGCTCCCCAGTTCGCAAGCTACTAACTAAAAGAAATTACGAGATCTGTTCTACTGCAACCTTGTTTTGGGTTTGTAATTTAAACTTCAAAGTGAGCTTAATAAAACATTATTATTATTGTTATTTCAAAACTGCTCACTACAAAACATTTGTCTAAAAGCCTGTGAATGTCTCCACAAACCCATTTCCATGTGTTTATATTACATATCTCTTTATTTTTACTAGCAAATTTATCCAGAAATAGTTTAAATATCTTCAACTAATATTGATTTTCAATATTACTGTGAATTCATTTTTTTCAATTTACTTAGTTTATTCTATTTTTCTTTTACTATTGTTTACTTCACTAATTTTAGGGGTAGTAAAAATGGGGGTCCATGGACCTGGTCCATGACAGGGGAGGGGGTCCATGGACCCAGTCCATGAAAGGGGGTCCATAGACCCGGTCCATATTTTATGATGGACCGACCCATGGACCCGGTCCTAGGGGTCCATGCTGTTACAACAAATGTTTGCTTTTAAATTGCTTAGCAAGAATGTATGGAGTTTTTATGACAAAATCGTCCACAAATTGGAGCTAGTGTGTCTTGTGTATAGTTGGTCACAATCAGCCATTAACTTGATAACTAAACTTCCTGGCATCAAGGCATCATCAAAATCGAAATGTGAAAGAGTGCTCATTAGGGCTTTATGAAGCCTTAATGAAAGTCCCTCAACCAAATTCTGAGCCACCCCTGGTGATGAATTATATGCAGTTGATAATGTCTTCGTTACATCATCCACCGAATGTTCTACAATTGCAGTTACTTCAGCTGGTGAAGCAGCTAGTGTTTCTTACGTCTAGTTTTGCATATAGTTGGTCACAATCAGCCATAAACGTGATAACTAAACTTCCTGGCAAGGCATCACCAAACTCGTAAGGTGAATGAGTGCTTATTAGGGCTTTATGAAGCCTTAATGAAAGTCCCTCAACCAAATTCCGAGCCACCCCTGGTGATGAATCATATGCAGTTGGTAATGTCTTTGTTACATCATCCACCGAATGTTCTACAATTGCAGTTACTCCAGCTGGTGTTAGAGTTTCGTGTGAATTGCCAGGACAGAGTGAGCAATTTAAAACCATCAGTGGTTCATTGTAGGCGCCTGAATTTGGATTGTTTCGTGTGTTTTAGCTTCGTGTCAGGTCTAGGTTTCGTGTTATTAGTTTCTTTTGTTTTGTGCCATTTTTGTACATGTTATGTTCATTAGCATACTCTATAAGTTCGGTTCGCGCGTGATTTATTTTAGTTTAGTATAGCGTATTCTGGATTCGTTTGGTCTAGTTTGCTTTGTTGGACAGTTTGGTCTAGTTCGCTTTGTTGGACTGCACATTCGTCTTGTAAGTTTCTTCGTTTATTTCGCTTTGTTGTTTTCCTGCACTCTTCATGTTCGGTCGTTGTTAGTTATTTTATGTTCATTCCCGTGTTTATTTTGTTGTTTTCAGTTACCGCATGTTTCATGGGAATGATTTGAAACGAGTAAAAGCGTGTGCGACAATATTCGTAAAAGACGAATCTGGTTTGTGTGTATGGTCTATCATGTCTTAAGAGGCTGCGGATCAGGTTAATTTGTCGTATTCTGCAGGGAAGAGCGGTCGTCCTGTTCAACGCACGAGTGCACGTGTTCGTAAACCCAACTCTTCTTTGGATCACGAAGGAGCGTCGCTTAAACGAATTCGAGAACTACGAAAGAAGAGAGGAGGAGTGTTATCTTCTTTATCTGCTAAACGGAGAGAGATTGACAATCTTCTAACCGATGAAGTCAATTTGGAAGCAGTGAAAATAAAGCTGTCGGAAATTACGTCGTTGTTTCGTACCTTTGCTGAAGCCCAGCATGCGTATCATGCGGCTTTGACTGACGAAGGTCAAAGGCAAGAATCAGAGGTCTATTTCGCTGAAATCGAAAGCAGTTTAGATTTCTTCTGTCGAACGGTAAACGATTGGTTACGGGTTACAGAAGCGAGACTTCAAGATAATCTGGTTACGCCTGATGACAGTGCTTCTCAAATTGAAATTGGTCTTCGAAACACGCCTAAACCCTCTGAGTGTGGATCAAGATCAACCAGGCTCTCTAAAACAAGCTCGATATCAGCTGCAAGAGCCAAAGAGGCAGCCCGCATCGCCGACCTTCGAGCCGAAGTACTTGCTTTAAATCAGCGCCATTCTCTTCAGGAAACGGAACTACTCCTCTAACGTCAAGAGTACGAGCTTCAGCTGAAGAAAGATGAGCTGAACCTCAAAACCGAATACGCTAAGGCTCTGGCTAGAGAGGAAGCTTATGCTCAAGCAGAAGTAGGAAACTTTGTTCCGAACAAAGTGCCGGCCTCTTACATTCGTGTTGATGTTTCAGATGTGTCCGCCAGCACCAAGGTCAAGTGGACAGATGGCGTTAAAAGTTCTCAGTTTGCATCTTCTGGAGAAAAGAAGGAAGGAACCGTTAAAGCTAAGGTTAATTTGGCGGCTATCGACCAGTCGAGTGTTGCAAGTGGTTCAAGCTCGGGCTCTGAGAAATCTGGACTGAGCGACATGGCTTATGACATTCTCGCACAACAGAATCGTGTCATGAAAGAATTTGTGAGCCAGCAGCAAAGAAACTCGCTCCCCAGGAGACGTGTACCCGTGTTTAGAGGCAACCCGCTGGATTATTGTACCTTTATTCGTGCCTTTGAGACTGTGATCGAGACTAGAGAGTCAGATTATGCCGGAAGACTCTATTACTTAGAACAGCATACGGCCGGCAGACCACAGGAGTTGGTACGCAGTTGTCTTTACATGAATGCTGAAGCAGGCTACCTAAAGGCAAGGAAGCTTTTGGAGAGTAACTTCGGTCAGAAGCATTAAATTGCAATGGCTTATGTGGATAAAGTGACGAATGGTCCTTTTATTAGGGCCGAAGACTCCGAAGCCCTAGAAAGTTTCGCCACTTTGCTTGCAAGTTGTACGAACACTCTTAAAGCTATTGGGTACTCCAGCAAGTTTGAAAGCCCGGATTGTATGCGGAAGATTATCGAACGACTTCCTCCGAAGCTTCAAGCTAGTTGGCGCGACAATGCTGACAGGATCCTCAGCACCGAAGGGAGAGACATTTGTATTGATGACATTTCCCTGTTCGTTGAGCAGAAGGCGCGTGCTTAGTCTAATCCAGTCTTTGGAAAATTGCCTTTCTTGGAAAAGGAAAGGAAGAATAGCAGAAACAGAGGCCAGAAGTCTAAAACTGAGAAGCGTAGTGACAAGCAAATATCCCTCGTTACCATTACTGACAAGAAACCTTCCAGTACATCCAGTCGTGATTCGTCCAATTCAGCCTACCCTTCCCAGAGGAAGTGCCCCTTTTGCAATGCAGATCACACTCTCGCAGAATGTTCCAGTTTCGCTAAAGTGCTCGCAGCTGACCAACGTGACTTCGTTATGAAGCAGAGGCTATGCTTTTCTTGCTTGAATAGCGGCCACCAGTCCAATGATTGCTACAAGAAGAAACCCTGTAGTCACTGTGATAAGAAACATGCCACTGTTTTGCATCCAAGTACCCCGGAAGTTGTTGTAGGAGTCGGAACACAACCAGGCTCTGTTGGAAGTGAGAGTGGAGAAGGCAGACCCCAATCTTTGAACAGTCAGTCAAACACTGTCCAGAACACCGTCCAGAACACGAGCCAGAGCACTGGTGATCACTTTTGTGGCTTAACCACGATGGGAGGCTCCCTCGTTACTGCTTTGCCTATAGTTGCTGTAAAGGTGAAAGTTAAAGGAAGTCCTTTGTACATTGAAACGTATGCGTTGCTGGACAATGGTTCCAATTCTACCTTTTGTTCAGCCAGCCTGATGGAGCGTCTAATGGTCGTCGGAAGGAAGACAAGACTGAAGCTGACCACCATGGATAGCAGTAAAGATGTAGACACCGCTCTCGTTAACGATCTGGTGGTATCTGATCTGGATGAAAATGTGGCCATCCTCCTGCCTGAAGTACTTTCCAGACCAACTATGCCCGTAAGTAGAGATGAAATCCCGAAGCAAGAGGATGTCGAACGATGGTCGCACCTTCAGGGCCATGTGTAGTTAACCGATCTGAATTCTGGAGTTGACCTGTTGATTGGAGCCGATGTTCCTGAAGCCTTACAGCCGAGAGAAATAATCCCTGCTGCAGATGGGGGTCCATATGCAACCAGAGTTGACCTTGGCTGGGTTGTTAATGGTCCAACTGGGAGAAAGCAGAAATACGTACCTTGCTCTAGTTTCTTCATTACGTCTAAGGAGACTCATCCTATGTGTGCAGCTTGTACCGATCTCGTGGATGCACCTTTCTCCGATGGTTTAAGTATGTCTAGGGATGACCTCAAGTTCATGAACATTGTCGAGGACTCGGTTGTGCAGTGTGCAGATGGTCATTACCAGGTTTCACTACCGTTAAAGAACCGTAAAGTGAAAATGCCAGTAAATAGGAGTCAAGCTGAACGGAGTGCCTCTTACCTCAAACGCAAGCTTTCCAGTGACACGAAACTTCGTGAGGACTATGTTGCTTTCCTCGAAGAGGTTATCAGTGCAGGTTATGCAGAGAAGGTACCCCAGAATGTTCTGCATATATCGGATGGTAAGGTGTGGTTTATTCCACACCACGGTGTCTACCATCATAAGAAGCCGGATAAAATTCGCGTGGTATTCAACTGTTCCGCTCAGTTTCATGGGACGTCGCTAAACAACGAGCTGTTCCAGGGACCAGATGCATTCATTCTAAATGACCGTGGGATAAAGGGGCCGGATTTCCTTTTAAAGCCTCCATCTGAATGGATTAACCTACCCAAACACAGTACAGAGCTGTCTGGTGACGACCCGGAAGTGAAACGGGAGTCAAAATTATTTGTTGTCGACGCGCGTCCGAGTGAGGTTCAGTCCAATGTCATTTCCTTGGTCCAGAGGTTTTCATCCTGGCTTAAGTTGTTGAAATTCATTGCAGTTTGTCTTCGGTGCCAAAGGAGATTTATTACCAGAAAACGGAAGTCCAAGCAAGACGGCTTTGACAGAAGTTCCCAGGCAGCCAATTTGGAACCTTTAACCTGTTCTGAGATAAATGATGCAGAGAGAGAGGTAATCATGTTTGACCGTGTCTTCGCAGAAGAGAAAAGAGCCATCAAGAAAGGGGACTGTGTGAAGAAGTCAAGCATGCTCGCAAAATTAGACCCGATGTTGGTGAACGGTCTTCTTCGTGTCGGTGGACGCCTAAGTAGAGCACCTCTGCATGATGACTCGAAACACCAGATAATTATCGCCAAAGATTCACCTCTTGCCCGTCTTCTGATCCACCACTTCCACCAGAACAGTGGTCATTCCGGCAGAGAATATGTTCTGTCCCTCTTGAAAGAAATATTTTGGCTCATCCGTGCCAATGTTACCGTGCGAAGTGTACTTGCTTCTTGCTTTGACTGCAGACGGCGTCAGGGCGCTGTTGGAGAACAAAAGATGGCCGATTTACCACGCCCTCGAGTCACCCCAGATCAACCCCCCTTCACTTGTGTGGGGATAGACTATTTTGGTCCCTTCTTTGTTCGTCAAAAGAGAAGCATGGTTAAACGCTATGGAGCTATCTTTACTTGTTTGGCTGTCAGAGCTGTTCACTTGGAGATTTCATATACGTTGGACACAGATTCCTTGATCCTGGCACTTAGACGCTTTATTGCCCGAAGAGGCCAAGGGAAAGAAATACGTTCTGACAATGGAACCAATTTCACAGGGGCTGAAAGGGAGCTACGAGTCATGATTGGAGGCTGGAACCAAGCCACGATCCACGAAGAGCTCTTACAGAGAGGTATCCAATGGTATTTCAATCCACCGGCGGCCTCGCATCATGGCGGCGCTTGGGAAAAAATGATAAGATCCACTCGCAAGACCCTCGGAAGCCTAGTTAAAGAGCAAACGCTCAATGACGAGAGCCTTCAAACTCTAATGTGTGAAGCCGAGAGCATCATCAATGGTAGACCTTTAACAACAATCTCTGATGACCCCAAAGATTTGGAGCCCTTGACAGCAAATCATCTGTTGTTATTACGTCAAGAAGCTTCTCTCCCACCAGGTCTTTTTGAGAAAAGTCAGTTGTATTCAAGGCGAAGGTGGCTGCAAGTTCAATATTTGGTTAACGTCTTCTGGTATAGATGGAAAAGAGAGTACCTTCCGTTGTTGCAAGAACGCCAAAAGTGGTTACGTCCAAGAAGAAATTTCTCAGTAGGAGACACCGTTATTATTGCGGATGAGCAGTCGCCAGGGAATTTATGGCCGATTGGTCGAGTCAGTGAGGTTTACCCTGATAGCAGCGGTTTCGTTCGACGTGTCAAGGTCATGACAAAGAAGTCGACGCTGGAACGTCCTATCAGCAAGCTTTGTTTATTGGAGCAAGTTTAGAGTAAGTTTAGAGACTTTGACTTACGAACACCCTATCAGGAAGCTGTGCATACAAGAGTGAATTGAACGGTTTTAAGTGAAAGTTCCGTGACTGTTTTGCTTTGCGTGACTAACAAAGATCGTGTCTTGTCTTTAAGGGAACACCTAGAATTATAGCAGTACTCTTTGTTGTAATTGTTAGCCGTCTAGACTTTAAGTAACTACCGCCTTACGTTTTCATTACTTAAGTAATTCTGGGCCTCTTTGTTTTCGTTGGTAAATACAAGGCTTACGCCTTCGTATTTAAGGGGCCGGAATGTAGGCGCCTGAATTTGGATTGTTGCGTGTGTTTTAGCTTCGTGTCAGGTCTAGGTTTCGTGTTATTAGTTTCTTTTGTTTTGTGCCATTTTTGTACATGTTATGTTCATTAGGATACTCTATAAGTTCGGTTCGCGCGTGATTTATTTTAGTTCAGTATAGCGTATTCTGGATTCGTTAATTGGTCTAGTTTGCTTTGTTGGACAGTTTGGTCTAGTTCGCTTTGTTGGACTGCACATTCGTCTTGTAAGTTTCTTCGTTTATTTCGCTTTGTTGTTTTCCTGCACTCTTCATGTTCGGTCGTTGTTAGTTATTTTATGTTCATTCCCGTGTTTATTTTGTTGTTTTCAGTTACCGCGTGTTTCATGGGAATGATTTGAAACGAGTAAAAGCGTGTGCGACAATATTCATGAAACATGTTTTTTTTTTAACCCAGAGACCATGCCTTCCATAAAAAGAGGTGTTTCTCCAGTATGGTTAATTGGATAGCCAAAACAAAACACTTTCCTCCCTGTTGACAATGGCTGGCCAGACAACTGCAATGGATGAATTCCACATTGCTCTAAATCAAGATCTGAACAATAAAGTAACGCCAAATCTTTATCTGCATCATAGTAAGCATCTTTGCAGGGTAGATCATTAATGACCCCATTAGAAATGTGGATTTCATACTTTTTTATCATCAAGGTATGTTTTGATCACATGCTCACTGGTAATAATACAGCGATCGTGGATAATAAATCCAGATCCATGTTCAACTTCAACCATGGCAGTCGCTTTGCCGTACTCTGTTTTTATAAGAATTCTTTCTTTCTCAACCTCTTGATTCATTTCATCCTAATATGGTCGTCCTGGCTTTGGGAGCTTATCAATAAATTTTTTGGTATCAAAATGATCAATAGCCGTTTTGATATTAAAAATATTATAAGATGCTTTTCTAGTGGGGAAAATATCTGTATCATCCAGAAATGTACCAGCAAAACAATTTCCCACTCTATGTTCAGCTTCACTCCACGAGTATTCATGTTTTATGGCACCATCACTTTTTACGGCTTCGTTAAGCTCTTTGATCAGATCATTCCAGTTTTAACAATCAATTGCTTCAAGAGCTCCTCTCAGTCATTCCTGAGAAGTCGCGCTTCTTTGTGAATACGAACAACAGCTTGATATATCTCCTCAATGCTGTAAGGTTCACTATTCAGCTTTCTTTCAAGCACGGATCTATCCCCAGCAAAGTTTCCAGCAAAGCAATCCCTCACTCGGCGCTGTGCAAAAACCAACGAATATTCCTGGGCCGGGTTGTTCAAAGCCCGATTAAGCTAACCCAGGGTTAGCGAGAATTTTGATTTCAGTTTTATAATTTTTTGGTGAATTGTTCTGTTAACATTATTTGCCCTTCAGTTTTGAGCTGTAGCAATCTCAAACTACACCAAACATTAGAGGTGAAAAACATTTTTAAACAAGAAAACAAAATGCTTCAATTAACATTTAACCCTGGGTTAACGTTAACCAGCTTTCGAACAACCCGGCCCTGATGTCTATCTGGGTTATTACTGGCTTCCTTATGCTCTTTTTCAACATCCGCTCTTCGTTTGTCAATCAGGTGCCTCTGTTCGGCAGACCGGGGTCCTTCTTTGGGGTATTTTTGAACATAGTTTACCTCATCAAAATTGATAAGGGCCTTATAAATGTCTTCTATGGTATAGCTTCTTCTCATCTTAGAAACATTGTGCCCACTACGTATGTCAAAAGGCGTAAGCGGATCAAATACCAGGGTCGTAACGAGGTATATTTTTTCATCGCTGATCCCGTATTTTTACCCAAATTTTTGATCCCTGATTCCAAAAGTGTTGAGAATTTTGATCCCTGATCCCTAAAAATTCGGCTGATCCCAGGGGATTTTCTCTTTATTGGGCCAATGCGACATTTTTATACTAAGGCCATCCCAATAAAATGTTTCGTTTCCCATCGCCCGACCGACCCATTTTTTTGAAAAGTAAAAAAAAAATTCAAAAAAGATTCACTAGCCAAAGAAGCAATTACTTTAATTTACAAGCACACGATCTTGTTTTATTAACAACAATTGGTATGATGTGATGTCGTTCTCTTTAATCAACATCGATAGTATGTTTTTCAAAGGCTGTTTTGATGGTCGTGTTAATATGCATCTGATTATATATCTAACAGAGTAAACGTTGGATTTAAAGTTCCTGTGAAGTAAAAAATAATTGCTGCTTATTTGAAAAGCTTTTCAAAGTAAAGAAGAATGACGTTTTCTTTTTGGGAATATCTTTTTTCTTTTAAGAGATATTTACGTTTTTGTATTATGCAAATGAGTAAAGTGATGACGTCATAGGTGGTTCCACTAAAACAGTACAACACTCAATCAAGAATATCTCCAGAAATATTGGAGCAATATTCTTCAAACTTGGCACCAGAAATGTACATCACAAAAGGAACAAAATGACACCTACGATGTTGTTGCCATGGCAACAATCTCGGCTCGAGTCTCTTTCTCTGAAAAACCAAATATCCCCATTTTGCAATCTTTTAAAGTGTGACAGAGGGTCTAGCTTGGCACTCAAATGGTTCCCATATTGCCTTAACTATCCCCATAAGATTGATGTGAGTGGATGATCCTTGTTTAGGATAAAATCTGGGAAATTTAGTCCTAATTAAAACAGGACCAGTGGCATAACTGTTGTCATAGCAACGGCACGACGGGTGTCATTTTGCTTCTTTTGTGATGTACAGTCCTGATGCCAAGTTTAAAGAACACCGCTTTAATATTTCCAGAGATATTCTTGATTAAGTGTTGTTCTGTTTTAGCGAAACCACCTATGACGTCATCACTTTACTCACAAAAACGTAAATATCTCTTAAATGAAAAAAGATATTCTTAAAAGAAAAATGCCATTCTTCTATACTTTGAAAGGCCTTTCAAATAAGCAGCAATTAGTTTTTACTTCATAGGCACTTTAATATGCTGAACGTAACCTGGAACATAATTATAACTGAATGTTTTCTTGGAAAAGAACATTTCGTCAAGACAGCTTTTTTCATTTAACATTAACTTTCAAGTTCTTGTCAACGAGCTATAGTCGAGTTAGGGCCACAACTCTCTTCTCTTTTCGTAATATCATCACAAGTGCACAGGAATTACTGTCTGGCATTGTAGATAATGACTAACGAACGAAAAGACCACGTTTTCGAGTTGACGTTGTAACCAGGCTTTCTTATTTAGCAGCCCGGCGTTCTCTGGAACCCAGACCTCTTCAAGTGTTCATTCTCATTCTTTTTTTGCCCGACCGACCGACCCACCATCACAAGAGAGGGGGCGATGGGTATAGGAACATTTTATTGGGATGGCCTAAAATAAAAATACGTTGCTTCACGCTATTTCTTTCACTATATTGTAAATCCTACCTGAATTAACTTGATTTCTACCTCTTTCATTCGTCTTTACCATTATAGAATGTAACCTTTCACAATCATCGTCGAAGGGTCCGACACTTCGTTGACACGTGTAAACATTCTTGATTTTGCTCAAATTTAACTACAAGGTTAATTTCACTAAATCCAAAACAAACTAGCGCGATACTATACAGTTCCTAAACTTTTTATGAGGGAAACACAAGGAAACAAATTTTCCGTAAAGATCTGATACCTTTCGATTCTATCCGCCTGACAAAAAGGCTTGAAATTGATTAGCCTCATAAACCGACTATTTTAAAAGTTCCATTTTAATAACCAAAAAATTGGAATGAAACGTATTTCATTGCAGTAACCTTTCTTGACCATTTGTTTGAAAAAGAAACAACATCGTTTGATGATGCTTCAAACTTTAAAATTTCATAAGCATTTGACCTGGTCTATTCGCTATTCGCGTTTTCCAGAAATCTGAAATAGATCGGCGAGGTCCTCAACGTGTGACTCTATGTTGCCTTCTCTGTAAGAAATCTTTTGAAATAAATCTATCGAGAAAATATGCAACTTGAGCAAAGTTTGACTCTGGAAAGGCCCGGGATTTTCTGTTAAAGCACAAATAGTGTCACTCTTCTGCCGAATCTACTGCGCCCAGTTGTGTTTAAGGCAACCACATCTCACTCTGCAAAACGAACTGGAAGAGTTTCAATCTGAGCTGTTTCAAGTTGTCCTGCGTCTAAGGCTTGCAGCTCTTCGAGCATTTTCATTTTCGAACTCTTCGGATCATTCTTAGGGCCAGAGGGAGACTTTTAGCCTTTTCTTTCGTCTTGTCTCTTCAGTACTCTTTGCTGTCCCACGCCTTGTCCACTGAAATTCTTTAGCAAACAGCCTCAGTTCCCTTGCCTCTTCACGCAAATCATACTTCTCCTTAACACTATCCTCTGGCCTAAAAAGTTCTTCCATGAGCTTTGCACGATCATAAGGCCACTTAGGCTCCCTCTTGTTTATTTTTCGTTCCGTGTACATTGAAAGGGAAGAGTGATATACAAGCAATACACCTTGGTCTGCGGCTATCATAATCAAGCATGTCTGGAGTCGGACGACTTAGGGTTACATACATACATACATACATACATACATGTTTATTGACAACTTCCCCAAAGGGCTTTTCAGCGTCAATAACAAAAGAAACATAGAAATTATGAAATAACATTTTAAAATAGTAAAAGTATCATTGCTTCCTCTTAAATTTATCTAAAAGTGCCCCTCTGAGCTTATTCCTAAAACTATTTACATCAATGCATAACTTAAAATTATTATTTAAATTGTTCTCATTCCCACAAAGAAATGTTCCATATGTAGTGTCGTGAACCTTGGAAAGTAGATTTCCTGTGCAATATACTGCAAATCGTTTTCAGAGAAGAAGGACTTCGTCTTCTCAGGGCCTGTTTACATGGAGGGAGGGTGCCCCAGCTAACCGGGCTACCCGGCTAACCGAGCTACCGTGGGAGGGCTGACTTCTTATTCAGGCGTTTCTTTAGAAAACGCATTGAAGCACTTACATGCTAGACAGGGTAGCCCGCCTACCCGAGGCACCCTGTCTACTTGCCCGGGGCACCCGGCTAGGCGAGATAGCGTGCCGGGCTATCTCGGCAAACCGAGATGAAATAAGCAGCGAAAACATGGCGGCGCGGGGTGAATTTTTTCGCAGTTACAATTGGCCAGTGTTATCAGCCGAACAGAATGAAAGTCAATCTGAAGAGGTCAATGTAATAGACGAGTCTCAGGCAGAGAACAGGCTCCTGCCCGGTTCAGGAAGCTGAAAGAAGATAGAAAAAAGTTTCCTTGGTCGGCCGTTATGTTTGCTGTGCTTATCGGCCGCTCAAAAGATAGCTCATGCAGCCCACTCACTGTCGCGGTTAGGTGAGTTGCATGTAAAGGCGGGCTATGTTTCAACCCTTTTAGCCGGTTAGCCCGGTTAGCCGGGGCACTCTCCCTCCATGTAAACAGGCCCTCAAATGACGAATGAAGCATTTTAAAAGTATCCCTTGTAGGTTTTGAGAAAGTTAGATCAGGTCCATGAGGACATCTTCGTCCTGTTCGAAAATATGCCTGCTTCTCCATGTCTTTCATGACATCGGCCGTTTCTTTAAAATCGAATGTAAGAAACGCAGATCCGGTTTTAGCGTTTTGGTATGCTTTGGGTTCGAACCCCCCAACAAACTCAACTTCAATTTTGGCGCCGGCGCGCTACAAAGTTTCACGTGATACACCCCTTGTGTGTGTCAATGAATACCAGTTACCGGTAACATGCGGTAACCTAAACCTGATGACATTAATTTCATAAAAAATCCTTGAAACCTTTCAAGAAACCTTTCTATGTCACTCTCTATGATAAATAAGAACCCTTATGTTTTACAGTTTAATTGCCTTTAGAATAAATGCTGCTCACGTCGCCGTTAAATCAAAAGACGACATTGTCATTTAGTTAGCAGAGGGACTGGTTATGAAGGCCGGCGAACTTCAAAGGAGGAACTCTTCATTCCGATTTTTGAGTGATCACGTGTTCACGACCGTGCACGAATTGCCGTTTGAGCGCCCCAAAGTTCGAGCGCCCCTGGTTTGAGCGCCCCACATCTTGGTTCTAGCGCCCCACATACAAGTTCTAGCGCCCCACACATACGCAAAGTAGAATATTGAAAGTAACTAGCATGGGTAGCTGGCGGGATTCGCGAGCGAGCGAGCGATATTTTGCAACGGAGCCGCCATTTTTCCCCTCGGGTCTCGCGAGGAAATTTGCGAACGGCGAAGCCGCGAGTGAAATTTCAACTCGTATTTATCGAGATCGACCTCGATTTATTTGTTGACTACAAAACCTCTTTCGCCTTTGTGTTAGCTGCCGACGCCGTTAGCTCAAGCAAATTTTCATTCGCGCTACTCAATTCGCATTACAGAAACATCAATAAACGTTTTCTCTCTAATTAATTTAAATCATGGTTTTGTGTCAGGTCTTTTGTAGTCTTTAAAAAATTCTACGTATACTCCAGTCTGAATGATTGGTAACAACATTCACACTCATTAATCTTACTTTCCTGCTTTGAGCTTCGCTCATTCCATTGATCGCCTTTTCTGCTGGGAGACCAGGAACGTGACATAGAATGTGGAGTTCATGAATTAAATTTTGCCAAAAGATTTCTAGTTTTAACAAGAAAGAATACCGTAATCAAAGTGAACATCAATTTACCTTCTAAATGTGCGATCGTCTCAGTTTCTCATCTTTCTTTTCAACATTGATAAAAAAGAAACCGATTTAAAAAGTGGACTATTACGATCCAAAAATTATACCAAAAACAACTCGCGCTCAGTCGAAAGCAATCCAACGTGTTCATGATTGAATGTCATGCAGCGCGAGATCTACGAGCGGCAATGGGCTCCTGTGGCAAGTCGATAACAGATTAAAGAACGTGTGACAAACCAGTACTCTCTGGTCCCGATCTCCGGTCATCTATCAGAACTATCAGTCAGCCAGTCCAAATCCCAAGAAGTACTGTGTGAAATGGACCATAAAATATCAAACAGCTTAAAAACCCCTGTTAAGGTGTGCGTCGTGAATTTCTTTTGTTATCCAGAACGCCTGATCCTTGATTCAATGAAAAACACCGCTGATCCTGGGGGTTGCGATCCCGGATCCCGTGGCTGTGATCCCGGATCCCACCCTCTTTTAGGCCTTTGATCCCTGATCCCATATACCTCGTTACGACCCTGAAATACCGAAAAATGGAAAAATTCTTTGGGAATGCCGCCTGCATAACAACTGAGAATTCGTTTTAGCGCAGAGTTCCGATCATATTCTTGTACTTCTGGTTTAAAGACAATCTTAACTTTCACACAAGCTAGAGCTTTCCTTCCATCGTCGCCCAGAACATCATCGCTGTCCAAGTCTAAAGGTCTGTGTTTCTTTGTAAGGACGTACAGTTTGCGTTGCGAAATCCAAAGGACAACTGACAGATTTGTAGGCTGCTGCTGGTCAAATGAACGTAGTCTGAAATCTCCCTTTACCCCGAGTGGGGCGCGGGGGAGAGTGTCTCTCACCCCCCCCCCCACCGGGGGAAAGGGAATGTGCGGCGGAAATGAACGAAATTTTAACTTTTTCCTAATTACCAGGGGGGGCCGGGTGGGGTAGTCTGGTTACCATGGAAACGAGGTAGACATTAGGTTGCCAATATGGCGCACAAGTATGACCTTCTTCTTGTTCAGACTAAAACAGACGGCAAAAAGAGACTTAAACCATGGTATGTAAACATATCTGTTGTCAGAAGCTACCCATAAACCAAGAACGCTTTGATCAATCGAGGAAATGTCAGCTCCGATGGTATCTTTTGCCTTTCTTGAAAGCCGCCTTGGTTTGGTACAAGTACAGCCGACGATTTCACAACGTCAACACCAAGGGTTGCTCTTTATCTACACCTACATTTGTAATCTACAAAGGGATTAACCCACCACCGGAGATATAAAAGAAATCACAGTAACTATGTACTGCTTTTAAGTGGCTCACAAACACAGTGCGAGGTTTGGGAACTTTTTGAAGGCTTACTCGATAGAGACCGAGTGCCTTTTGCTCTAGATGTATCATCTCTGCTCGTGCGAAATGAGTCTCAAAGGGAACACTACAGGTAATTTTTATCTCTGATGTGTTCGTTTTTACTCAGATGATCTCTTATTGCATTGCTCAGGTATAAAGAAAGGTTAGAGACAAAGTATATAAAGCCAAGAAAGCTTCGAGGTAATTCGGAAACACTAATAGGCTCTGCGTGGACATTTTTGGAGAAAGGAAGAGATGACTTCAGAGATGGGCTACCCCCTGAGGCCAATTACGATTATATAAAAAAGGTGAGAGTTGTATATGAGTACATGTAGTTGGCCTGGTAAATCTTCCAGTATAAGTGAGCGCTCAAGGAGTTATTTTAGTTTATTCCATTACAAATTTTGACATCAGATGCGTTTTCCCAGAAAATATCCACACCCTCCCACAGAAATGTTTTGGTTTGAACTCCTTCACCCCTCTCAAAATGTACTCAAAATTCCAAATTTGCATTGCTGACCAATCAGTGAATGTAACTGAAATATCTAATGTCAATAAAATTGTTCTGGGTATATGTTGTGATGCCATGGGTAATTTGATGAAGTCTTTGTTCAATTTTATTTACCTTATCAGACTGACACTGGTTTAGGACCAAACATTACTGGGTCTGATGAAACAATCAATGCTCCAACCAAGCGTAGAAGTAGATTTACCAAAGATGAAGCTTGTTTTTCAAGGTGAGAGCAGACTGTCTATCACTTGCTAGGTCAAACATAGTAAAGGAATAACAAAATTACTGCAGGATTGGCCTCTGGATAGCAAGGCCCAGCCTTGTGCAGTGTTCTTGAGTTGTGTTCCTGCCACTCAAGACACTTTCCTGTCCCAACACATAAAATGTAAATGACTTGTTTACCAGCAAATTCTGCTGAGGAAGTTGCAAATTAAAACTTCATATTATAGCCAACTGAAATACATTCTACACCAGTTGTAAAGATATTGACTGGAAACCCAAATTGTGAAACAATCCCAGATTACTATTTAAAAAGAGTGGGGTTTTTTAATTTTTTATTAAGATGTAATTATGACGAAAAATACCTAACCTCACTACCGGTGTTCTATAGAAATATTCTAAAGTACTTTAGAGAATTAAAAACTTTATATAACCATAATCAAGACCAAAACATAATTCTACACAATAACAAAGATATACTTGTTGGAGAGAGACCCTTTTTTATTAGGGAGTGGTATCAAAATGGCATCCTGTCAATTCAAGATCTTCTAACAACGACTGGTCAACTAATGTCGTATCAAGACTTCTTGAATAATTACCACTGCAAAAAAACTAATTTTCTTCACTATTATCAAGTCACTAGCGCCATCCCGAAATACCTACTAACTATAGCAAAAAGCAGGCTCTAATTAAAAAAGAACTTTCCCTTAACAACACCTTTAATTTTCAGCTTGACGAACTGACACAAATAGACTTGATTAAAATTCAAACTAGGGATTTTTACAAATTATTTGACACCAAGACACACACAGCAAAACATAAGGGCCCCCAAAAGTGGGACAACTATTTCTTAACAAAAAAAGACATGTGGAAAGAATGTTTCGCCTCCCTCAAAACTCTAAAAAATTTGAAGAAAGTGTAACGAGGAAATTTAACTACACATTGCTTTTCATGAGATACTATATCTACACTAACAAACTGCATACTAGTCCAATCTTACTTGCTGATTTTGTAAACAAAATCTCACTTAATACAGAATCGAATGTATCGAGGCATAATTGATAAGAGAAACCAAAGATGTCTTCTCCACTCTCTTCTTAGCTCCACAATTTCCAAGTACTGCCTGATCATTGAATGTATAAAGTGACTTTGGGCCACCCAAAGGAATGTTTACTTCTGTATTCAATGATTATGCAAGTATAAAAAATTAATGTAAATATAATGTTGTAAATATATTGACTGGTATTTTACTCTCACAGGTCATTGCCTCTTCAACAACAGAGAAGAAGTCGTGTAGAAGACATAGAGTTCAACTTAACCCAGCACCCCTTGGCTCTCTTCCCTCACTTGGAGGAATCTCTCCCCCCTGATGTAAGTTTGTTCATATTTACACCAGCATTTTCAGGTTTAATTTTTTTAGTTTACAGAGAGGTCTCATGTTATAAACCTAATGCATGCTTGTACATTCATGTACCCAACTGGTCTGCCTCCTAGGCTAGTATGTTTATTTGATATGTTATTTTTTTTTTTTTGATCACGATAAAGGTGTTTGAAGATGTTGTTGAGATTCTTGACCCAGAGATGAGTATTGACAGTGAAATTGGAGAAGATGAAATACAGGTAGAGGAAATGAATTGCTATCTTACAAATTATAAAAGGAGAAGTAGTAATATAGTAATTGGACAAGTGGAGGACAATTCAGGGAGTAATTGCGGGCCCAAGAGAGGCCCGCAACCCTAATCTTGACAGTGACCAGCAGATTGCATATAACACATGCGTGCCACGTTTATAACAGGGACACTGAAACTGGAAGTTGAAAATTTGTTCTTCCACTAAGAACGATCAGAATGCAAAAAATGTGTCAATCACAACAGTTTGTCACATGGGATACCGGATGCAGACTTCTGTCACATGGAAGATCAAAGTATGTTTAATCCAAGCTTGTTTGTCACATGGGATACTGGATGCAGACTTCTGTCACATGGAAGATCAAAGTACGTTTATCCAAGCCTCTGTTACTTTCGCCAGAAAAAATTAAAAACCCAGCGCTCGTCCAAAATGTGTTTTTCACTATAACTTGAGCTTGGAACATATACAAGTTTATATTCGTTTGAATGGTCAATGAAATGATCTTTTATAAAATTACTGATTACACCGAACGGGTCGAACAAAAATCTCTTTACAAACCCTGACTTGACCTGACTTCGAAGGGATAACACTTTAAGGTTAATAGCTGTAACAAATCAGCAAAAGTACAATCTATTCCTCAACAATCGAACAACACAAGCCAACGTTTTGGTAAAACAATCTCAGAATTATTGCCTCAGAGCTTAACCTTGAATGGGAACATCTAATCCAAACTTTCCTTACATGATTTAGACGAAAAAATGACCTTGGCGGGCTAGAAAAGAGAATGAAAGAAAAAACAGAACAGACAGCATACATATAAAAAAATGCGTGAATTATTCGGTGTTCAGCACGGGAGCGAAAATAAAGCTTGCTTCTAGATAATTTCACCCTTAAAAGCCAGCAAATGGTCCCAGATCACTCTCTGTATCCTTACAAATGTTCTGACTTCCATCTCTGGAGGATTTTGCCTGAACTTTGAGCACATAAACATTCTTCCGCAACCTGCGACTTGGCTCACTTGGCCTGGTGAGAATCAAAAGTAACACCAATTTTCTGTCACGCTTTCAAAACAACGCAAGCATTACCATCTTCTTAACCAGGCTGTCACTGGTTCCTCCGAAGACAACCGACAGCCGGAAATATGTCTGCGTTCGCAGGCTACCATCTTCTCTATTCCCAACATCTTATAAATAGAAGCTCTTCAAGTGCATTTAGGCTCACACTTTCTAACCTGTGCTTACTACTAGTTGTACAAGTACTTTCAAAATTGGATGAGCATGAAGCGCAATGCCGATTTGAAATTATGAGCACGGTTACTCCCTGAATTGTACGACACGAGGTTTAATTACTAAATAAATTAATCATATCAAAAACAAATTTTGGAATTAAAAATATTTTGAGCGAAATGTCTGTAGCGCTTTTCCTAAGCTTTTAAAACTGTGGAAAACATTGCTAAGGAAGCCATTAAGTGTGTGTAATTGACATGAAAATCACATGGGTATCCAATTCCAAAAAGTTCAAATCAAACACCTGTAATTGGACACCATGTGATCGCACACCAATTACATGACAAATAGGCCTATGGAGAACCAATCATGATCAAGAAATTTGTTATAGATAATATAATTATAAAATTTGTAATTGTAATTGTAATGTAACTACATTTGTATGTGTCAGTCATCGCTGTAATAACATCATTGCGATGTACAATATAAATAAACAATAGCCTCCATTTGGCACAAAAATATGCTAGGATATTTGTCCGTGGACATTATCTGTTCCGAGAAGTGAACAGTTTTCTGAGAGCGTAGCTCGAGGAAAACTGTGAACTTGTTGTTGTTAAAAAATGCAACTTGTAAGTCATGCACACCTGAATTTGAATAGTATTATGAGAGATAATTAAAACTTCCCATGCACAGATATTTTTTTAGTATAATGGAAAGAATCAGAAAATGGAAGTGATCTGTGACAAAAAAGTGGGGTTCACCGAGCATCCAACAAAAATATTTGCACACCAAGTTAACACAAAGGTTATCAGCTCTATGTTTTGTTGAGTTTTTGATTCAGTGTGCACGCTTGAAAATGATGTGGCATCTGCATGCCTAATGATAGCGTGCACAGTAGAGATGCGCAGTAGCAATGGGCGCAAACCTCCTTAAATAGTTATAATTATTTTTTTGCCAGGAAAGTGACCAGGAGGGTACTGAGGAAGATAAACAAACAATAATTATTGCTCAAGATGAAGCTCAGGTAAAATTTGCTTTGTAGTTCAATTTGTGATTGCTAAATTATCAGTAAATTTGGATTTTAAAAGTGATTACCTGAAAAGCACTTCATAATAAAAATTAATACTGCAACTTATTATTAAGACTGAAATGATTTAGTGAAATGAAATGAAATGTGATAGAAAATTAGTGATCTTTCTTCTCTTATAACTACTCATGATGACTAATCAACAGGACTGATCCTAGCAGTCTGAAGGATGCCCATGATCATATAAAATTATGAACTCAGTTAATGACCTTGCTCTCCATGTTTTCTCATACTCAGGAGATAGTGTCCACCCGGTGTTCAAGAGGTCATGGGTTCTATTCTTGTTGGGGACTCTGATTTTTTGTGTCCTGTTAGTCAATTCACCTTTTCATATAATAGATTAAGAAATGTTTCAGTGACAATATCTGGGCAATCTTCAACAATCTTTGTAACAACTGTGCCTTGTGGGAGTGTCAGCAGCCATTCACCACCTTTACTGCACTTGTGTTAATCTCACGACAGAGCCCTCACTGCACTCCAATTTGTAGGCAATCAGAATAAATTTTCAAATGTCACATTTCTACCTTTGCAGTCTGAGAAGAGTGGACAATCAGGAAAACTAAGGTAAGGGCTGGTGTTGTTAGGAACTCTTTATCAGCAGAGATCCTGATGTTGTACATACTTGTACTGTAGGCTGTGTATATTATATGCTTGTTAGTAATGATCAATACACCACCTCTGAGTTGCCTTCTGCCTCTGTGTCAACATGAGTCTTCATACAGAACTATTGATATGGAAATGTGCTCTGCCTAACATATCTTTTTCTCATGTAAATCAAACTCATTTTCGTATGAAAGGTTTCTTACTTAGACTCGTTTTGAAACAGAGGCACAAGGGAACTCGGAAATGGCCTATTCAGCGTCCACTCATGAGTTGTGCACATGTGTGTCAGATGTTGTGAAGATGAGGCATCTATGTACATATATCATATGTCTGTATAAAGCCGCCACGAGAAAATTGTCTGAACTGCTTTACAAGTGGTCAGACTAATGAGTTATGCAGGTCTCATGCAGCATTAACCTGAGTCAGTCTACATGTACTCTTACATTTCAAGCCAGTATTGTGTTGTTTGGTAATCCTGGCTACAGGCCATGAAGTTACAATGTTTTGGTTTTGATTTGTTTATAGTAATTCCGAATCTAAGGACCAGGCCAAACTCACATACAAATGGCTTCCTAAACAAGAAGAAGTGCAGAAAGAAGAAAGCAAGCGAGCCAGTCGCCGCAAGGCAGAGTCTCCAACATCGGTATAGATTGACACCAATCTCCAAAGCTTTTTTGTTAGCATTAATTGTGGGTCAACCATGCTATCCAGTGCAGAGAAATAATACGATATAGCACCCTCTTACCAATAATAATGGTGCGATTTCTCACAATCGACCTCAAATTGCATCTGATCGCACAATTCCCGAAAAATCGCATAATTCACAAAAGAACGCCCAACATTCATAAAATGAAACATAAATCAACAAGTTTCTAAAGGTTTCCTGCACAAATACACCTTTTTTATCAATGATGATTTACCTTGGAAAAAGGCTTAACAAACCTTTGTCACCTTCGGTTTAGTAAACATTTGAAGTTCAATACATTATTTTGCATGTCAGGGGCCTAATCTCATTCTTAAAGAGTTGTGTATTGGTGTAACACAAACACGCCCTTTGTTCAGATTAGCCAATCTGAATGACTGATATATACACATCACAACCAGGTTGAAAAATAAGCAAAGTTGTCAGTTTTTTGTTGAAAACTGATAAAAACTTGCCCATGGATAAGTTCAGTGAAAATGCCCACTGTTTCTTCAACCAAGAAGGCAAGTCCCCACCTTCTTCCCAATCTGACAGCTCACGATCGAGCAAGTACCCCGTATGTACGTTCCATGCGGACGATGGACTGATGTTTTGCTTGTCGTGCAATATTGTGAAAAAATTCAGTCCTGACTCGAAGAGCCCCCTTTGATTTTCAACTACTGTCTACAGGGAGAAAGACTGTTTTGTTATGTTCAAGCTAGTTTTGTTATACAATACTATTATGAGATCAGACGGATATGAGTTTGACAGACTGGAAGTATGGTATAAATGAATCTGCATGTACTGTTGGGGTTTTGAAATAATACAACATGCTCTTAAAATCATCTTTTTACAATGTAGTTTTAAGTTTATGATCTGCCTGGCTAATATTATGGATTGAATAATATTGTGAAGCAGTCCTGATGAAGTTTTAAAAAACTAAAAATTCAGTGAGTGTTGGTTTTTTTTATCATGGCAAAATAAATTCAAAAAAGTTGGTTTGTTGTGTTCTGCACATTAAAGCATAGCTTAAGAAGTTAGTTTCAGCATGCTGGAATATCAATAAATATATATATTTCCATGCTTTCAGTAAGAAAGCAATAAATCTAGTTATGAATTAATATTAAATAATAAATGTTCCTTTTCCAGGATGCAAGAATACAGGAAGTAACAAAAGAGTTTTGCGAGTGGGTGGCAGGTTTGGTAAGTGCTATAAATTAACATCTTATCTCATGTTACATACGTATACATGTATTTATTTAGTAATTTTCCAAGACTGTCCATAATGTGATAAAATTACATCATGACTGGAAAGACTTGCCTTCTGTTGCATTTTCATCTCCCTCAAGCAAAGTGAAAAGGCAATCTTTAAACAACAAAGTTGTAAGCGATGTAGGTCGCAAGAGGTCGCAAAACAAACAGGCCAGGGTAGAATTTATTATTACTGGAAAGGACTTACTAATAACTTGATTAAACATATCTTACATGGCATGAGACCATTTGCAGACACTCAGACGTAGAGTTGAAAATCTTTAGAAATGTGGTCAACACCATCACCAAGTGTTTGATAAATCTCAGTCAAAACTAAAACTAAAGAAAAAGGGAGAGTGAAAACAAAAACCAAAAAAAATTACATAAGATCAGATCATATTCAACCATTGTGAACTTGATGAATTACTAATTAATTGAATTTGAGAATTTTCCTAATTCCTAATATGGTGTCATCTTTTTTACCAACACAAAGGGTGGGCAAAGCAACAATATTGAGGAATCAACAGTAATGAGCTTATTTGCCAGTGGCTATGAAACCAAGGTTAGTTTCCATTTTGGTGTAACATGGACAATGCAAATTCTGTAAATATGCGACACAAATCTATGGTTACTGAAGTAAAATCCAAAGTTAACCATCACATTTACCTTTCAATTACAGGAAGTAAAATCATTATTGTGATGACAACCAATAAACGTTGAAATAATGAAACAAACTACATACTTTAGGCAGAAATCTATCAACCATACTCCAGACATGTGCGCTTTTAGAACCCGTTGAAATAAACCTGTTTCCAGAGAGGTCTTCTAAAATGATTTGACAGCAACAAAGCTCAAAATTGTTGAATGAGAAGAGTTCACATTTAAGTTTGTATTTAAATCGCACCTAACCCCCAAATATTTTATTTCACTTTAATAAATCTTTGCACCTGTTTGAAATGCACTGCCCCTTTTTAAACTAAATCTTGACTTTTTTATAGGCTGTAAAAATTAGAAATCTAGCCAGTACCTGTTGTATGACTGAGCTAGTAAGGGGCATGGGTCGATACCTGGTTTGACGTCACAGATGGATTTGCGTCGTAGTAA
>CM042754.1:13435715-13451742 GCA_022496165.2 Catalaphyllia jardinei
CACTGTATTGTCTGTGTTCTTTGTGATTGGCTAGAGTGATTACTTTGTGTTTTTGATTGGTTCACTGTATTATCTGTGTCTTTTGTGATTGGCTAGAGTGATTACTTTGGTTTTCGTTTCATGACACTCAAAACTCTGAAATCCGCTCTAGATATTTACATGTGATATTGTACATACCTGTTGATTATCACTAGCACCGGTAACAACATGGCACTCCAACTGACAGGTGTGGTTTCCACATGACAACTGGCGGCCACATGCTCGAGCACAAGAGAATGGCTTTGCTGATGAACATGGCAGAGAACTGATCTATAGAGAAAACAGCTTGAATCTATAACAGTTACCAAACAGTAAATTAAAATTTGGAAAGTACACTAAAATTCAAAGTCAACATGATTATGCAACTTCTTATCTGAAATAACAAAATTATGCCATATTAAGCCAAGTATACTTGACAGTGGGTACAACTGAACATTAATCCTTTAACATTTCCTTTTTTAAGGGCTTTCCTACAGTGGCAAGTTGTCACTGGTATGGAAACAGACAAAATAATAGAAACCTTGGCAAACTATATATGGTTTTTAAGAGTACCAAATGCTGCTTGTATTTCACATCTGCTTTTGATTGACAGAAGAAGAACCCCTGAGGATTTGTGACGTCATAAATGTGCATTCTTGGTTACATTTCATCTAGAAAAGCTAATAACTATTATTTTTGTTAATTCAATCAAGAGAATACGAGCTAGGAAATGTTTAGGACTCACATGTGAAACAACGATCTGAGTCAACTTGACTGCACAAGTTTCAGTTAAATGCATTAAATGGTTTTCAATATGTACTTCTTTGAAGTTGACAGATTTGATCAGCTTAATTAGCATATTTTGCAATGTGCAGAATCACAAACTTGTTTGAGATACAGTTGACACATCTTTTAATGGCCTCTTTCCTAAATATGCTCTACTAAAAAAGCGAGGTCTTGTCATAGTCGAGACCGTGCATGTGATCAACTTGAAAACCTATTTTATTTTTCCATAACATGCTTATAAAGTCATCGTTCGCCGGAGAATGATAATTTTAAAAGAAAAAACTTAAAGGGTTAAAATTGAATCCCTGAGCAATAGTGAACTACATACAGTACCTCATGCTTGCCAAAACAGCTCCTACAAAAATGAGATTGACTTCATTTAAACAAAGTTCATAACACCCTTTCAATTATTGGAAAATAGCCATTAGTGATTGGTTAAAAATCATGTTTAGGACTATAACTTGATAGAGACAAAGAACTAGCACAAGCTGTTGTCATACTGATGGCAAAGATAATTTATATTTTGATGATCAAAGTGAATAAGTTGTTTCCTTTGTATTTCATCACATGATTTCTAAGAGAGATGGAAAACATGTTCTCTATGTTTCTGTCTAGTTATAAAAACAATTTTCTAAGTTTGGGAGCACTCCAAAAAGTTGTGGAAACACTAGCCTGTCAGCTGGTAATCCTACATATCTCATTCTTCCAAACTTCCACTTTCATCTCTATAACTTGATGGAAACACAGAACATGTTGTCTATCTTTTAATCACAGCCTTTTTTATACCAAAAGGGAATGTGTAACTTACATTTGAACTGGAACAACACAAGGAGGGCAAGGCATTGGCTGCACAGCAGTGACGTCCAAGTTTGAGTCAGAAGCTGAAGGCCATCCACTGAGAGATGGCTGGAAAAAAATAGCAATAATCACAATCATGTCAACTTGATGGAATTAAAGGAACACAATCACGTTTTTGCGCATGTGCAAGACTTTGATTTTTGTTCAGGAGGTCAAGAATTCAAAGATGCGAGAATTGATAAAGAGCTTTCACAAATCCGTTTGCATCATCCTCAATCAACTTTGGCTATGCCCTAAAACTTCTCAGAATCAAAGATCAGTGATACACGGTTCTCGTTAAGTGTCAATTTGTGTGTAATCGAGACCTTTCGGTGTTAACTGCAATGCCGTTTGATGGAACTTCGAGTGCAGGGAAGTGTTATGGCGCTAGACGGCTTTCTCCCGGGAGCTTTTAGAAAGGTTTAGAAAATCGGGAAAGGACTGAGAAGTAATGGAACCAGCAACATAGCAGGATTTTTGCAAAGAAACCGATTCACGAGGCTTGGGAAAGAGTGAAAGGATCGCGCCCGTGTGAGCGTTTCTTTGTTGACATTTTACTCGAGCAAGCAGACTTTTACTCGTTGGTTTTCTTTCTCGATATTCAGACAATCTATCAGGTTCTCTTCGCTCAGGTATACTCTGTGACATTGACTCCGATTGATTTGTTTTTAGCTATCAGGACAGTTTTGTAAATATGATAAGGACTCATGTATAAAATCAGTAAAATTTCCACGAAAACATTTGCACATCAGCACATTCAGGCTTGTTATGAGCCACGGACTTACCGCTGCCTTGTTTTTGCATTACTGATGCGGCTTTTCACGTGTTCCACCACTACATTGGTCAATACAGTTTTTATTTGTCGTTTAACAAGTCGCTCTCCCTGACTAGTTGAGCGAGTTGACCGTTCTTCCTGTAATTGAGAGATGAATGGGAGTGGCGAATGGGATATAAATAGCGCTTATCTGTCACTTTGTTGCGTCGGCATGACGCGACAAAGTGACAGTTCTATTGTTTTCCGATGAAAAAAACCAGTCAAGTTTGCGCGTGCGCTACATAGTGAAAGTGTCCCTTTAAATAAACTGAAATAATTATTGATGTTTCCTGGCTTATCATCAGAGCTTCGTGGTATGTGTTTTAAGCACAAACTAAGAGCACAGACCTTTGTGAGTTTAGTTAAGTCAGGTTTATTGTCATGGCATCTGGCAGTACAGACATGTCCACAAGAGAGTTTCAGATCACAGCTTTGACGACATGGAGGGCAGGCACCATAATGACAGTGATGACGCTATGTGCAAGAATAAGAAAATGTAACAAGACAACTGTAAAATCATCCGGAAAGTTATACTAGGAACAAGTTATTTTCAAATACATTCTTTCACCCAAAATTTTCTTCTAAGTAATTTTATTTAAAAGCAATTTCTATACAGTCAAATGAAATTTAACCCTCCTAAGAATGAGGTGATTAGCATGGCATCCTCGCTTGTGAATATTCCAAACCGTAGGATAGCATAATTAGCATAATAGCATAATTAGCATAATATTCATTTCAACAATGTCACTGGGTGGCCTGTGACAGATGTCCTACAGTACTTCACTTATACAACAGCAGCCATTCCCAGTATGATGATGTAGGTGGGGTCTACAGTTTTCCATTTGGGTCAGACTCAATACAGACATTCTCCTGGCATGTTAAGAAGTGGTTTTTGTAACTTCTTTCTTCTGCTGCCATTGTCTGTGAGACTGGCTATCTGGGGTGGTTGGGGATCTCATGGTTCGGTTGTGGATCTGCTCCGCCATGGCGCTACAGTGAATAAGATCTCAAGTCATCCCCTTCTTGAAACAGATATGTCCAGGATTGAACGCTAATGAGATTCAATTTTAATTCCTTATCATAAGCATCACAAGGTGTCCTCCTTGCTAAAAGGTCACCTAAACACACACAATTTGGTCAAACATGAAGTAACAAGAAAATGTCAAATAACCCTACCAGATATTAATTACTAATCAAACACAACTTGCATTCAATCCTGGACAAAAGTGTCTTGACAAACCTTTCAAACCTTAATTTAAATGTATGCCTTACTTATTTAATTATAGTAATGAACCATAATAATATCTATTTTAAGTTCCAAACCTTTCGTTTTGGGTGATGACAATCTGGAGGATGGCTGTGAAAAATTATAAATTAACATAACTATTAGATTAATAATTAGTGCAAACATTGAAAACAAATTGAAACAAGTTTGCGAAAAATAGTCTCCGAGACCATAATTAATTGTAAACTGACATTAACCATTGACCTTGTTCTTCCAACTGAATATTAACACTGCTTATTAAATAATCAATGGAAAATAGTCATTATAAAGCCATTTAATAGAGTTTTACAACAACACTGTAAAACGCAATAAATGGAGCGTGACGTGTTAAGCGTTTAGTTCTACTGTTACGTTAGTTTGTTTACATTAAGTAACGCATACGAGACATAAATGGTCATTCATACTCTCTGGCTTTGGAGACATGAATCTACATTCATGCTTTGGTAAATACAATGACATTCCTGTGTTCATGTTGCAATACTGGCGGCCACATTTACATGTATATCACTTGTTTTGTATGGCTAAAAGTAACAACTAGCTCTATTCATGTCTCGCTTAAGCATTGAACAAGCTTTTTGTACTCAATGGTACACTTATTGCCACTGGTTTAGTTTTAGACATCTGTCTATGTATGAAGTCCTGGCATGGTCCAAAGTGTCATTTTCTGAGCTCTTTTAGCTACTGTAAGGAGTAGGGTCCACCTCTAGGTATTCGCTTTCGGTTAAGTCTCGCAGCGACTTCCCCAAGCTTTGTTTTTTCATGCTATGCTATGTTACGCTCTTTATCTGCCTTAAGTCTTGTCCGATTCAGCACGTGCCGGCGGAGTCGGCTTGTAGTGCTGGATAGATAAGGAGGCTTGAGTTTTTTCTTACTGCCTAATCTTGTTCCATTATGTAGCACGATGCTGGCCGGAGGTTCAGCTCGTAGTGCCGTGGAGAGTTAGGCTTTTAGATCGCACTGATTTGCTTTTGTACCGGCTTACGATTTGTCCGATCCAGCGCGGGTCTTTAAGAGCGCTGGGGAGATAAATTTAGGCTTTTAGTCACGCTTGAAGTCGTCTGTCACGCCGATTGCGGAGAGGTGTTCCCCCCATTACGCCAAACATTGTCTTTTGTTGTCTTGTTATTGTAGTCACTATTATTGCTAATATCCAAAGGAACTGTGACATTAATTGAAAATCTGTCAGGAATGGGATACTTTAAACCATGCCAATTGGTTTCAATGTACATAAATGTTGGACACAACCTTTAGGGTAACAGTAGTCACTCATAAACTGCAGTATACAGTACTGTACCTGCAAAGTTCAGCACACTTGGGTGGTTTGGTGACTTTTTCTCGCCCACATGGTAAGGTCAGTACTGTAGCACCACAGAAACACTTCACATCCACTTGGAGGGGACAGGGGTAACATGGCCCTACCACAGGGGTGATATCGAGAGAAGACTATGTCAAACTTTGAAGTAATTTACCAGCAAACAATTTAGCAAAGCTAGCAAAGTTGTATTATCAAACGCAGTATACTTAGTTAACGGTAAGCATGCATCGCAATTCAATGATGAACATTCGTGTCATTCATGAGCAAAATTAACTTTGCTTTGTTTCGCTTCACTTTAAATGAACAGTGAACTGAGTGTATAAAATAACATAACACAACTTAGGATTTACACTTTTGTAATATAAACCCTCCCCATTGAGCTATTTATTTTCCATAACAGTATCATATAAATCTACTGCTGACATGCCCTTGTTGAAATTGTACTTCAAATAGGAAAAAAGCAACGAATAAAATTTTGAAGCAATAGAAACCCTCCCATGTCAGGTCTTAACAGAAAATTAAAGAACTTTGCTGTCCACTACATCCATCTACAACCCACTCCCTTCGCCCAAGATCACACCCTGTGGCAGCAGTTAAGTTGTGCGCATGCTTCAGCAACAAATTTTGCACGCGCAACATTGCACAAGTTTCAACAGGTTTCTTATTTAAGCTGTTTAACGCTCAATTAATAGACCTTGCATCCTTAAGAGAACTATTCTTAGTAATTGTTGTAAGTTTCTTTACACATGTATTCAGTGATTTAAGGATTTTTCATGCGTATTTGTTTTGCGTGTACGCTACCTTTGCGTCTAGATCTTTCTAGTAAGTTCTGTGGTGTTGCAGAAACTCATGCGTACGCACCACCACACCCAATTGCCGTTATATAACAATTATTCAATGAGTCCGCATTGGATATGAAGTGATAAAATATAATCACTTCATATCCAACAAGGGCGAATGGGATAATTGTTTTAGTAAATTCTCAAACCGGGTTTTGCTGCCAATTGTTATTTCCACAATTTTACAAAGCGAAAAATTTTAAACTTGGCGCACTATTTTCCATATGACGTAAAACTCCAACTATTGGCTCATAGTCGGAGCTTTTAGCCAATCAAAAGCTAGAAATGCAATAGTCAGAGATGAGAATTTACTAAAAAAGATTAGTTTTATCGTTAGCAAGATCACCCCAAGTTTACAAGTTTCTCTGTTTATCATTTTTCTGCTGATCAAGGCAGCACCAAGGTAATTATCTTTGACGCTATTTTAGTTTGTTAACGTAAGCAGTTTGTATCTTTACTCGCTTAAGTTCAATTTCGTTGCCTATATAATTGTAAATGGTTTCAGATAAGGTCAAGTTGTATGCAACATCATTTTACCGTTATTCGCAAAATCGATCTTAACTTTTTTCCTTTCAGTTTTGTAACTTTTGAAGCGTGTATGATATTTTTATATCCTGTTATTTTCACAATCTTATTTTGTAATTTATTTGTATCTTTTATTTTAGTTCTCACGGTGTTTATAGAGTTTTAAAGAATTTTAATAAACAGCAGTTTGTGAACAACGTCTAACCAAATCACTGGAGCAATATACATCAAGGACATTTGTTGTATAGCCATGGTCTGCTATATTTTGAAACTAAAAAGAAACCTTCAAGCCTCTTTCAGAAAAGCCTGAGACAAAAAACACCGGGAAATGTTTACTTAATGGCCAGTAGCTTTAACTCTGAATACTTTTATCTACATGTACCTCTATGACACTGTGATGGGCATTTGTGATTCCTACAGTTCAGGGTTCGGTTACAAGTCAGCTCGCATGAAGGACAATGTCCATCACAGCACTGCAAAGCAATATAAAAAACTGATTACAACCTAAAACTAGCCTTTGCACAGCCATAATGTAACACAAATGTTCAGGTAAGTAGAAGTACTCCTAAATGTTGAATCAGGGCCTGAAAAATTTCCATCTCAACACAATGCTTAGTGCAAAAACAGCTCAGGGAGAAAAAAGGCCAACTAGGAAGGCAATGAAATGTCTGCAACAAGATTTCTGTGCACATACACTGTACATTTAGTTGAGCTGCATTGGACCATTCACTTCTAAACATCATCAAATCAATAAACTATCGCAGTCTTTGAGCCACATTGCGCAGCTTTCTTTCACTGTTTTTTTAGCCCATACTTACTTTTTAACGTTTATTTATCTCTTTCTGTTTGGGTCATACATCAATCAAAAGACACTATTAGCACTTTGAAGATTCAATGACTGTCTCTTTAAGTGCAGGCATCAAAAGATTAATAAGAGATATCTAAAATGCTACGCTTGCCAAAATTTCAAGTATATATTTTGAAAAGAAAATTGTTATAAACTAATAATTCTAAGCTCACCTTTCGTTTGCAGGGGTGACGTTCACATTGCCTCATCTTAGGACACTTGACTTCACAAAGAAACTCCTGTGAACACAAGACATTCTTCTCACGTTTACCACAACGACAGGTTTTAGTGACCAATTGACGGCACACTCCACAAGATCCTGTGTGACATTGTTGAGTACATTTATGTCTGCCGCAAGCTAAGGGCTTGTCACAGGTTCCCCCGCAAGTTGGAACATCTTCTGTACATGGCAGTGATAAAGCTGTTATATGAAATATCATTGGACAAAGTTATTATGTAAAATTATAAATGAAATGAAACTGCAAATACTGGGAAAATATAATGTTTAATTATTACACATTTCAATAATAACAATAGAGAATTTTTTGTGCGTGTCTGGAAGATGTTGGTGGTCCAGCCTACATGCTGAAGACTGATAGACTGGTCTTGGTGTGGGTCCTTATCAGGGTCGCTTTGGTGTTCTTGGGCACAGCAATAAGATATTATTACTCTTGACTGCCTCTCCCTATGCAGGTGTATATAGAGTGTAGAGAGGTAGCGTGGTGGAGTGATTAGAGTGCCAGATTTGAAATCCATAGGTCACGGGTTGAAATCCCGTTCTGACCGCTAGCTGATGTTGTCTTCAGCAGCCCCAAGTTCAACCTCTTCGCCACGAGTAGTATAGGGGATTGGGAGTGCCAGCACACTATTAAAATAAAAGGGGAAATTAGGGGTAGAGTGAAAAGGCTCATATAAGGCATCAGTGAAAGGCTCATATAAGACTGTGAGAAAAGGTGCAGAGAAGGGGTAATTAAAAGGGTCTTAAAGATGGTAGTGTGAAGGTGGTTTAGAAGATGAATTATTAAAGAGTATAAACTTTTTTTTACTTAAAAAAAAAAATATTAATAGTATAAATGGAAGCTTATGTAAATACACCAGAAATGAAAAAATTAAGGAAAGAAGATTATAAAGAATATAGAAAGAGATATAATGCATTTAGATTGAAGTTAAGTGAATGGTATTGTGATATATGTAATAATGGAAAGAACTATACTTTAGGAGGAAAATGGATGCATTTAAGTACCAAAAAGCATGAGAGAAATCTATATAAACAAAGCAATTTAATAAAATTATAAAAAAAATAATTTTAAGTTAAAAAAAATTATACTCTATATATTATATATATATGATAAAATCGCAAAAAAAAGCTGCAAAATCATATAATATGGAAGAAATTAATAGATATATCATGAATTGGCCAATTAAAAAGATAGTTATTAACCCAATATTTCAAATAGGTGGAAGACCTATTTTTAAAAGACCTAGATTACAACAACCAATACAACCAACACCATATGTTCCACCAACAAGACCAATACAACCAATAAGACCAACACCGAAACCAAGAATATTAAGTAAGAGACCTATTCCTGCTCCAAGGAAAAATTATATTCCAAAAACAGTGTTATCTAAATTTGAACAGTTAAAAAAGGATTTAAAAAAATTTTACAAACCAGAGGCAATTGCTGAATTTCAAAGAGAGTTAAATAAAAAAAAGAATCAGAGAGTAATTGTTAAAGAGAGAGATAAGGCATTAAAAGGATTTGCAAAATCATATGATGTTGAAATAATTGAAGATAAAGATCCAGATATGCAATTATATTCGACTACACCATTTGTTCAACGTATTTTAGATAAAGATCTTGATGAACTAAAAGGATTAAAGGTTACAGTTAGATTAAGAGTTAGTATGAAAAAAGAGAAAATAGATGGTAATGGGGAATGTTGTCTTTGAATATAGAGATCCAACATTTCCAAATACAACGCCATTTATTTTAACAAGCCCAGATGATACTGAAGATAAGATTGATGAAGCATCAAATGAAATAAAAAACATTATTGCAGGTTGGTTATCAGAAGGTTCTGGTTGGGTTGTTGATAGAGTATTAAATCACTATGTTAACGTAGTAAAATTTGATCCATTTCGAGCGGGTTCATATATTGATTTACCAAAAGAATTAAAAAATCCCCAAAAAGGTTTAATTAACATTCAGAATAAAGATGAAATGTGTCCTGTTTGGAGTATAATTAGATATTTAAACCCTCGAAAGAAAAATCCACAGAGGGTAACATCGGAAGATAGAGTATTTTTAAAAGAATATGATATAAGTAAAGTAGATTTTCCAGTAACAAAAAGAGATATAAAAAAACTAGAAGATATTTTTAAGGTAAATATATTTTGCTATAATTATGAAGATAAAGTTTACCCTCTATGGGTTGGTGGATGTAAATATGATAGGACAGTTGATCTGTTAAGAATAACAGAAGATGAGGATGAAGATAAATCACATTTTGTTTTAATAAAAAGTTTTGATTCGCTTATGTATAGTAAAACAAAAAGTCATAATAAACAATATCATTGCAGATACTGCTTTCATGGATTACCAATGCAGAGAGCATTAGAAATGCATACTGAGAGATGTAAAAAAATAGGGGAAAATACAATAGATAAATATCCACAACCAATAGAGGGTAAAAATGGAGAATTAATACCAGAAAAGTTAAAATTTAAAAATAATAATAGAAAATTACCAGTTCCATTTGTAATATATGCAGATTTTGAATCATTAGTTGAAAAAATATCATCTGTAACACAAAATGATGAAAAATCTTATACAGAAAAGACAGCAAAGAATACACCATGTAGTTTTGGTTATCAAGTTGTTTGCCATTATGATAAAAAGTATAGTAAACCATATGTGGAATATAGAGGGAAAAATGCTATTTATAAATTTTTAAAACAAATGTTAATTGAAGAAAATTATTGCATCAATACAATAATAAAAGAATTTAATAAAACATTGGTTATGAGTGAAGAAGATGAAGAAAAATTCAAAAAGGAGGATACATGTCATATTTGTGAAAAGAAGTATAAAGATGATGATAAACCTGTTAGAGATCATTGTCATGTTACTGGAAAATATAGAGGTTCAGCACATAATTTGTGTAATCTTAATTATAAAATATCAGCAAAAGGTACACATATTCCAGTAGTATTCCATAATCTAAAAGGTTATGATGGTCATCTAATAATGAAAGAGTTAGGTTATTTAATGAAAAGATATAATGAACAAGCTGAAGTTAAAAATAAAGAGATTGATAAAAAGAATGAAAAGATTGCAGAAAAATTATTTATTATTTATGAAGATAACACATATTTTTATACTGAAAGAGAAAAAATAGAAAAAATACCAAAAATACCTAATTTAACAATGAAAGCTATACCATGTACAAGTGAAAAATATTTATCATTTTCTGTAGGAAAATATTTAAGATTTATCGATAGTTTTCAATTTTTAGCTTCATCATTAGATGATTTATCTAAAACACTAAAAGATGAAGAAATGGAATATACAAAAGAATATTTTAATGATGAAGAAATATTTAATCTAATGAGAAAGAAAGGTGTATATCCATATGCTTACATGGATTCATTCAAACGGTTTAAAGAAAAAAGATTACCAGAAAAGGAATATTTTTATAATGATTTATCGGAAAGACATATAAGTGATAAAGATTATGAGCATGCAAAATTAGTATGGGGTAAACTAAAAATTAAAAATCTCGGAGAGTATCATGATATATATCTAAAACAAGATGTGGTATTATTAGCGGATGTATTTGAAAAGTTTAGAAAGACAAGTATAAATGGAGTATATAAACTTGATCCTGCACATTATTATACCCTAGCTGGTATGTCATGGGATTGTTTACTAAAATATAGTGGAATAGAATTAGATTTATTATATGATCCGGAAATGCATCAATTTATAGAAAGTGGAATGAGAGGTGGAATGAGTTTTATTTCTCATAGATGTGCAAAAGCGAATAATCCATATATGAAAGATTATGATAAAGATAGAGAAAACAATTATTTAATTTATTTAGATATTAATAATCTTTATGGTTGGGCAATGATTCAACCAATGCCATACGGCGGTTTTAAATGGGTAGAAGATTTTTCAGAAAATGAAATGATTAAAAAAACAGAAGGTATTGGACATATATATGAAGTAGATTTAGAATACCCAGAAGAACTACATGACCTGCATAATGAGTATCCACTAGCACCAGAAAAGATGAATATAAGAGATGATATGCTATCAGATTATGCTATGGGTATAAAAAAGAAATATAATTTATCAAAATCAAATGTTCAAAAATTAGTAACATCCTTATATGATAAGAAAAACTATATAATTCATGAGAGTAATCTAAAATTATATTTGGAACTTGGATTAAAACTAAAAAAAGTGCATAGAGTTCTTCAGTTTAATGAAAAACCATGGATGAAAGAGTATATTGAACTAAACACAGAATATAGAAAAAAAGCAAAGACTAAATTTGAAAAAGATTATTATAAATTAATGAATAATTCTGTATTTGGAAAGACAATGGAAAATGTAAGAAAAAGATGTAATTTTAAATTAATATCTGATTCAGATAAATTATTGAAACTAACAAAAAGCCCACACTATGTAGGTTGCAATATATTTTCAGAAGATTTAGTTGCTATTCACATGAAAAAGAAAGAAGTATTGCTTAATAAGCCAATATATGTAGGATTTAGTGTACTTGAAGTAAGTAAAGTTTGTATGTATGATTTTCACTACAATTATATTAAACCAAAATATGCTAATGATGCTAAGTTATTATTTACTGATACTGATTCATTATTATATGATATAAAGACAGAAGATGTATATGAAGATTTTTATAAAGATAGAGATAAGTTTGATAATAGCGACTATCCACCAGATTCAAAATACTTTTTTGACTATAATACTAAAGTTATTGGAAAAATGAAAGATGAGACTGAAGGTAAACCAATAATTAGTTTTATTGGGTTAAAAAGTAAAATGTATGATGCAAAGACAGAAATTAAAAAATATGATAAGATGAGCGCAAAAGGAGTAAAGAAGTATTTAAAAGAGAATGGGTTACTAACTCATTCTGATTTTGAAAATACTCTTTTTGAAGATAAAATTATGAAACACAAAATGAATGGAATGAGATCAAATCTTCATGAAATATATTGTTATAAGTTAAATAAAACAAGTCTATCATGTTATGATGATAAGAGATACATATTAGATGATAAAGTAAGCTCACTAGCATATGGCCATTATAAAATTTAGAATAAATCTACTAAATCTTTTATATCTATCCAACTGTTGAATTTTTCAGGGTAACCTTTCCATTTAACTAAAGCTTTGTTGCCTTTTTTTCTAATTACTTTTTCTATTCTGAAAACAGTTTGATCTGTCTTTTGCAGCTCTTCTGTATAAAAAGATCCTTTTATTTCTTCACCCTCTGAATCTTTTATTTTGTAAGTTATAGGAATTGTGGGTAAAATTCTATCTATAACGAATACTTCTTCTGTCCAATTTGGAGTGTATCCTTTATCGAAAGTTTTTCTTTTATATTTGCTTATACGAACAGTATCACCCACTTTAAATATTGGTTTGATATCTATTTCTCTACCAAAATCATTAATTTTTAAATAAACTTTTCCATAGTTATGTTTCTTTCTAGCTTCATTTGGAGTCATACCTATGCTTCTATTTTTACTATTATTGTAAGAAGAGAGTATTTCATCCAAAATATCAATGTAAACAGTATTATTTCTGATTGTAAACATCTTGTACATTTTCTCTTTAATAGTTCTATTCCATCGCTCACAGACAGCTGACTTTTCTTCATTTTGAGTAGAATAAATTTCTATATTATTTTTATCTAGTAAATCGAGAAAAATTTTATTGTAATACTCTTTGCCTTTATCAACCCATAACTTTTTTGGCTTATGCTTTTGTAAAATGGTTTCGAAAGCTTTAGATACTTCTAAACCAGTTTTACTTTTTAAAGGTACAATCCACCCGTATTTACTAAAAAGGTCTAAGACCATAAGAAGATATTTAAAACCTTTATTCCATTTACTAAGCTTTTGCATATCAACTAAATCAGAACACCAAATTTGGTCAACATTATGAACAATAACTCTTCTCTTATTAAAATTACGTCTTATAGGTTTATGTAACTCATCAGCCAATTTTTCTTGCCACCTTAAATTTTGGGCGTTTTTTTTTTATCATGAGCGCCTAAACCTAACTTTCTTTTTTTATCAATCATATTTCTTGCTAACCAATGACCCCATTGTCTCTTATTCCAAGGAACTGCATCAAGAGCTTTAACCATCTTATTGTCAGCTTTATGTTTACAAGCTTTATCATCTCCACATACAGTATAGTCAACATCATGTTGCATTGCAATGGCATCTGCTGTACCAGTTGGTTTATCATATATCTCTAATATTTGACCTGTATTTTTATCAAATTTAACTTGTTTATTTAAATCATTATAAGGACCAGTATACTTATGACCAGGAAGAGTCCAACCACCCTTTGGTTTTGGAAGTTTTCCAATGGCTTTATGAATATCTACTCCTTCTCCTTTTATCTTTTTTGAAACGTCATCAGTAATTGAATCAATAGCTTCATTTAAATACTTTTGACCTATTTGTTTTAATTTATCTTTAGCCATATCTGATTTAATTGCATTAGCTGCTCCTATCCTTCCTAAGTTAAATAAACCTTTAGCACCTGCTGATAAACCTTTAAAGAACAACTCATCAAATCCAGATCCATACATTTCTCTTAAACCATTTACTTCATTATTAGATAAGAACTTAACTTTATTATTACCACATTCATCACATTTTACTTTTACTGCATGCCTATTATTATTAGATATAAAATATTGTTCTGATTGAGGCACATTACCTGTATGTTTTCTCTGTTTAACACAATATATTTCCATTTCCTCTATAATATTAAATATAAAAATCTTTTAAATTATAAAATTGCCCCTACAAGTGGAATACTGTTAAAAGGGCTGTTTGGACCTAATAATAGACCTGTGTCTTTTTTTGGTCTTCCTCTTCTCTTTTTTGCTGCAGTTGTTGTTTTAGCTGTTTTTGCTACTTTAGGTACTCTAGGTTTTGTTACTCTAGGTTTTGCTACTCTAGGTTTTGCAGCTTTTTTTACAGTAGGTGTAGTACTTCCTTTAATAAATCTAAACTTTGTAATACCACACTCAGCACATTTACACTTCATAGCATTTCTACCATTACTAGTAACAACTCTAACCTCACTACCAGGAACACACTCAGTTTGTTTTTTTTGTTTTACACAATAATATTTCATATATAATATTAAATTATAATTTTATTTAAGTACCTAAACTTATATTAAAAATTTTTTAAATTCTATTTATATATGGATGTTAATGTATTAATAAATGATATTTATTCTTTAGAGATTTTATATGTAGAGGTAAAAAGTGTTTATAAAAGATATAAAATTTTTTTTAGATCATTATGTGATAGAAAAGAGAAGAAGAAAGCAAAAGAACATAAAGAATCAGTAAAAAAAGATTTAAGTAAAGCAAGAGGTTTATTAATAAAACGAGCTAGTGAATTACAAAAAGAAAAAAGAGAAAGAGAAGTTAAGATATTAGAAAGAGAAAGAAAACTAGAAGAAAAATATGTAAAATTTGTAAAAGATTTAAAAGAAGAAAAAAAATAAATCACTACTAAAAATGGCATTACATAATCAGATTAAGGCTCGAGGTGATGGAAGTACTGCTCTATAAATTTTTCATTATAATTTGTATCTGTTTTAAAAACACTTAACAAATCCCAATAATCTGTACCTTTATGCATTTCATAGAGAAAGTAAAGACAAAAATAACCACAAGTAGAGGTATATAAGTTTTGAATCTGCATGTTTTGATGTAAAAGAGTTAAACTTTTCATCTTAGCATGATTTACTATTTCTTGAAAAGGTGGCATACCAAAACTATCAAAATAATTAATAACACCATCTCTAACATAAGTTGCAACCCAATGAGATCCACTCATATAATGTGGTTCTAAATTATATATAAATATAGCTAATTTATGATTATGAGGTATAGAGACATCTCTACTCAATACATCTTTAATAGGAATACCTAAATATTTACACCATTCTAAAAGATCAAAATTACTTAATGGCACTGTCTTTTTAAATTTTAATAATAATAGGCTGCTTCGTTCTTTTTTTTTACCACCTCCTTCCGAAGGTGGTTTACCAACTCTTGGTCCTCCCTCACCCCATGTACCAAAGAATGGAGGTGGTCTCATTTCATTTGGCATAGGCATAATTGCTCCTCCTTTTCTAAACATATCAATAAGCATTGGAATACCAATACTTGCTAAAATAGTACCTATACCATTACCAACTTGCTTTTGATTAATTTTAAAGATTAAATCTCTATTATTATTATAAGCATCGGCTAAATCTCTAATCTGTGGTTTAGTAAGCAATTCACTCATAATTGCAAGTTTATGTAGCTCATTATTTGGAACTTGAAATACTTGACCACCAGTTATTTTTTTTACAATCTGTCTAACACTTTCACCCACACCAGCAGCTAGAGCTGATAAACCAGCTGTTTTAGCAAGCATAGGTCCATAATTTTTCATTATAGGCATTATACTACT
>CM042754.1:13453358-13465858 GCA_022496165.2 Catalaphyllia jardinei
GCATTAGTCCACTAGTTGGGTGATACTAATAAATGATAGACTGTATTTGTAATGTAATCATGACTGTAACACTTCATGTGGACTGATCCAGAATAAGATATGTGGGTTATTGACCAAGTGTGAGGTCAAGGTGACTGGATATTGGTTAAGTTCTTTTTTTTTTGCGTGTTTATGGACCAAGACAGAGTTAAAGTCCATAAACTCACACAAAATTAACAAGACCAATATCCAGTCATCTTGACCAAACAAGCTTTGTCAATAAAGGTTTTATTTTATGGATTTTGGGCAAATTTTTCGTGTGGTACATGGTGGGTGGTCCCAAGCGGGCAAGATAGCTTCATCTTGCCTGCTCAGGTAGCCAATCACAGCTCAGGATTTGACTCATCTTGCCTGCTCTCAGAGCCAGCCATACACATGTAATAAAAGATAAGATAACTTTATTTATACACGGTTTTTCTGTCAGTTAATATTATGGTTACTGAACTATCTACCTAATTATAATAAAAATTAATAATAGCAATTCCATAAAAAAAACTGCTTTTCAAATAAGCCATGTTTAAACATTTACTTATAATAAACCTATCAAGGTTCCCACAAGTGACTAACGATATTAAAAATAATAAACATATAACATCACTGAAATCTCGATATAAGTCATTGTCCTAAGTAGGTAAGTGCAATCCTAGTCTGTTTTCTGCTATGAATTAAATAAGCTCCCCTCTCAAAAAAGACCTCTCCCCCTCTCTCGCATAAGCTCCCCCTCAAAACTGTTTAAAATAAATAAACCCCCCTGGGTACAGTATTAGGACAACTGTAAAATGGCCTATTTCTTGCCCTGTCCCCTCCCCTCAGCTTGAGAACCATTCCATTCGATATCCACACTTCCATTATTGATGAACATTGATAGGGTCATTTAACTGCCAACCCCTAAGAAAAAGATCATAGTGCTGACATGATTTTTGAAGACCCCTTAGAAAAAAAAGTGCAAGGTAACCTTGTGATGTGCTATGGATTCTAGATCTTCCCAATACTGACTCTCCAACAATCTCAAGTGTCCCCTTGACCTTCAGAGATTTTTGACACATTCATTTTACCCCACAGAAAAGTTCATCTATGGCCCATGACCTTGAGAACTTTTTACCTTCCCCTCTACACTTTCAGAAAATTAGGTCAACAAGCAGTGTTTGAACCAGCCCAACTGCCTCAAGAGACAATTTGTCCTTCTGTTGCCTTTGCAAGGGAAAAAATGCAATAGCAGGGCACAGAGCATAATTTGTTGTAACATTAACATTTGAAGAAACAGCCTTCTCAACGAGCAAAATTCACTTTAATGTCAATGATGAAGAAACCATCCTACAATAGAACAAGAGCGCAAAAATGACAATACAATACAAGTAGACTTAGCTAGTGAATCAAAGACACTTACAAGAACTCTGTAAAGTGAAAAATAGCGAGCAAGTCCCTCGAATCGTTCACAGTGTTCTTGACACAAAACATGGCCGACTTGTTTGGCCGAGCGCAGGAGTCCCTGCTCAGTGGGTTTACATAAGAGAAGTCCTGGTACTGGGTTGACTAGTGGGAAACTCTGCATCCCCCCTAGTCCGGAGAGCTATATGCTAACATAGGTGGACGGACTCAATGTCGTACCCATAGGCCCGTCTCAGACATTTTGGCGGCCGACATTCACGACATGGGCGTGGTGACACCGGCAGGGTTGACAAGGGCTCTGGTACTGCAGCTTGTGTTACTGGAGGTTCCAGGGCCGGTGCAGTGCCTGAAGAGGGTGCTGTAGGGGCATTCAAAGACATGTTGCGCGGTAAAGGTGCTTGAGATGGAGGAGTCAGTGGCTCCTGGCTGGGTGGTGGGGGCATCAAAGGAGGTGGCCCTAAATCCACGAAGTGGGTGGTGGGGCAGTGATAGGGGTGGTGCAGGGGTGCGTTCAGTGCAAGGTGGTGATGGTGGGACCATAGGCAGTAGCTCTATGGATGGGGTAGCCGGGGAATAGGCCCGAAGGAAACGATGATTGTGTAATGTGAGGCGTCCAGAGCCATCAGCCTTTACCCAGTACTGATTGTGGCCTGGGGATTCGACAACAATCCCTCATCTGTCCCATGTGTTGGGGCTGATGCCCTTCTGGTTCTGGAGCAACACTCTTTCGCCAAGGACTAATGACCTTTGTGGTCGCGAGTGTTCTTTTAGAGACTCAGTGGTGTGAGACATCCGTGAGTGGAGAGCTTCCTCCTCGGCGGCCCATGCTTGGAACCAGAGTGGGTGTACATTTGGATTTGAGAATTTCTCCAGCCGGTTGATGAAGGAGAGTGTGTCTCTTAGGGGAAGGCCAAAGATAATCTGCGCAGGGGAGATGTTGCAGTCAGGGTTGGGGGGTGTTGTAGTTGCAGCATGACCCACAGGAAGCGGTCATGATCAAGGCTGCCAGTTGAGCTGGTGTTGGACACGAGAAAGCACTTGACTGACTTGACTGGTACCTCTGCTCTTCCATCGGACTGAGGGAACTGGGCCAAGGAAAGCGATGTTGTACTCCTCAGAGACCGAGGAAAGCCTCTGTACACCCTGTAGTGAATTCTGGGCCACCATCCAGTACACCAAACGTGGCAAAGAAGGAATGGAGGTTGCGAATGAGGCCAGTGTCACGAAATTATTTAGTAGTTGTTTGCGTTTAGTTTAAGTTTTTGTTTTAGTGTGTTGTTTGGATTTTGTCGTTCATTATTACGTAACTCATGTAACATTTAACTATTTAATATTTAAACATTCTTATTGTATTGTGTAGTTTAGATGTATGTATCAGGAATTATGTAAATTTGTACAATTAAGCGTGTAACAGGTGTTCTTTCCAGTCACTTTCTTTATAGCGTTTGTTTTAAGTGTTAATTGTAGGAAAAAAATTACCATAAATGTATAAATGTAAGTTGTACAGATGTAGTGGGTTGTTGTGAGCAGCAGTTTTGTTGGAAAGGGAAGTAAGCAAGAAAAAAGAAAAGACGAGTTAAAGGGCCTGTGGCCAAAGAGAGAAAGAAGAATTCACTGCCAAGAGCCATTGGTAGGCGCCAGCCAAGTAACTTGACGAAACGCATTTGTCAGTGGTGGCGATAGAGCTGAGAATACGTGCTGTCTATGTGCAGTGTGGCGATTGAGAGTAGCGTTGAAAGACCATGTGCTAAGGAGAAACCGCCGGCTGAGAGATAAAGAAAAGTATATACGTGAAGACGCGGGACTAGGTTTGAACTTAAGAGGAAGAGAAGGAGGTTTGTGGTATCGGTTCAGGTTTTGTGGTGTGGTGTTGCTTAGGAAGAGACGGGGAACTGAACTGTTGTATAGAATTTGTAAATAATTAGTTAGTTCGTATTCGTTTGTTATTATTGTATAGCTTTAAAATTACTTAAGTTTAGGTTAGGAATCGCAATAGTTTAGTAATTAATTGTATTAATTTTTAAGCAAAAGATTGTTATAGAATATTTAGAATTAGTTTACTTAAGTGTTAATGCTGTTAATATCGAGTTTTTTTTTATATACTTAATAAACATTAGCTATTGTAATTCATGGTGGTGTGTTGCGGGATTGTGGGAAGGGGTGCGTGTATTCAGTCATTGTTCGTTTCGGTGTTATTAGTCTTAGTTTTCCCATTTCTATCGTCAAGGGAATTTTCGGGGCTTACGCCACAGCCAGCAGTGCTTGCGAGGGTTGTGCCTGCTGGGGATCCAAAAACCTTGACCAGCTGGAAAGGCGATCGCCGACCATGGGGTAGTGGCGGCTGCAGTAGGTGAGGAAGTCGGCAAACAGCCTCAAAGGGGGTAGCGGGTGGCATGGTGGGGAGAGGAGACGTGGCTGCCTGTGTGGGGGCATTTCTATTACAGTCTGCACATCTGTCTCTCATGTTGCAGATATCCATGGACATGCCACGCCAGTAAACTATGGCCCAGGCATGCTGTTCCATCATTGATGTTCCCTGGTGAGCTGCGTGGAGGTTCTGCAGTACGCAGGAGCGGAGTGATGAGGGTACGATGACGCGGTCCTGACATAAAAGGACACCCTCCTGTGCATACACGTATTCGCACATGCGCCATAGGGGCGCAAGGGTGTGGTTGTTGTGGGAAAAGCTGAGGGTCCCCTGTTCGATAAGCTTCAGTAATGAACTCAGAGTGGTGTCTGGAGTCTTGCATGCGAGGAGGGATCATGAGATGGTACCAATGTCCTGAGTGTCTTGACGGATAGACACCATCAGTGCCGACTCCACTAGGTTGGGGATGCTGGACATTCCACTGGAGGTATTATTTTCTGAGCTGGATGGTGAAGGGTGCCTGGACATGGCATCAGTGGCATGGTTGGTTTTGCCGGGCAGGTGTGTTATGTCGAAGAGTTTGAGTCGGAACAACTGAGAATTGGTTATCTCGTGTAACGTTCGGTCACCAAAGATTTTGACCAGGGGTTTGTGATCAGTGATGACAACAAGTTGTCGCAACCTTGGGTGAAGTAGCGGGTTTGTTCAAGGTCCCAGGCAACAGCCAGGGCTTCCCCTTTGATGGCCTTGTAGCATTGTTCCGCAGGGGTCAGAACCGTGAGCTGGCCAGGGCGATCCGTCATCCCCCAGGGAGCAGTCTGGAATACCAGAGGGGCAGCTGCAGTGTTGCTGGAGGAGGAAGTAGCCTATGCCACGTGTGAACCAGTCTGGGCAAAGACAGGTGCGTCTATGCATGTCGAAGATCTCCACACCCTTGACAGATGGCATAAATGATGGCATCCTTACTAGGTGATTGAAAGGCATCCTCTAGTTGGGGAGACCAGGAGAACTTGTATCGGGGGCTGAGGAAGGGCTTGAATGGCTCCATGATGTCATGTAGCTGGGCGTAGTTTGCCACCTGGTTGACTAAGCCAAACCTGCTTCTAATATCTGTTGTCGAGGTCGGAGAGAGGGGAAGTTTTAGATTGTCCCGAGATATTTTGCGAGTGGCTCAATGGTGGAGTCTGATACTCTAAATCTGGCAAAATCCACGTTCCTCTCGACAAACTGTAACTTGTCAGGGTTTAGCACTATGCCGCCTGGCCTACGCGTGTGAGGAAGTTGATTGTCCTCCACCAGTGCTACTGTAGGTCAGAGTCATAGTGTATGGTGTCATGGACGCAGCGTTCCTAGTGCTCAAAGGTGGACAGGACGGCATTTAAGCGGCAGTTGTAACCGTCTCCTGATGAGAGGAATCCTTAAAGCGCTCTTGTGTACTGCCAGAGACCGAACGGGGTGTTAAAAGTAGTCAAGTGGCGATCGGACTGGTGCAGAGGTACGCTGTGGTAGCCATTCCAGGCATCTGTGACTGTTTTGCATGTGTCTTTGGGGATACGACGTGCCAGGTGGAAGCGTGTCTCCCTAGCAAATGGCTCACATTTGCAGAACTTGTTTAGTGGGGAGAGATGTACTGTGCGATGGGGGGAGCCATCATGCTTACGGGTGATCACCATTTGGTGCCACCATGTCATGCCATATGGCATGCGTTCTGTGACACAGGGAACCTCATCACGAAGGAGATCTTTGTACACTCGTTGCTGCCAGTGTAGGGGCACCGGGGCCGGGGTGTGACACGCTTTTGAGGTAACAGAAGGTTCAACACGAATCTCAATCGGTGGCCCCTCCATGCTAAGTAATGCATGGTGCAGGCACGTGTTAAAAGTTGAGGAGGTGTTTCTGTCAAGTAACCATGCTTTCGTCCATCCATTGTTTCCTGGAGTGCAGGGGAAGGGCAGCTTGGAGGGACATGGCTGTGTAGCGTCATGCTGAGGGCAAGAGCATGTGGTGTCATGTGGGTAATTTGTTGCGGTGCAGCACCATTAAGAGACCGCACAGCATTGATGGGTGGAAGCTTACGGTTGGTGTCTGTGGCGTCAGAGTCTCTGGTGTGGCATGCTCACTGTCTTGAATAATGGAAAGTCCTTGGAGAGGATGCCAAGGTTGAGTAGTAAGTCATACGATAAGTACATAGCTTGGATAGGGCTGCTCACCTCACCGTTGTGGAGCTTTGTTGTGAGCTTGGCAAAGAAATTATGCACCCTCTATAGAAATGGGAGAGCGGTTGGCGGCTGACAAGCCAAGGCTGACAGGTCAGAGGTCATCACACAACAACCCACACACTAAGAAGTCTGTCATTGACCACAAGTCGGATTGTGCGCCGGTGTCGCCTATGGCTGAGACCTCTGTGTGAGTGTTCAAGGTGCGGTTGGATCTACTATATCTGGCCTGGGCTGACGTGTCAATGGAGATAGTGGTTGGGACTCTAGGGTGGTCCCTGAGGTGTGCCCGTGTCCACTTGCCCTTGGTAAAGTTGTGATGCTTAAGTGTCACTGGTGCGCATCTACCGATGATGCCATGTCTGACTGGAGCATGTTTGCAACAACGTTGCTGGCGGGCATTGCCGGAATTAAATGATGCGACCTGGGATATCGGGTCTGATTCAACGGCCTGACTAGTGGTTGGGGGGCAGGGGGCATATGCTGTGGTTACTTCCTGCAGCGGTGAGCCCTATAGCAATTAAGGCACACTGTATGGGGCTTGGTGTTCCAGCCCCAAGTCCCTTCCGTAAAGATCTTGAAGAGGTTTCTGCAATCTGGGCATGTCGCTTGTTTGGCCTGTTCTACTTGAGACATGGTCACCAAAGGAGGCTCTTTCGGTGGTTCCTGTTGGCGCTTGAGTGACAAGACAGCAGCAGGGTTGATGACGGGAGGGCATTGTGTGCCATCTCCTTGTTTTCCACAAGGGTGATGAAGTCATTAACTGGGGTCTGAAGGACATTCTTGGTCCCAATAATTTCACGGCAGATGTCTGGGTTGGATATTCTATTAAGGAGGACATCTCGTATGACGTGGTCTGTGTAGTCAACGTTTTTCCCACACTCACTCACTGACGTAGTTGCAGTAGATCTGTGCATAGAACACCGGTTGCAATTGGAATTACTGCAAGAGAGCACATGGCAGCAAGCAGGTCTGGTAGAGTGTCTGAAGCAGCATGTGGATTGGCTTTTAGGAGACTGCCACCGAGCTCATTTTCTGTACACTGAAACCTGGGCCCGGTTGTTCAAAACCCCGATTAAACTAACCTCCGATTAAGCCTAATCGTTGATTAAAACCACTAACACCGGGCTAGCTAATCGGAGGAATTGAGAACGTTGTTCAAAGCCCGATTAGAGGGCAGATTAGGTAATCGCTGGTTAACGGTTAGTGCGTGGTGTAAAAACCACTTATATTGTCTCGCTAATCGACAATTAGTATCCCATAATGCAATTTCTCGTGAGTAAGAACTGTGATTGTTTCCAATATGGCATCCACGTTATGGATGCCAGTGAAACAGCGGACTTGTCTACTCCAGTTGTATTGCCAACAACTTGCAGTAAGGTATCACTCGCATAAAATTGTAGTGCCATCAGCACTTGGTCGATTGGTTTCAGAGCGTAATAAAAATTTGTTTCCTTTGTAAATCCGCCTCTATGAGGTTTGTATTGTATTCAATTGAGGCTCTGTCAAATCTGTAGCAAGTGCGAAGCTTTTGATTGCTGTAAACTAGTATGCTACCGTTATATCGATAAATTTGTGCTCGTCTTTGTCTCATGCAAGGAAGGCCAAACAACAAGTCGGCCATTTTATTTTAATATTAATCGGCCGATTAGCGATTTAATCTTCCTTTGGAGGTGTATTAAATTTAACCTGCCGATTAGAGTCAGATAAGCGTTAATCGGGCTTTGAGCAACGCAATCTAATCGCAGATTAAATTTTAATTGTGGATTAGCATACTTAATCAAGGATTAGTGCTAATCGGGGTTTTGAACAACCGGGCCCAGGAGGGTGCAGAGTCATCATCGATGACTGATCCAGTATGGAAGACTTTCCAGCAGTGTGTGAACATGTTGCATTTCTCTGTCGAGATGCCAACGTTTACTTTGGGCCATTCAAGTTTTGGAGCATGAGGAAAGGGTGGTAGCGAAGGCTCAGTTTTGTTAGGCAATGTGCGCTGATGGGCCAAGCCATGGTTTGCCAGGAGAGCAATGTCGAGGGCTTCGGAGACGTTGTCAGTCTTAAAATCGCACTTGGGGAGTGTACAGGGCCCAGTTGTTCAAAACCCCGATTAGCACTAATCTTCGATTAAATACGCTAATCCGCGATTAAAATTTAATTTGCGATTAGATTGCGTTGCTCAAAGCCCTATTAACGCTTATCTTACTCTAATCGGCGGGTTAAATTTAATACACCTCCAAAGGAAGATTAAATCGCTAATCGGCCGATTAATAATGAAATAAAATGGCTGACTTGTTGTTTGGCCTTCGTTGCATGAGACAAAGACGAAGACGAATTTATTGATATAATGGTAACATACTAGTTTACAGCAATCAAAAGCTTCGCACTCGCTACAGATTTGACAGAGCCTCAATTGAATACAATACAAACCTCATAGAGGCAGATTTACAAATGAAAACAAATTTTAAATACGCTCTGAAACCAATCGACCAAGTGCTGATAGCACTACAGTTTTATGCGAGTGATAGCTTACTGCAAGTTGTTGGCGATACAACTGGAGTAGACAAGTCCACTGTTTCACTGGTAGTCCATAACGCAGACGCCATATTGGAAACAATCACAGTTCTTACTCACGAGAAATTGCATTATGGGATACTAATTGTCGATTAGTGAGACAATATAAGCGGCTTTTACACCACGTACTAACCGTTAACCAGCGATTAACTAATCTGCCCTCTAATCGGGCTTTGAACAACGTTCTCAATTCCTCCGATTAGCTAACCCGGTGTTAGTGGTTTTAATCGACGATTAGGCTTAATCGGAGGTTAGTTTAATTGGGGTTTTGAACAACCGGGCCCAGGTGATGACTACCATTGTTCCTCTATGAAAAAACAGCTTTCTCGATGAGCAAAATTCACTTTAATGCCAACGATGAAGGAACCATTCTGCAATAGAACAGGAATGCAAAAATGACAATTGATGCAATACAAGTAGACTTAGCTAGTGAAACGAAGACACTTACAAGAACTCCATAAAGTGAAAAATAGTGAGCAAGTCCTTCAAATTGTTTGCAGTTCTCATAACACAAAACATGGCCGACTTGTTTGGCCCAGTGCATGAGTCCCTGCTCAGCGGGTTTACATAAGAGAAGTCCTGGTACCGGGTTGACTAGTGGGAAACTCTGCGACATTGTCTTTGTCCTATCCAATAAATTGTCTTTCTGCTACCCAAGGAAAAGTAAAACACTTTTAAAACAATGTGAATTAGCCACCGTAAAGAGATTCAGAAGCTGACGTTTCGAGCGCTAGCCCTTCGTCGGAGCGAATTGAGGAATTGTGGGTTGTGTGTGGTTTATATACAGAAATATGGAGCTACGCTATTGGTTGGTGCCTGGCAACGTGAAAAACAGAATAAATTAGTTGAATGAAAAGCGTTCGTTGATACCGTGAGGATTAAGAGTGCCGATTTGAAAAATAAATTTTTGTTCTAGAGTTTTGCTACTTTCTGGGCTTCCTTGATGTAGGGAGAGGCCGCACACTGTCATATGTTGGGTAGAATGATTCGGCAGATTAAAGTGTCTAGCGACCGGTTTAGATGCGTTTTTGTCTTCTTTCTCTACGTCGGGAAGATGTTCTCGAAATTGGTCGCCTAGTCGTCTACCTGTTTCGCCGATATATAACTTTTTGCAACGGGTGCAAAAGGTGCCTGATGGAAAAGCTCTGCATTCTATCCACTGACAAATCAACACTTCTCAACAAGAGATCCAAGTTGATAACTAAATGCAGGCACAAAAACAAGTTATATGCAGCCAATCAGAAGCGGGATCGCTTTACACACCCTCCTTAAGTCAGTTTAAATTTTATTCCAACCGCCGTTTACAGTACAGTCTGATGATCGCTTCATTGTGAAATTCGAGTAACTGTTACAATTTCTATCTTGAATTAGTACATAAGCAGGTAGATGTAAATTTAGTTTTATTTTTCATCTGGAAATTGCAATATTTTGAATTCAGAAGTGGAGTGCCATTTTCCTCGTGAAATTCGTTTCCAGTTTTTTCTTCTGCTTTGTCGATGATTTTATCTGTTTCATGTTGAAAATAACGAGATTTTTCTCTTGGGCATTGTTCCAAAAAATAAAAATGTTTACATGAAGCAAAGAAGATCACTTCGGTCCACAAATGAAAGAAGCTGTAAGCATGGATGTGCAAATCCCACTAAAGCCAGTCACGCGTGAACGATCTAAGTCTCATTCTACTTCCAAATATGGTAAAAGTGATCCTCACTTGATTATTCAGCTTTTGAGCTTTTGAGTTTACAAGATGGTAGAGTGTGCAATAATTCGGAAAATAGCTATATACATTATCTAGTGGAACAACAGGATTTCATAACAATTTTGCTGAGTTATTTGATGAGACACTTTAGCATCTGCTTCGTTCAAGTACTTTGAACGTAAATGCATACCTGTGGATTAAACTGCGTAATGAGACAACATTCGACACTTATGGCTTCCACATATGTGACAGGTTTGAAATGTTATTCAACAAGTGAAGCGCAAGACAATAGTGTCGTTCAAAGCAATTTATAAGGTGTTGATAAACAATTTTTATATGAAACAATGGGGGGGGGACGTGCATCAAAAATGGAATGGTCCTCAGATTGACCTGGCTAATACCCTTTTACAGTCAAACTTCTCTACAATGGTGTCCTTGGGGGTAGGGGAAAGTAGCCGTTGTAGAGAGGTTACTTTCTTTTCGGGGACACAACATTCTTATACATTTTAGAACAGGCTTATTGTACCAACATCAGCAAAAATGCATTGTCAAAATATATCAAGAACAGAGACAACAAACAGAAGCAAAAACCAATGACACACAGTATGGATCATATCAACATATTGTTTTTGCAGCTGGGATGTAATATTGATAGATAATAATTATAATAAATAGTATGGACTGGCTGTTGGAATAAGAAACACGGCTGTTAGTGGAGTTTGGACTATACTCTAATAGCGTCACGCGCAGATGACGACACGAAAATTGAACCCCTGTCGTGACTCAGACAAACAAACCATTCCATGGGCTACTTCTTTGAGAGCAACGTATGAAACAACGGTGCTCGAAAACTCTTCCACACAATACTCAGCGACTAATTTTGCAATTTGATGGCCTCTCTAGCTCAAAATGTTGGAGAAAACCCATAACATGTACCTTAAAATTACGGAGTTTGAAGGAACGTGGCAAAATATGATGGGCTACTCATGTATGAAGGCTGTTTACGAACACACTCCTTACCTCCATGCAAGAAAAAAATATATTTATTATTGTACCCGGCATTCAGGTGCATCACCCACAAGAAAGTCGGCAAGCCAGGAAAAAAAGTACTCATAAAGAAACAACCGTAGATCCAATTCGCTGCCTTGCCGTGATGAATGAAAACAGTTTTACTCACTGCGCTATTTAGTACACGTATTGCGCCAAGCATATAGCTATGAAGTATATGCAGTTGAGATCTGCTTACGGTCACAACTTTGTTTATGTGGTCGAATAAATGGCTCTGTTAAAATCATGGTCCTCCAAACTGCACAGTACACAAAATTCTGCTCTGTATTTGGAATTGTCTCAGATAATAATAATTATGTCCTCCAGTTCTATTGTCTTTGTTTGAGCAGGCTGCTCAGCTGGCCGAGTTTGGGAATTTCTAGCATAAGATCAGTCTTCTCTTGAAGAACAGGATAAACAACAGATAGGTTTCTTTGTAACATGTTTCACTGAGAAGTATTTTGATCGGTTAGTCGCAACCGCCTTGCTAAAAGTTCTCGACTTCCAGTACCTTAAGGTTCTGGATCTGTCCGCCTGTCACTGCGGCTTTGTAAGATCCTCGTGCAATTTGTGACAGTTATGCTCTTTTCTGGACACCTCGGAGTCTGTTTTACAGTATACACGGCAGTAGTGTTTGCTTTATAAAATTATTTTAACTAACCAAAATCTTAGGCCACCAATCTTTCCTTTTTTGTCCATTTTTCTGGTGTAGAAGACAACACGCTCATGCAAAACCTTCTACAGAACTGCAGTTCTTGTCTGAGTCATGTGGGGGGTCTCTGGTGATGTAATCTATTTTTAGAAACTGTGCGTGATGCTATTGTTTAGCGCCTTATAAACTTCTCTTTACTAATCAGGACATTGCTATCTTGTTTGCAGACAGTGAAGAAAGCCTAAAGAAAACTGCCCAGTATTTAATAGACTCCTGCAAACCTGGATCTAGTGTGTGTTTGATATGCATTGCTTCTATCAAGCACGTTGATGCAGTAAGTATATCATGTCAATGACCTCCAGTCCTCTTGAATTTCTGAAAGTTTTCTTGAAGGGGGCAATTTTCCAGGTCTCCTGGAGTAGTTGTCAAATCTCCAGGGCTGGAAAGATGAAAAGTTGACCAAGTCATTGATTTCTCTTTTAGATGAAAAGTTGACTGAGTTATTGATTTCTCTTGTATGAA
>CM042754.1:13471676-13483089 GCA_022496165.2 Catalaphyllia jardinei
GAGACTGATAAATTATTGCCTCTTTCTGGAGGAACAATGAATGGGCATATTGATATGGATAATAATAGAATAGAAGATTGTGGTAAATTAATTATGAAAAGAAATGGAAATAGTGTAATAGATTTAAATTTAAATAAAATAGTTGGTGTCGGTAATCCAACAAATCCTAACGATGGGGTAAGAAAAAAATATGTTGATGATGAGATAGCTTAAATCCCATCAGTAGACACTTCAAATCTACTAAAGTTAGATGGTAGTAGGTCTATGACAGGTGATCTCAAAATGGATACTCATCATATTCTTCAAATAAAAAACGTAGATGATCACAAAGATACTGATTCATTAGCAGATAAGAGAAAAGATTTATATAGCGCTGTAAATAAAGAATATCTAAATGAGAATTTTATTAAATTAAAGAGCAATTCTGATGGAACTGAGGCTTTTGATTTAAGAGGAAAAAAGTTCAGAACACAGAGCCATATTCTGATAATTTATTTAGTGATAATGATCTTGTTAGTAAAGTATATGTAGATAGAGAAATTGCTAAAATTCCTTCGGTAGATACTTCAGATTTATTAAAATTAGATGGTTCGAGACTTATGAGTGGTAATTTAAATATGGGTAATAAATACATAGATAATCTCGCCACAATTATTGAGAGAGATGGTGACCCTGATAATAGGGCAGAAATATTAAAGAGGGCAGTTAACTTTGATTTTTTTGAAAAAGAGAGAGCATATCTTAGAGTATTAATTTCTAATAGAGTATTAACAAAAGGTGATAATATGACTGGCGACCTTAATTTCCAATACACTGCGCAGAGTGGCCCCAATGCTGGCCAGATAGTAAATAAAAAGGTAAAGGGAATAGCCGACCCAACAGATGGGAGAGATGCGGCAAATAAACATTATGTTGATAACAGAGATTTTGTAAATAAAAATTATATTGATTCAGAAATAGCAAAAGTGCCAACACCTGATGTTGATAAAGCTTATGTTGATAAAGCTATAGAAGAGTTAGAAGAGAGAGCAATTGAATCAATTGACCAAGAAAATGTATTCAAAAAAGTAATGGATGATGACCTTTTCAAAGAGGATGATAGTGATATTCATAAAATTGGACTCATAAATAAAGATTATCATAAAGTAAATCAAAAAACATACCATTTTCAAATTGATTATGACTCAAGTCTAGGTTATTATAGTACTCGACTTAGTGTTGATGTAGTTTATTTACCAATCGGAAACTATACTATAGTTTATGAAATGTATATTAGTGATGGACTCTCTATTGATGAAATTAATGCATCTAGTGGCACTCTCTCTGTCAGTAAAATTAATAGCAAAATAGTAAATAATAACACAAGAAGTGTGATACATTTTAATAAGGGTATTATCAATCCTAGTTTTGATGATTTAGATATTGATATTCGTCTTAAAGGTAGGTCAGACCCTAAAACAGATATTTATGTGGTAGTCTATGGTGTTAGAGGTTACCAGAATGATGTTTCGATTCATCTCTGGGACCGATTGTATTACTTCCATAATAATGTGGTCAATTTTGAAGCTCCTATCGATATGAATAATAAAACCATTAAAAACCTTCCAGAAGGAAATGAAGATAGTGATGCTATCAATTTTAAACAGTTAAATGATTTTAAAAATTCTTTCCAAACTTCAGTCGCAAATTTACAAAGCTCTATATCTACAGTTCATTCAGATTTGCAAAAGCAATTAGATAAAAATGGTAATTTAATTAAAGCTATAATAAGAAGTAATTCAAAATTCGTGTTAATAAAAACTATTTATTTTCCTGATTCTATTGAAGGTAGATCTCAAAATAATTATACATATAAGACAAGTGTTGCCAATAGGGGAGATGTTACTTTTTATTTAACGTTTCAACATAAAAGTAATACTAGTAATATCATGATAATAAAATTAAATTGGTTTAGTTTTTCTAATCTTCATCCAATATATATATTTATTAGCAAAGATAGAGTAGTAGTCTCAAAAAACCCTTTGATTAATGAGTCAAGTTTAAAAAGTGTTAATATACCAAATTCAGCTAAAGGAAAAAAAATATATTTTTGGCTAACAATTACAGACGCAGTTTTAAAATTTATATTTAGTGGCCTTACTAATAACATAACTGTGCCTCATCCACTTGCAAAGAGTTCATATCATCAATTTGATATAATATATGTATCAGATTCTCCTTTTACTATTAATAGAGCTTTAATAACAAAAAATATATATAATACAGATAGTGAGGCTTATTCAGATATCATTGAATATGAAAAGAGTGAAGGAACAATTATTTAAAAATTATTAATTACGTATTCAATATATGGGTTTCACTAATGGAGAACGAAAACAAGAGGTAAAAGCAGTGAAAGGCAAAAAGGGAGATAGAGGTATTGGTTTCTCTTTGACAGCTGACCAGCATTACCATATTAATAAAAAAAGATTAACTAATGTATCCGCTCCAGTAGATAACAGTGACGCGACCACTAAAAAATTTGTCACGGATTTATTAAAAAATAAAGCTGGAACTACTTACGTAAACAATGAATTAGCTAAAAAAGCAAACGTGACAGATGTTCAAACAGCCTTAGGCGATAAGTTAGAAGCGAGTGATCTAAACATTATCAATAACACTTTAACTGTTCATCAAAACAATAAAGCTGAAAAGAGCTATGTTGACAACCAATTAACCAGTAAAGTCAACTTAACAGATTTTAACACAGCTATAAATCTGAAAGGAAATGCTTCAGACATAACAACCCTATCTAATACAATAGATTCACTCGAGAGAAACAAAACAGACAGTGCAGATTTTAACGCTCTAATTGCTAATATAAATGACTATATTACCTTTCCGAAACCAAAAATCACGATCCATGCCGAAGAAAATGGACCTCTCTCTATCAATGCTTTTGAATGGTCTTTCGGAAATGGAGCAACTGGTCAAAACTATGGCTTTCCAATTCCTATTTCTTCTAGAATTTTATATGGTGCTTTGTCATCTACTTTAAACAATAACGCTCCTGAATTAATTGTAGTAGCAGTAATTGTAAATGGTAATGAAGTAGGAAACGAATATTATATCACAAAACCTTCTGGACATTTCTCAACTACAGCTGCTTTTAATACACCTATTGAATTAAGTCCAGGCGATAGAGTTAATTTTAAAAGTAAAACTAACAGCAATGTCACACATACTATAATAAGTCTAATTATAGAGCTTGACTTATAATTTTCTAGAATGTTCTTTGACGTCATACATTCCTGAGCGACCTAGAAACAGCCAATGTTTACGAAAAGAAAATCAAAAATTTTATTTTAGTCGCTTCGTTTTTTGGGGGCGCTCAGGAATGCATTGTTAATAATCAATGCAGCAGCTCTTCGCATTTATAAATAATTTTCCTGTAATTATTTATAAATATGACTAAAAAAATTTGCGATTTCAATCACATTTCACAAGACTTGAATAGCGATCAAATCGATGAATTGATGGGTTATTACAAAACAATTCATCTAAAATGGTTTTTATATAAGAGAGCTCATAGGTATTACAGAAATATTAAATATGCAGCAAGATTGTTTTCAGGAGCCATTGCCGGTGGCGGTATTGCATCAGCTATTGTCTCAGGATCTATTTTGACTATTATTTCTCTTGGTGGTTCTATGTTAATTGAATGTTTGCTTGACTATAAAAACGTTAACGAAAACATGAATAACTGCAAGTATGCTTATCAGAGCTATGCACATCTGTTAGTCCGAATAAAGAGAGCATTGAGACTTGGTTCATTTAACAATGAAGATTTGATTAATCTGTAATCTTGATAATTTCTTTATTGATATGTGCCCCTCTGTTGAAAAGTATAAAAAATACTATTGGAAAAAATATTCTGAATAAATTATAATAATTATATTATATGCCTGATAATATGCTAGAATTTCTTACTAACCATTTAAAAAGACAAATTTCATTGTATAGAAAATTTCTTATAGGTGAACTACAATATTTCTTTATCTATAATGAAGTTGATTTTCATTCAAAAACAAATGAAGAGCTATCGATTATGTTAGATGAATTTAGAAATCCTGAGATAGTCAAATTAGAAAAAGACTTAATAAACAGAATTAGTCATGCAAATAATAAAATATTAACTTATTATAAGTAAAAAAAAAAATGACACTCTATTTTTAATTATATGGATAGTGAATATATAAATGATGGATATATAGATAGCGAAGCAGAAGCAGTGATAGCGCGTGTTTACTATGAATTTCAAAACAATGGTGTTCTAGAACCTTCTATAGAAAAAAACAATCATCAAAATATGATTAAATGTGAAGAGACAAAAGAGCCAAGCATGGGACAAAAGGATAACTAGCCTTTAGATACTTCATTTAGTCTTCATTTTAACAGTGCGCCAGAAACCCATCTTCTAAACCACCTTCACACTACCATCTTTAAGACCCTTTTAATTACCCCTTCTCTGCACCTTTTCTCACAGTCTTATATGAGCCTTTCACTGATGCCTTATATGAGCCTTTTCACTCTACCCCTAATTTCCCCTTTTATTTTAATAGTGTGCTGGCACTCCCAATCCCCTATACTACTGCCACGCTTGTAAATTACCAACTGGTCTGCCTCCTGCCAGTTGGGATTCTTAACCTAGTTATGTTTATTTGAATACTAATTTATCATTGTCTGTTTACATTGGTCCTGAAAAGCCCCAATGAGGAGTGGTCAATTACATATACATTCCACATTCTACAGTCTATACATTCATGTATATCAAGGTACCAGTAGAATACCAGGGTGGGGGGAGGGGGTTAACCTACGATGGACTAGAATATCCCAGGTTGGTAGCTAGGCTCGGCATTTTGGGATTGCCAGACTCACGAAGATTTCAACTCAATTCTCATTTCACTGTCTCCACTTGCCTTGCACGTCTGAGGTTTGGAAAACTTGAATAACGAATAGTCATGAATAGCTATTACAACATAGCGCACCCCCTAGTCCTATGTAATTCCTATTGCGCCATCATGAACAAAATCTTTATGTATGCATGGCCGTGCTCAATAAAATGATGTGTGCAGTTTCAAAAATGCTGCAAAATTTCCGTCAAGTTTTGTGCAAGTTCTTTTTGTTTAAGTTTCGGCAACGTGAGTATTTTGACTTTGTTTGTCTACATTTTCATCGCGTATTATTACTTTGTTTGTCTACGTTTTCATTATAATAAGCTCAATGAAGCAAATTTTCATTGCCAATTTTAGAGATCAGGTCAAGCGTATTCGTTCAACTGTTGCTTAACTGATTGTGGCGTGTTAGGATAATAAAGACCTTTGTTTTCCTTCACTGTGCATCGTGAGAAGTAATAGGCCCTTTGCACGACCCGGTCACATGGTACAAAATTACATATACTGGTGAGCAAGTTGCGCAGTGGGAATTCCAAAACAAAGGCAGGTGCATTGTTTTGTCCCACTGGGCAACTTGCTCACCAGCATGTGTGATTTTGTACAATGTGACCGGGTCGTGCAAAGGGCCTATTGTCCTCAATTAGAAATAAAACATGTTTTAGCGCCCAAATTGTTGTCGCCATGTTATAAAAGAATTGGTTAATGCTTTTAGCTGTGCGTAAATCAAGTTATGGATGCACTTTGGAAGCTTGGAGAGCACTCAAGAAGCTAGAGTTGCTCTCGGCTATCACCTCGAGCAACTCTTATGCTTCTTTCGTGGACTCCCAACTTCCTGTGTGCATCCATAACTCGATATATGCACTCTTAGCATGAACCAGTTGTTTAATAGCGAATAGTATGAACAGTGTGAATAGTCTCGAATAGTGGGAATAGTGGTGAACAGTCACAAATAGTGGCAAATAGCAGGGGAATAGTGACGAATGATAGAATTTTGCTACTCAGTACCTGGCAGTCAACATGGGATTTTCCCACTAAAAAGCATAAATAAGATTCTTATCAGGACAGAAGGTGTTTCTTAATGTAATTTCTTCTGTTTTCAACACTGCAAAAGCGTAATTGTATGGTTTTTATCAAGTTATCATATGCCTTGTGTCTTCTGTTTCCTTAATGTTGGCAATAGACAGTCCTAGCCTGACTCCTGAGGAGAAAAGGTAATAAAAATTCACTAAAGTTGTGATGCCTATTTGGATAATCAACAGACACAACTTTGATATAACTGCTTAGATGCTGTTTTTTTTATAAATGGTTATTAGAGTTGTTTGGGTCACATTTGTATTTCATTTTTTATTTTATTCACAGAACTTTCCTGGTCAAATATAAACTATCAGCATCCACAGCAAAATGCTACAGCTCCAAATGATCAATTTGAATGAATCCAGATCAGTGCTGAACTAAAGCGGTGAGTAGTGATGCCTTTTTGTCACCATTCACGACTATTTGCAACTGTTTGCCACTATCTGTACTATTTGCTGTTCACGACTATTCGCTATTCGGGTTTTCCAGACACCTGTGCTCCTCAAAACCCACACCTAGTTCTGAGGATCTTGTCAGGAATTATATTTTACCCTAAAGAAAGCAATTTAGAACTTCTTTGTCAGGAAAATATCACTGAAAATGGTCCAAACTAGGTGCCCAAAAACATGCACACAGCCAGTCTGTTTGACTGGTGCTGTTGTGAACCTTACTTTCCCTTTTTCTGTACCCAAGGCCATTACTCCTCTCTCTAGTAAACAGGAATACATTGCAGTAGTTCTGTGAGACATTTGGACTTATGTCCAAGATTGAACGCAAGTATTGTTTAATAATTAGTACTTCATATTTGGCAGGGTTATTTGACATTTTCATATTACTTCATATTTGACAGAATTGTGTGTGTTTTGGTGACTTTTTACCAATGAGGACACTTTGTGATACTTATCATGAGGAATTTGAATCTCATTAGCGTTCAGTCCTGGACACATCTGGACGTTTGCATGACAACACAGGGTTGTCATTGTGGGCTGTAACCAATAACAGCTGTTATAGCTGAATATGCTTAATTGGCCATTGATGTTACAAGTGAAATTGCTGGTTGCCACTTAATAGAATTTCCCCACAAAGTAACAAGGTTGTTATGAAAACGATGTGAATGGCAAGACCAGCTGCAGATGACTCAAAACTTAATGACAGCTCTGACAGCACACTTACTAGTTTGACCACATGGACATTTCCTTTCTCCTGTCCTTGGACAGTCACCACAATTATCTGCATGACACGATCTTTCACATCTGTGATGGCCACAAGACAAAACCTTGTTACAAACCTAACAGGAGAAACTGCATAAATTAACATCCATGGATTGATGTATTCTCCTGACTAACTACAGTGTTAGATTTTTCTACGAAATATTTCAGTAGTACACATGCTCGTATTGGTCAATAGGTTATTTAGATGCAAGTATACATGGTTGTGACTGTACTTATTTAATTTACACAAGTGGATTAGTGACTGCTACTGACTAACTACCAGACATTTTTATAAACTATTTGACAGCTCATACTCTCTCACTGGTCCACAGCAGTCTACACATGAGAGTATGTGGCGAGAAATGTTGTACAAAAGCAATAGTTAGTTGTACTTTTTTCTGTGTTAATAAAGCATCATGGTCACTTGGGGGAGGGAAGGCTGTGGAAGAATTCTCAAAAGTCACGCAAACTTTTGACTGGGTCTCAAGTTTTCTTGAATTCTCCTAACTCTTCTCATGTGCAGATGGGGCTATTGCTTAAATATCATTAGACCTTTCACGCATCCCACTTCAGTGCATAATTATAAAAAAACAGTCACAGAGGGAGGTTGGAGTGGACATTATCATAGATTCAAGCTGTATTCTTGTCCACCCTGGCCTTGACTCGACACTGTTGTTTGTGATAATGTGGCAAAGGTCTATTATTTTACTTTGTTATGTCATGTTGGTTGTCAGAAATCCGCACGTTACATATTTAAATCAGATCACTTTCCTGTTGGGCAAGCAATGCACCGAGTCCACTAGCCCAGCTGCAAAATCCACTAGCTCTGGGCTATCAAACATGACTTTCTTTGCACACTGTTAAAGCGTAGGAGGATAGAACAATAGTTAATTACCTGTTCACACTGCCACTCTGGACTGGCACAAGGTCTTTTGCTCGTCACCTTACCACATAGACAACTCTGTATACTTTCCTTGGGACATGGTAGACAATCACCTGAGAAACAAGGGGTATAACACACTGTTTGATGAAGTGCTTGATAAAGCCTCCCCCCAATCATTCCCTAGTCTGGCTTTAAGTTGAACTGTCAAATTATAATTCCTACTAACAAGGAATAAACCGTTCAGAGTGAGTTATACAAAAGATGTGATGTAGATCTTTTCATTAAAAACGAATTTTTAGAACAATGATCATGTCAAAGTCTCTCCCAACACTACATGTACTTTATATCTATTAATCAGGAAAATCACACTTAATAACATTGATGCATCACTAGAAAAAAGGTTCAAGAAATAGTGATATCTGCAATTTTACATCAAATTTGTATTATAATACAAGATCTTTTATTTTTCTCGTTTCAAACCTGCTTCTAGAATATAACAACCCATCACTGACTGAGTTCACTACTTCATGATCACCCTAATAATTAGTATTTCTTACCAGAATGACATGGAGATTCACATTTGTGATGACCACATGACAGGAGCTTTCCACAAGGCTTGCCACATGACCATGATTTAGCACTACACCTTCTAACAACTGGTGAGTGAGATCCACAGTGACAGGACACACGAACAGTTTTTGGGCAAGGAGGACATGGACCTAGGAGTGCCATGACACACAGAAGTGCAATATGTTGTTAATAAAAATAATTTTTCAATATTTGTATCATGACACAAAGACAGAGCTAACATGTCAAAAAAACAACTAAGATGACAGAAAAAAACTAAGATGATAAAAATACACCTAAGTTTAAAAAACACAACTAAGATGACAAAAACACAACTAATGCGACAAAAGTAAAACTAATGTGACAAAAACACAACTAACATGTCACTAACACACCTAACATTTCAAAGAACACAAATAAGATGGCAACAACACAAATAACATGACAGAAACACAACTCAGATGACAAAAACACAACTAATGTGCAAAAACACAACTAACGTAACAAAAACACAATTGACACGTCAAAACAAAGCTAATAAATGACAAAAACACAACTAACATGTCACTAACACAACTAATATGACACAAACACAACTAACATGTCAAAAACACAACTAACAAAAACAACACTAACATATCAAAAACACAACTAACAAGTCAAAAACACAACTAATGTGACAAAAACACAACATGTCAAAACACAACTAACATGTTGAAACACAACTAATATGCCAAAAACACAACTAAACATGTCCAAAACAAAACTAATGTGACAATTTGACAATGTCAAAAAAATGTCAAAAACAGAACTAAAATGTCAAAAGCACAACTGACATGTCAAGAACACAACTAACACGTCAAAAACACTCTGAAATGTCAAAAACACAACTAACATGTAAAAAACACAACTGACATGTCAAAAACACAACTAACATGTCAAAAACACAACTGACATGTCAAAAACATAACTAACATGCCAAAAACACAACTAACATGCCAAAAACATAACTAATGCGACAAAAACAGAAATAATGTGGCAATAACACAACAAACATGTCACAACACAACTAAGGTAACAAAAACACAACTAAAATGTCAGAAACAACTAAGATGACGAAAACACAAGTAATGTGAGAAAAACACAACTAACATGTCAAAAACACAACAAATGTGACACAAACACAACTAAGATGATAACAACACAACTAAGATGACAAAAACACAGCTAAGATGTAAAAACATTACTAACATGCCACAAACACAACTTAATGACAAAAACACAACTAAAAAAACAAAAACACAGTTAGGACACTTCAAACTTGGCAATATTGCACACAATTCACTGGTGCACCAGTATAATGATGCAGCACTACTAAAGGGGAAAAAACCAATTCTCCTAGTAAATTGCTTTTATGTTACAGTAATACTATTGATAGTTAAGCACCGGTACTCAGAAGTGAAGGGAACAGGAAGGGAACAAGAAGGAAACAGTTTTTGTTACTTTCTATGTACTGGTCAGGACCTGCCAACACCAAATACATAGATGTGAAAAAACGCCTCGCATAGATCTTCAAAACAGTCTTGAATAAGTCTATTATTTTCATGTCTGGTGGTCTTTTTCATAGAAATGTCTGGAAAAAGTCGATAATTTGAGCTAAAATGAAAGACTATTCTAGACAATTTGACAGCTAGACATTCTTAGATTTAAATTAGACATTCTCAAAACTTTTTACCAAGAGTGGTTTCCTCAGCATAAGTCTCATAAATCTCATAAATGTCTAAAAATAAGTCGAAGTGTCTTAAGATTGTCTAGAATGAAAGACAAATTCAATACTCTTCACTCAACACATCACTTAAACAACGTTTATATGAACGGCAAGAATGTAAAATTTTCAGTTAATTTCTTGCATGTGCCACATTACGTTTGGAGAAACCCATCGCAAAATTGCTTCTCAACAACAGTGCACTTTAACCTTGATGCTGTCTCCTTTATAGCATAAGCAATGCAGACCACATTTGGATGCAAAGTTATTTAATATTTAATCAAGTATTAACAAAATGTAAGTTGAATATTTACAATACAATTTAATTAGATTTCTGTTGAATCAAAAGGGACACTTTGAATACATTCAAAAGATAAAACATTTGCTGGCTAAAAAATTGAAAAAAGTAACATGAGCTTTCGGCTATCAGTCTACAGCGTTCGACAGATAAAAAAGAAATGAGAAATGATAAAATATATGAAAGAAAAGGCGAAATAAAAACAATAAAAGTACAAACGTGTACATTAGGTGACTATTGTTTAAAAAGAATGCTATACTGGCTACATTTGACAACACTGCATCTAATATATGAATAAAATGTTTGAAAAATGAAAGTACTTTACCTGGGTGACAAAGCAAAAGACAATCATGACCGCATTCAGGTTTAAGAGGTTTACTACATGATTGGCCACAGGAATGGGGAGTTAGCCATGGATCAAACAGAGGGTTTTCCTGGTGGGTAGAAGAAATATATTAATCAAGCATCTAAAGTTAATCCAAGTCACTTTGAATTTAAAAACAGTTTGAGGTAAAACCTGTTACCCATAGGGCTTGAGACAAATGGTAACCTGCCAGCTACTTTTTAATTAGTCAGATTTGGCTAGAAGATTCAATTTGTATTTCTACTAGCTATTTTAAATCGTCAAAAAAAACACTCTTACAGCATTTCAAGAAGATCAAACTTGGCAACTAAATTATT
>CM042754.1:13493099-13504351 GCA_022496165.2 Catalaphyllia jardinei
TCCATGTTTGTTTCTACTATAAGCGTTTAACGCAACATTTTTGCATGTGAAGGAATCAAAGCGAAAAAAAACGACAAATAAATATTGCACACGAGAGTTTTTTTCCCTTGAAAATCAGACGCGTGCCTGCTCAAAAGCAGCGGACTACAGCTATCGCAAAATTATACTTCATATAAACCTAACACAGGAGAAAATTCGCTGATTCACAGATAAACATGGCCGCAAACTATGTAAGGAAATGTTTCGTTTTCCATTCCTTTGTCGTAGCCGCGTATATTGTGTGGTTTAGGAATGTGTTGTGTTTATTTTCGTTGTAAACTTTGCATTACAGGGTGGTAACAAGCTTGGTGAAGGAGAGAGGGAACAAGCATTGATTTCATCCCTGCAGTCTCTTTGCAAGGAACATGATCGTGAAACAGCGAGACAAGCAGTCGAAACGCTATTGACACTTGCAAAGTAAAGAAATTTTAGTACTTATTCAGTTAGAGAGAGTGTCTATGAGGCAGACACTTACGTATGGTGCTCGTAGTTTGTTTGTTAGCTTTTATATTGTATAATTTTATTTATTGTATAGCGCACTGGTCTAGCTGCTTGTTTACATAGTCTTGTTCGTCCAAAGGGGTACCCGTAGTAGTAGGGGCAGTGGAGTGGTAGAGGAGGGTTGGTACAAAACCCCTCAATCTGGACCCCCTACTGGAGCCCAAATGGGGGTCCAGAAGGGGTCCAAAATGGGGTCCAGTAGGGCGTCCAGATCGAGGGGTCCACATTTTGTACTGAACTCGTAGAGGGTAATATTTAAAGGATAGATTCATGTTTGACATGATGAAAACTAAACCATAGACCTATAATTAACAACTGTCCACCACTTTCACCGACACTGAGGTGAATAATTGTTTTAGTATATACCACACAAGCTGAATTCGTAGCGGCCCAAAAACTAACTTTATTTGTGACAATACACTGACAAAAGCCATTTTGTTTTTCTTTGGCTGCTTGGAGGTGAATAGTACTTGGCTAATCACCTCCAAGCCAGCCAATCAGCGCGCACGTAAAGTACTATTCACTTGTGTGGTATATACTAAATCCTAATATTCCTGGTGAATTGCAGTACTTCCTCAATTTGAGAATGATTTCATTTCATTCACTGTGTGCACTGTATGTGAAGTGTGCAGATGATAATTATCTGGTTGCTCAATGGATAGATAACACTAATCCCCAATAAAAAGTGCAAACACTACTCCATCCAACAGATCTTGATTTATTCGGTGGTTTGTTTATCCACCTTTTTTACCAGATTAAATTACTGCCCATATATAACCCTCATTGGTTATTTTAAACTGAGTCCAGCCAAAGGCTACCAAATGCCAAAGTTTTCAAAGATAATATTAACCACTGACTGAAGGTTTAGTTACTAAAGATAATAAGCATGGCTCTTCTGAAGATAAAAGTACAACAACCACTCTGGTCTCCCTCTCTTCCCATCTTTCCTGTTTTTCTTATATTTTCTCCCCATCTTCCCTCAAAGCAGTTACACTGTATAAAATATCTGAATTTCACCCAGTTTATTTTTGGCTCCCTCTGGTCTCATTTTCTTGGACTTCCTGTATTTTATTTTCTTACCTAGCAACATTATAAAGTCGCCCAGTGATGAAAAGTACCGCAGGGTCAAGACACAAAACAAATCTTTTTTGTCCAAAGTTTGGTGTTTACCGGAGGCCCAGCAGTTTCTTCATCACTGGGGATGGATTGAGGTATGCTGCAGACAATGAATGTTATAATTAATCCCAGGTAACCAAAGCTGCTGGAGTGCCGAATCAGGCTCAGAGCTACTTTCTGTACTAACGTGTAGGCAATGCAAGATATATGGGTTAGTCAATCAAACTTGTTAGACATTGGCTTCAAACTTTTTTGGTGTAAATGTAGATCTCAACCACATCTTGGTGCAGAAACACAGACCAAACAATAACTCGACCTCAGGCTTGTTCAATTATTTATGACTTCCTTGACTTAATCCTGTTTTCCCATTGCCAGGCCTAGGGCTCCCACCATAGCTATCCACTGGCCTCTGTTCATTGTAATTTTTTGGGCCTCGCCCCTATGTCTTCCCAATATTCTCCAGCTCTTTTATCTTAATTACATGTGAGATATTACACTATCACTCCTCGTAGAATTATATGAAATATAGCTTATCTTTTTACATGAAACTCCTGATAAAAATGTATGAAGTTATTGGTGAATTCTTAATTGAAAATAATGTTCTATAATTTCAAGTTCAGTAAAACCAAAAAAGGTAAAGAACATAAAAAAGTAAGAACATACATAGCAAAATAATGTTTCAGAATTCCCAATTGTTTTAGAATGTAAAAAATATGTCTTTATGTGCATGCAGGTTGAAGAATGTGTTATTCTTTCATCAGACGAGGATATCCAGCTAGTCAAACAAATATTATTAAAGAAATTGAAGTGAGTAGACTGTAATAGTTATAAAATGCTTATGAAAAATTAATTCAAGTCTTTTCCCAGTGTCTCCTGAAAGCATGCAGACCTGTGTACTATTTGACTGTCACTCAATGATCGCCTATCTAAGAAATTATGGCCAGTGAAGCACTTCTAACTGAAGCAGTTTGAAAGCTTCCTGTTTTTAAAGATGAAATGAAAAATGACACTACATAACTAGTAATAAACTGAAAGTGCTACTATGATCAAATTTTTACCCCTGGCCTTGTATTTTTGGGTGTATCGCATAGTATTCCATGAAAGAATAGAAATGCTGTTGACCGTTTGCAAATATCTGCATTAGTTCCGGAGGCTGCCTCATTCCCAGACGTCTCTCTTGCTGCGAAAGAGGTGGGCATGCAAGGGAGGAAGGGAAGGGGAAAGGATGCAGCTCTTCTTTCTCCTTCCCGTGATCCCTCGCGTGCTCGTCCCCAGTTTCTTGTGCTTCTAGCTCGCCTGCTTCACCCGCTTTGCAACTGAAATCAAAGTGCCTGAGGAGGAGGCAGTTCCGGAGGTATTTAAGTTTGAAAAATGGGTAAAATATGCAAATGAGATGACTGATGATGTCATACACTCAACCCAATATTGCATGGAGTAAATATATAAATAGGGCTATCTTGGCCAATTTGCAGTGCAAAACATTGAAACTTGGCAGGCAAATAGTTCTACAGGAAACACACCTATGGCTATGAAAAATTCTGTTCCCATGGCAACTCACTCTTTTCCAGGCCCCACCCACTTGATTTCAATATGTTGGTGATTTTCAGCTTGAAAATGTTAAACAAATCCACAAAGTAGAGCTAACATATTTATAGGCTTGCTGGATCATGCATATGAAGTGCTGTTAGCAAATATCAAAATGGAATCATTGCCAAAGATGGCCAGAAAAGCTTTTAATATGGGGGAGGTCTGGAACCCAGTATGTTGCCATGGTAACAGCACTGTTAAGCTTAAATTGTGGAGCACATTCAATAGAATCTTACTCCAAAGATTGAAACATTTCTGATACAAACTGGCTGAGATATCTCTTTTCATCGTATTTAAACAAAATCTGTTTGAGTGTATGATGTCATTGGCTAATTTGCATATTTAAAAAACTTGAATATCTCTGGAACGAAAAGAGATATTTGAAAATAGTAAACAGCATTTTTCTTCAAATGTGTATGAGGGTTTCATATTTTTGATTGTTTATTTTCACAGTGCTATTCCATCAAGATCAAGTGGAGCAGCCACTAAATCTGAACCTGTACGTTGTTTTCCTATAAGTGGTAATATCACATTCAAAGTTCTTCTAGGTACCTTTAATTTGTTTCTCTTGTAACTATTGGTCATTTTCACACCATGCAACCTCTACAGACCTAACAATTATTAGTTTGCAATCAAGTTATACGTAATTGACTTACAGACTCAATGTCCCAGCTATTATTCAAATAAATACAGGTATTGCACGAGAGGACAGTTCTTTCTTTTAAAATCGGACGTGAGCCTGCCCAAAAGCAACAGAAGACAGCTATCACAAACTTCTGCTTTGTTATTATAGAAAGTGTATTGAGGAATAGGATCATTACTTCATTTCAAAGTAACTATTAAAATGTTCATAAGCACGTATGATTCCAGCTCACAGAGAAAGAAAAACAGTTACAAGAAGAAAGAAGGAAACTCTTAGAAAAGAAAAAGTTGGAAGACCAGGAGAAAAAAAGAATCAAGGCACAGGTAATTTTGTTCTACGTGTATGTTGTATACTTTTTGCCTGACTGGTAAGGGAGTTGAACAAACAAGTGAACTTGACAAAACACTTTCTTGTAGAGTGATACTAGCACTTATTTGTGGTATACCGGTATATTATCCTCTGCACAGATTGAAGCTGACAGAAAGAATTTGAAAGATAGAGAGATCAGAGATTCTGTAAGTTAAGTTGTAATTAATACGATTAAGAAAACTATTTGCCACAAAATGTACCTGAATTTCTTACAGAAAATTGTAATTCCTGAACGGTAATGACTCCACATTTCAGAAAGCAAAAAAGCTTGGACAGTTTGGTGGAAAGATGACAAAATTTGAGGACATTGGTGTTGACCTGAACAAGGTTTGTACAAATATTAAATTGTTCACTGGCTGTGAAAGTTGAATTTGGGAGTCAAGGATATGTAACAGAATGAAATTAGAAAGAAAATTATTTTGTGATTATTAGGTACTTCTGAATGATGAAATCTAAGTGCAAGATTTACCTAAGTCAACATTAATAATTAATAAATTACCAGTAATTTAAGTTTCCTGGCCAAGCTTATGTTGACAGTTTCAGAAGAAAATTAACTTAAGATATATTTCGCAGGGTTATTTTTTCTTCCTTCATGTTTGCTGTTTCTAAGAGTTCTTTTTGCTGTTTCAGGGAGGTGGATGAGGATAGTTTTCCATTGGGTCAAACCAATGATGCAATCAAACGAAAGACATTAGCCGCACGAGATGACAGCATCTCTGGAAAAGCTTACTCAAGCCTCGGGGATGTTTGATGAAGGGTGGCAATCTGCACTGCATAACTTAATAAGTAATAATTAAATCAAACGCTCGAGACAGTACAGTGTTTCATCGGGATATCCTAACACCAAGAAAAGAGTATTTTTGATGAAATTTGAGGTGTTTGGGAGAGCTAATGAAACACTGTCTGTCTGTCTTTACTAAAGAGTAAACAAAGAGGTAAAATCCTCAAAATCTAAGCTAGTTAAGACAGGGTTTCCATCAGGTTGTGGACTTGTTGGGTTGGAAAAAGAAGGGCGGAGCCCCCCCCCCCCCAAAAAAAATAATAATCAAAAAAAAAAGAGAAAAGAAATAAGTGTGAATGTCTGAGGGAACATTTTAATGGATGGGCTTTCATATGCCTGAAGACTTCTCTGGATGCTGGTTGATTCTTTGTTTGGATTCAAGAACAGTGGCTAATTCCAATTAGTATCAATTTACCCTAGTCTATTGAGAAACTGTGAATTTGATTGGCTAAATTACTGATGACTATCTGCTGATAGTCATCAGTTATGCATCAGCGCACATCACGCATCACGTTTGAACCTGATTTAACGTAATAAAACAGTTCTTTTCTATGTGTTACTTGACAGTTTTTTATTTTTATGCAATGAGACTACAGTAAATTTATACTAAAACAATTAGACTACTCGCCCTCGTTTTCTACGAGCGATAGTCAACTCAGCTGTGCCTCGTTGACTATCCGCTCGTACAAAACTCAGGCTCGTAGTCTAATTGTTAACTATGGGACATTCCTGCAGGGAGTCAATCGATGGTAGTTATATACGTCATGTTGGACTGTTATAAGTGTTCTGATGAATGCAACTACTAATATGATAATTTTCTGAAAGCACATTTCGTTGATGAAATTGACCTTTGCTATATAACTGGAGTTCAAATGTGCTCTGATTGGCTGATTTATGGTCACATGGCAGTGTGTTAATCAACCTGCTACCCACTTTGTTTGGGTTGGTAGTAATTAGTCTTGCCTTGTCGACCTTGAAACAGTTTTGTTTTCACTAGAATTACCCTGGAAACGAAAAAAACTTAGAAAACAATACTTACCGTACATATAGTTAAGTGTATAGTATAATCGCAGTTTCATTATACTTGCCTCCAAATGATATTAATTTGCAAGGGTTAAAATACATTTTTTTTAATAGAAGTCTTTTCTCAAGGAGAAGAAATCATTCTAGACTTCTAACATTTCCAGTCTTTTTGCAAGGGTTGTGTTTGTTGACAAGAATAATAAACAAGACAGGTTTCAGTATGTTTCAGAGTTGTTTATTTTCTATTCTTAGAATTATCTTTTTACACAGCAAGATGGAAAACAGCTGACTGAATCATTCAAACCTGAAAAACAACAAAAATAACTTTTTGTTTCTACATCCATAGCCTAAACATATTAATAACTTCTTACAGTTATGAACGCCAGGGTTCGTGCTGGTTTGTGGACATAAAATTCAAGGAGTATTTAAGGAGTATTGAAGGAGTATTCAAGCACCAAAAACGAGTTTTCAAGGGGAATTCAAAGCAAGTTTACTTGTCTTGAACTAAGTTTTGAATTTTGCTCTTTGTTATTACTAACTTAAAAGACATACCCCAGATATGAAATGCATTTTAATTTAATTTAACCCAGCATGCAAAGGTTCAGGTGGAGCAGAAATTTTTTTGCAAAATCTTGTCGCAAGTTTGAAATGTGCGCTCAATTCTTAAATTACTGTAATGCAACCCTCACTGTTTCCCATTCCAAAAAAAATTCAAGGAGTTACCATTAATTTCAAGCACTTTTACCACAAATTCTTCTTTTTAAGGGCTTTTCAAGTGCCCTTGAAATCTAATATTAAATTCCAGGGCTTTTCAAGTATTTCAAGGAGTAGCACGAACCATGGAATGCACTAACCACTTAAGTCATGTGAAATTGGCCGAATCTGGTTGATTTATGGATAATGTCCCCTTACATTCAACTACTGGATAGCTTGAATGAACAGATGTCTTCCAACATTGGTTCACTTCTTTGTTGACAAAACTCCATAGAGATCCATGCAGTATCTCACATAGACTTATGCTTGAGTGAACCTTGGCAACAACCAGAGACACCAGTTTCTGAGGTCTTGAAAAATTTACGCTAAATACTTCAAGATGCGCAAACAGTGATTAAGCTCCTTTAAAAGATGTAACACACGAACCATACCTGGTAACTCTAGACATTAACAGCTACTGCAGGCTGTTCAGGTTTTCCTCCCTTGTGTTCAGACATGGGGGTGGCTGGTACCACTTCCTCCTTTGGCTCCACAATGCTGACGTGATCCGGGAGAGGCTTCTTAGGTCCAGTCTTACCAGTGGGGTCCCATGGAAGCATGATCTTTACCTTGATTCCAAGGACACCTGATAATATTAAATACTTTCATTGAAAATACTTGTAAATAAAAATGTTATTCACCTGCCTTGGTCGGTCCGTATTGGGAAAAACTGTGCACTCTGTCTTGAGTACGGCCCGAGGCCGAAGGCCGTACTGGAGACAGAGGGCAGTTTTTCCCAATACGGACCGACCAAGGCCAGTGAATAACATTTTTATTTATTTCTAAATTCTATTTTTAGAAGGTAGGAGAAACTAGGAAAAACTGGAAAAGTCATGTTTTTATTTTACACATTGTCTCATCAACGTGTCAACAAATGTACAATAAAATGAATTGGTCAGGAATATTTTTACACTGTGCGAAGTTTCGCTTTCAAAAGTCAACAAACTTGGTGACTTCAATGTTTTAAGCAATTGCAACTTCACTCTGCGCTTAGCGTAGTTGGTTACATGACCGTGGCCAGGAGATAGGAAAATACTGCCTGCTCCTGCAACCAATCAGATTGCAGGATTCTCAGGATACCGCCCGCTCACGATCAAAGAAATAAATAATGTGGGATATGAACTCTGATTAAGATCGTAACCACTTTCTTTTCAATAAAATTACATGGCTTTTGGCCACATAAGTGAAAATGCTCTATTGATAAAACTTATTTATTGATCAAAGTCTTCAATATATTTTAGCAAACAAGCTCAAAAACCTGGCCAGTATTAACATCATATTGTAGGCAACTGTGGAGCAAATCAAACAGCAATTTTGCCAAGGTTCGCTTGTCAGAGAACTCTTAGTTGCCCATAGCATGCTAGTTTTAGATCATCAAATATTTAAGGAAAACCATTGGAAAGATAGTTTGATACCATCTTAAAAAGTATACAACATATAAATGTGCGCATACCCTGCCTGAGGTAGACATGTCTGATGGCAGTATCCACATAGTGATTGGTTGGTTCTCCACTGTGGATCATCAGTCCGTCAACAAACTTCATGGACTTAGCACGCTGACCACGTAACTTTCCAGATACAACAACCTCACAACCCTTGGCACCGCTCTCCATGATGAATCGGAGTACACCATAACAAGCCCTGTAAAGTAATCACAAGAAACTTTTACTTGAAGAGAAATAAGATGCTACATATATTTGATGAAAGGTCTGGACCACTAAAGCTTACACTGTCTAGCTACAATACAAAAGTCTTCACTTGTAAAAGAGTTTTGCAACTTCTTACCTACGTACTGCAAGTCCACCAATGAGCTTGTACCGAAGAGATTCACACTGGGCAATAGCGCACAGACCTCTTGTTGCCACTTTTTCAGCATACAACTAGAAGAAAAACAGAACTTATGTCTCTGCTGTATTGAGGAGTACTAGCATTTAGTTTCATTTTTCATTAAACTGGTGAAAGCAGGGAGACAACTTTTTTAAACTATCTTTTTGCTTTATTATTAAAAGTTGTCTGTTAGGAAAGGTCAAATCTGTTCCAATGTTATGGTCTGGTGAAACCAGCTTTCTGACAGATTATCATATACTTTACCGCTGCTTTTTATAATCTTGGATGGAGAGAACAAAAGTGACAACACAACACAACTACCCTGACCAGCACTGAAACCATAGTCCAATGCCCTCTCCTCGCCCCTCACAACTCACCAATTACTTTGTTCCATTAAAATTATCTAACCTGATATTTGTACAATATATTGTAAAGATCTTGAGGAATTACCGTTTGGCTTCCCCGAGGGAAGCCAAACCTCTTCTGTACAACAGATGTTAGTTCTCGAATGCGCCGTCCCTTCTCTCCTAGAACATTCTGTGTCCTGGTGGCCAGGATAATGATCTCAGTTCGGATGGGAGTAACTCGAACCTCAACACCACTGTAACCATCTTCTGCTAATTCACGAGTCAAAAACTCGTTCAATTCGGCTTTGAACACGCCATCTGCAACAAACTGTGTGGAAATAGTATTCAAAAAATAGTCTATGACAAACGAAACACTCTACTAGCTCTTTTGCCGGGCACTTTAAAGGAAAATGGAGAGAAAATGTCAGAAAGGTATGCTTTAGCTATGTTTGTGGTCTGTATCGATAAAAAGTTTTATATGTATAAGTTAAGTATTATTCATTATCCATTATTAAATTATTTTTAACAAGAAACTACTACATTCAAACTGCTACAGCAATAATTGTATTTATCTGGGGCAGAAATAAGCTAGCATCAGACCTATAAGGTTTGATTTCTGATATCTAGAAGCCATAATACACAGGCACCACAAATCACGGATGCTTCGACTACAACAAAATCCGCTTGAATCTTCACCGTAATTTGAACATCACTCCCTCGTAATACCCCAAAGAGAGTCCCAAAAAATAATTTTACAATACAGCGTAGCAAATATCTGAAATGATCGCCTCATAAGAGAGATTTTGCCAATTTTCCAACCTTCTTTTTCTTGCTGATTTGAGCCGCCATGATGACTGCCGCTAAAAGAGGACGATCCCATGGATGTTTGCGCGCTTCATCACCACGAGCGCAGGCGCAGTAAAGACTATTCCGCCATGTTGACGAGTCGGTGTTTTCGTTCAATCTCGAAGCTTTCTTCTTCTGTATACTTGGTGGTAGGTGAAAATTTCCATTGAAAAGTTAAAATCTGCATTCTGCTGAACAGGATCTTTCTTCTTGCAGCGTCATGCTTCGCGGCTGCAGCAAGGAAGCTGTAAGGAAGGTAAGGCGTTACATGCTTAAGGTCAGATAAGGTTGATCTTTGCGCACGTGCTCGCGGTGTAATGTTTTTATTCTTACTTAGATCTGTGAAATGCCATTGATCTGTGTTTATTAACATTCACAGGGCTCATTCTTCAGAGTGGACTGCTAGGAAGGACGCCGACGAGTAGTCAATTGTAAGTAGTAGCAAGGAAAAAAGGACTGGAACTAGCCACAGATGAGTGACAGGCTTTTTTAATTTCTGTTTGCTGTTCAGAGATTGGTTGTCAATATTGGTCTGTTATGATGTTTTAAGCACTAGTTTCAACCAGTCAGACAGTAATACATAGACGTAACTCTCTGTAGAGCATTAATATTGTTAATTTTCAAAATTTTAACCAGTCATGTGGGGGTGAGATAGGCATCTGTTTACGTAGGCCATGGTAAGGTTAAGTCCACATACAAGCCAAGTGGCCCGTCAGGCTGGAGCTTATCCCGGTTTCCGTAGCATGAAGTGACTAAGAATATTTCTCTCCCCCCTGGATGGGATGCTAGTCCCCATTGCAGGGTTACCCCCAGCATTAAATCTGCCGGTACCCATTTATACACCCGGATGGAGAGAAGCACTGTGAGAGTAAAATGTCTTGCCCAAGAACACAACACAATGTCCCTGGCCAGGGCTTTAACCCGGACCGCTTGATCCAGAGACAAGCACGCTAACCATGAGGCCACCACACCTCCCTTACCTGGACCATAGTGGAACATATTACTACATGTAATTGCATCAAATATGTTGCATTTAGATTTCTGGGAGACTAAACAAGCCAGGCAGAAGCACTGGTTCTGGTTATTTTTTGGACAAATAATGTAATGCATGAGGGTCCATTAATTTTGTTCAAAACGTTTATCCACTGGATAAATTATCATCGTATAGACTGGTTATTTGTCACATAAACTTGAGCTAACATTTTTATATGCTTGCCAGATCATGCATATGAGGTATCCTTTGCGAATATGCAAATGGAATACCAAAGATGGCCAAAAATGCCTTTAATATTGGGGAGGTCTGGAATCAAGTATGTTGCCATGGTAACAAAATGGTTAATCTCCTATTGTGGAGCACATTTAGTAGAATCTTACTGCAAAGAATCAAAAGTTTCTGAATATATCTGGAACAAAAAGATAT
>CM042754.1:13504751-13521493 GCA_022496165.2 Catalaphyllia jardinei
TTCGGTATGTTTTAACATGGCTTCAATAGGAAAGCTGCGATTTTTGTCATAGTACCACTTTAACTATCCGGGGACTGCATAGCATTGGTCAAATTTCAGAGCTACCTGTTACTGTGTTTTTCTTTTCCATAAAATGTCTATACACCCTCTCACAGGAGGCTTTTTGGGTTGAGATTCCCTTTCAGGGAATGTTTTGTCTGAGAACTGCAGACATACATTTCTTTGTAGAAATTGACAAGTTTGTGTTCCTTTTAAACTTCACTTATTTTTTAGATTTGGTGTGGTAAATCAAGTGGGGAGACTTTTTGTTTTGTCTGAACAAAAAAATCCAAAAAGGTTGGCATCAGTGAAAAGGCCCGTCAAGTTATCTGTAGTCTGCATGCTTGTAATAATTGAAATTACATGATTGTCTTGTTTTGTGACAGGCTTGCAACACAAAGCAAATTTGGCAGACGCTTTACCAGGAGCCTCTGTGTGACAACAGCAGCATGTAAGTAATAAGTTCTTTATTTGTTAAGGGAGCTTTTTATTCTGTTTTCTTCTCTTGTGCAGGAAAAGGGTGGTGGGGAAAGGAGCATACTTCCTGCTTTCTGGACCTAATACTTCTGTTGCCGATCTAGTTGCTGCCCTTTCCCTAGTGGTTCCACCTCTTCTTAGTACAGTGTACTTTTGGTATTGCAAAATATCGCTCAATGTTGCACTTTTTTCTGCCTGTTTGTCCCATTTTCTGCCATGTTGGTAATACCACTTCAGATGATCTATTTCCTGCTTTCTGTACTAAGAGAGTTCTTCCCCAGGCTCTTTTCTCTCTCCCCCCCCCCCCCCCCTTCACCCTCTGACTCTCTCCCCTCTGCCCAGTGCCAAATCCAGACATGAAAGTATGATACAATAAATTATCAAAACATATCAGGACTTAAGTTCACAAATATAAGTGAAAGGATGGTATGTTTGGTTTAACAATGTTCAGAGATGCTGGTAAGCTTGTCATACTTATCAGACAGTTGGAAAGACTATCACTACCCTGATTGGATCTGAACACAAGACTTCCTAAAATACCAGTTGGATTTTCATAACCACTGAGTCTCTTACAAGGGACTGAAATAAGTCGTGCATCATTAGAACCTGTAATTACACTTATTAAAAGCATAAAGACCTAATTTTGGTTTTTTACATTGTCTCTTTGACTAGATGATATTGCTAGAATACCTGAGATTTTGGCTAATGCTATGACTGAAGGCGCTGGAGTCGAATCTGATGTAGCTGATGAAGATGAGGAAATGTCAAGCACTGTAAAAAAGGGGAAACATTGGCGAATTAATCCCGGATATTAACATTAACCACACTGCCAGTACTGACTATGATTTAAGATGGGAAGTCCTGTGCAAATTCTGCAAACCTCACTTTGGACTTTATCTTTCAACCTGAAAGTTAAATGCCCTTGGGTCAGACGAGCCACAGCTGGATAGAGTAGTGGATTGCTTATATATTTTTTTCTCTGTCTCTCTTTTTGAATCTTTTGTTGAAGTCAAATTGTACTTAGCATCTTATGCAGATGTTCTTGTGGCTCATCATGCAATCCTTCCTCTTTATAACAAACTCTAAGGATGTCTGCTTAGGAGGCTAAGAGTGTACTAATAGGAACTGAATCTGCCATTATAATTATATTATTAGGCTTAACTAGAACAATTTTTATCTCTCTCACAGCAATGTAGAGAAATTACACATTGTGCCACCCTGTTTTTCCCATCAGCTGCAATAAGTTGCCTGCTGTTTCTACAGGGAAACTGGCTTATATGCTGAAATTCATTTGAATTTTACTGATGGTTTTATTAAATAAGGTAAACTATTGCAAATTTGTTTCAAAGAGACATTAATTTTATTGTGTTGATAAAAGAAATTACATGTACATGTACCATCCCTAAGATTTTGTTAAACTTAGAATTTCAATCTGTTATTTAAATTTAGATGGTAAAACTGTGGGCAACATCTCAGAACTAATCTTAAATTATTGATACAGCAATGTAGAAAATACATCTATGCTTGACACAATCTTGGCCGATGCTAGGTTTTATTGGCAGCTGCTGTTCAGGAAAGCAGTTCCTGCTAGGACCTTCAGAGACCAGAAAGGAACTATTTACATCTATTTCTAACCTCCAAACAGGCTATAGAGTGGGAAAATGTGTGAAGATAAAGCATTGTTTTATTTGGCTTCTATACATGTATTGGTTTAGTGCAAAATAAAGTAGGTAGGCTCTGGGATGTCATGTTTAAACTTTTTAGATAAAGTGAAGGATCTGTTAAGTCACCTAATGTAGTGGGCTTGTTTCAATGAAAGCTTTTTCTTATTGAAAATGTATTTTCACTTTATCTTGTTTTACTCTAATGACTGGCAGTGTCCTTAAGAAAATTGTATTGCTTGTAAGTTCTTAGTTCTTATTATTTGGCAAATTGATCAATAAACATTGTACCTTTTTATTCTAAATTATTTCTTTCTTTATTTATTTCATTTGTCTGAAACAAACCACACTGACTTCCTGATCGCATTGATTAGTGAACAAAGAATTCTAGAAGGCTCTTTGTTCCCAGTTTCAATGGAGTATTCTCATTATTTACTCGAAGAACGATTGTCTCTTTACGGATGACTAACAATTGGAGGAACGTCAAACATTGCACGACTCAAAAGTCACGAGGAAATTCGTCACAAGCAAGGGAGGGGGGAAGCATGCCATTAGAAATGTGTATTCATTACTAAATGTTATTTTTGGACCTCAAATTGGATAAACAAAAGAAAAATATTTGCTTAGCAATAAATTCCAAGAGCCTACCGAGAAGCGCTTCATCCGTTCGAAGCTTTGATCAAAATTATCTTTAGCTGGCTCTTCTCAGAGCTAAGTGTAAATACATTGATGTTGAGCATGAGTTCCTCTATCACTTTGCTATTTCGTTTTCAAGAAAATATACATTTGGGCTTTTATGGAAGAACTTTAACTTCTAATATGAAAATGACGTTGTCAAATGAGTAATGCGTTAGGCTGAATTTGAAGACGTTTGTTTTGGATTGCTCTGAACATGTGATGTCTTGCACGCTTTCGGTTTTCATGCCATTTTTTTCTATTGTCTGCTAGCCAATCAAAATTGACATCCTGACAACGCCTACAACACTCCCCCATAACGCATCAGAAATAGACAAAGCAAGCCGGGAAATAAAGCATACATTTTATTGAACGAAGCGGTGTCGACAACAAACAATTTGCGAAGAACATCATTCTGTACAGGGATGTTTCTACGAACGATAGGAAGAAAATTTTCAATTCAGAGAGGCTCGCTGCTTCTAAGACGAGTCCCTGTTAGATGTATAACTGGAGTACAACAGTCTGCCATCATAGAAAATGGCGACAATTCAGTGGTAGGTAGAATTGTTTATCGTTTTCCTTCTGCTTTCAAAGCTGAAGTTCGCAGAAAATACCTAACATCGCTCTCTTTAGACCTCAGTATTATTTATCTAAAAAAATAGTTTGCATAATATAAACGTTGATTAGGGATTATTTAAGGAAATATAGTGCGCAACCATTGCTTGGAACCGGTAACTAGGGTTTTCATCTTTTCGAATTGTATTCGCCTCCGGTAGAAAATTCTATCGTTGTTCTATACAGATGAAGTCTCCTTAAAACTCGCAGCCTTGCAAGGTTTGGGAGCTTCATCTCGAATAAAATCGAAAATATGGCTCAAGAAAGTAGGAAATTAGCTGACGAGTAATGTAGTATTCTTGCAAATTGTGGATATCAAATTCGCCATGCATGGACATGTCGATTTTTTGTTCATGTTTGCAAGCCTGGTTTAAAAACGTTTCTGCAGCTTAACACGTCATGTCGAAATTCTTATACCGCAAATTTTAAACGCAATCCAAAGAAGGACAGAATGAGAGGTCAAGTGAAGTCGTCAGTACAAACAGTCCGAAAAGGGAACCGTCGTGATGTGGTTTTCAAAGCACTCCGCATAAACCAAGCAGTTTTGCACTAGCTACTCCGACGAGCCTGTTCAGGCATCTACATGTACATTTATTGAGGTTTTTTTCCACAGAAGTAAGAACACTGAACTTTTCCACTCGTAATCGAGGATATGTCGCTTAATTTCGTTGGACAAAACGAAACATTGCATGTCGCTGGCCTGGGTCTCGCGTGACAAATCATCACCAAAGCGAAGGTGTTTATCATCTGCTCACGCGAATCGATCGATCACTCCACCAAGAGAAAGATTGCGTAATACATTAACCTAAATTTTGAAGAATTACAACCGATCAGAATTGTGCCTTGGTCAACTGAAAATGTTTGTGGATTAATTTTTTGCGCTGATTAGCCTTGATACAAATTCTACGGGACACATCAGCTTGTTATTCGACGCCTCAAAATGGCGGCTTAGTTTGCAAGAGACGGGGTTAGATGGGGCTATTAACATATTCAATTGTCACGATCTATTAGAACAATGTATTTTATTTTTTTACAAAATTCTAAGCCACTGGTGGGATTATCTCTGTTAAGAGAACGTTATGAACGGGCCAAGTATTAATGCGATGTCCGCAAAGAAACGTCTGTGATAAGTTGTTATATAAAATGGAGAAATTGGAGGCCGAAAGGTAAAGGGCAAACAAGTAATCCATAACAATCAACTCTATTCTTTATGTTTTTCTCGGGAAAAATGCAATGCTCCGATCACCCGGAAACACCCTGCCATGCCCAGCTATCCAATCAAATTGTGTCAGGATTTCTGAGAAATCTTTTTGGCCTGCTCGAATGACCAAAACGTACTCACATTCTTGGTGAGAGCAATTGTAGCGTAATTTAGTTGGCTAGAAAAGGAGGAATCTGACCAGCTACCAAATTAATCTAATCTGAGAACAAAAGTGATGGACCCACAAAACCTGGGACTATTCCTAAAACATCTTATGTTCTCGGTGACAGGGTTGTAAGATGCGAACGAACTTCTCTATTTTCGTTCGAAAGGTACGTTCTAGATTATTAAGCAAAAGAAGTTCGTACGTGCTCTTATCTCGCGTGACCATCGAAGAATCCTTGGCCTTGACCGATGACACTGAATCTGGTAGCTGGTTGGCTTTTTTATTGGTTTCCGCGTCTGACGTCAATAGGCAATCAAGTTTCTTTGGTCCACTCTTTGTATTTTTTTCTCTAAGCATCGTAGTCAAATAAACGAAAACAAAGGCTCAAAAAGAGAAGGGAGTGTCCCGTAAAAATGTCAACAAACGCTTACCTCCTTTGTTTCACCCGCAATTATTTCAGCTAGCGTTTAAACGCACGATTGTGTGACTCATTACCACAAGCGCATGTCATCATGCAATGCCTATTCTCGTGAAATGTTGCGTGACCACCTAAGCGGCTGGGATGGAGATCGAGAAACCTATAAAAATCTCTCTCGAATGAGATAGTCTACGAGATTTTACAAGACCATCAGTAGCTGATCGTTATTATAATTTGAGGTTAATAAGTCAATTACATGTACCAACTACGTCATTTCAATGACTGCGCCGCTGTGCGGCTTGCCGGAGAGTAACATGACGTCACTTCCAGATTGTGCTGCGTTTCATTAGTGCTCGCGCATTTCTCCGCAAGACAGTAAGAAGCATTTTAACGGGAAATAGTCTTCATATTGCTGCTGCTGCTGTAAAACCTTACTGTTTGTCTCATTTATAATTGTGCAAATTTCTCATGCAATGTTTATTTTAAGCTGTTCACCTCGGGCAAATTAAAGGCTTTGTAATTGGTTGTTGCGCGCGGAAAAATGCATTTTATGAAGATTATTTGTTTACGTAATTCGTTGTTACGGTCTAATTAGTTTCTGGCCGGCTCTTCCAGGAAGAGATCTGATGAATGTTTTTCCCCACTGGAGTAATCTCTGTAAAGATTTTTAGGAGAAATAATTGGTTGCTCGCGAAATCCAGTTTAAGCCTTCTTACCTCGAAGTTCGGAAGTCCATCCACAAAGGTAAATATGTTTGACGATAAAATATTCAAAAATGCCAACTAAGTGAATCTGACAACTAAGTGAATCTGGCAACTGTTTTTTTTTTTAATTTAACTAGTTAAGTTTGGACATCTAGCAAAAATTTCGTGCTGGATTTCCAACCTTAAGTTGTTAAAATATTTCAGTACATTTTTCTTTAACAAGAGAAGATTAAGTCACGGTGATGTTCTCTTGACTTCAATCAATCGCAGCTAGCATGGCTTCGCAATTCGCGCTGTTGGCGTGAGTTGACGCTAAGTTGCTCCAAATAATGTCTAAATTGCAAATTTTACAAGACAAAGGAAAGGTAACATTTAATAATAATAGTAAAAGATATTTCGGCTTTTAAATTTCCCGCGCGCCGCTATCTTGGATTTCATGACGTCACTGCGTTGCCTCTATTGTTTCAAACAAAACAACCTCAGCTTCCAAAAGAAACTCTGGCTTCCAGCAATAGAGACAACGCAGTGAAGTCATGAAATCCACGATGGCGGCGCGCGGGAAATTTAAAAGCCGAAATATCTTTCGTTTTATTATTATTAAATGTTACGTTTCCCTTGTCTTGCGCCCAACTAACTGAACGCCTTTAAGAGGCTAAATTGATTGAGGATAATTTATTTTCATTCATGCTCTGCATAATTACGTTTCGCTTGGTAATCATGGTTCTTTGTCCAAGCAGATCCTACATAAGGAGAAGACACAGACACATTTAAATTTGTGCTAAAATTAATTTTATTTTTATCCTTCACAGGAGGGAAGCATGAAGTTCAAAAGCCTAGACGACTTTATGAGCCACTTGGTCATGAAGAACCCGGGAGAACACGAGTTTCACCAGGCCGTACATGAAGTAGTAAGTTCCCTGTGGGACTACCTTCAGGTGAACCCCGTGTATCTCGACAGCAACATCTTGGAGCGCATCGTGGAGCCAGAAAGGGTCGTTATCTTCAGGGTTCCTTGGAGGGATGACCATGGAGAGGTCCATGTCAACAGGGGCTTCCGTGTGGAGTTCAACTCAGCCATTGGTCCCTACAAGGGTGGGCTGCGCTTTCATCCCACCGTCAATTTAGGAATTCTTAAATTTCTCGCGTTTGAGCAAGTGTTTAAGAACAGTCTTACGACTCTACCCCTAGGGGGCGGAAAAGGAGGTTCAGATTTTGATCCCAAAGGAAAGACCGACAACGAAGTTATGAATTTCTGCCAGTCATTCATGTCAGAGCTCCAGAGGCACATTGGACCGAACACGGATGTGCCTGCCGGGGACATTGGAGTCGGAGGCAGAGAAATCGGTTACCTGTTCGGCCAGTACAAGAAAATACGCAACGAGTTTACCGGGGTGCTGACGGGGAAATCTTTCAGCTTTGGGGGGAGTATGCTACGCCCGGAAGCCACTGGCTACGGACTCGTGTACTTCACAGCCGAGATGCTTAACACGCGGGGTGAGACTCTTAGAGGGAAAACCGTGGCGGTGTCGGGATCGGGCAACGTGGCTCAGTTTGCTTCAGAGAAAGTGCTGCAGCTTGGGGGCAAGGTTGTGACCCTGTCGGACTCGCAGGGCACCGTGTATGACCATGGCGGTCTGGACAAGGAGAAGATAGAATACGTGAAGTGGCTGAAAAACGTCAAACGCGGCCGTATCAGTGAGTACGTGGAAAAATTTCCCGACGCGGAATTCTTCCAGGGGAAACGCCCTTGGTTCGTGAAGTGCGACGTGGCGCTACCCTGCGCAACGCAAAACGAAGTCGACGCAGACGATGCGCAAATGTTGGTCAACAATGGATGTTACTGTGTAGCAGAAGGCGCTAACATGCCATCAGATCCTGAAGCTATAGAAGTATTCCAGCATAACAAGATTCTCTACGGACCTGGCAAAGCGTCCAACGCCGGAGGAGTGGCTGTGTCAGGTCTGGAAATGTCACAAAACAGTTTGCGCAGCGCCTGGACCCGAGAAGGAGTCGACGAGCGTCTGCATGACATCATGGAGAGTATTCACAATACATGCGTCGTGTACGGGACATCGAAAGATGGCAGCTACATCGATTACGCCAAGGGAGCGAATATCGGGGGCTTCATCAAGGTCGCGCAATCAATGCTGGAACAAGGAGTTGTTTAGGGTCTTACAGCAACATTGAACTGCATGTTGAATTTTATTGTTAAAGAATTCTTCGTTTAGAACTGAAAACAGTTTTTAACTAGACAAAGCATGTATGACAAGCCACGTCTAAACGTTTTGCAAATTAATTAATCATACTAAACAAAATGGACCTTGTAGTTAGACTATATGAAGTCCTATAATTTATCGGATATTGCGTTGAGTGTATCGACCAACTATTTTACAGGTCTATGGTCTGTAATATAATGATACTAAGTTAGCCCAATTTGTACTTAAATCGGCTTTGTCTTAGGTCCGTTTCATTTTTCACAATCATAAGGTTTGACTTCGTCTTTGTTCCAGATACAAATTCAAATGTAATAAAAAAAAAGCACGATATAAAGATACATGTAACTTTGATGATTTTCAGTACAGTTTTTTTGCCTAAAACTTGGGCGGCTCTAGATTGTGCAGTTTTTCCAGAGTGTTTTGTAGCAAAGAAATTCACTATAATTATGTATATTTTATCTCGTGCGTTTGTATAGTTTTAATAAGACGCCGTTGATTCAAGGATCGGTACTGCAAGTGGGTGTTTTGTGTAAATAAATGGAGGAAATGTACGGTATATCATTATTTATTGAACTATCGAAGGCAACTTATGGTCCAGAAGACAATCTGATTGTTCTATAACTGAATAACAGAAATCCTTCCAAGCCCTGTATTTTATCTTCTCAACAAACGTTCTCCTTTGCCTACTTGAACCTACGGCGCCCGCCCGATTAAATTCGCGTGATTTGACCCGAAGAAAAGTTGCACATGCTGATCACGTGGCTCAGGGGAGATCCGTCTCGTGCTTCTGATTGGGTGTTGCTATTTTCGTGCTTCTGATTGGGTGTTGCTAGGCTGTGTTGCTATGTTACGGGCGTCTGCACGCAAGAACCAATCAGAAGCACTATACAGAACTAGCTACGTCACTAGTGTCACGACACTGATCTGAGAAGAGATGAGAGAGATAAGCTGGGCCAAGCAACAGCCGTATTTCTGGCTTTTGTTGCGCGCAGTTCTCAGGTTAGGGATAGATAACCTGCGATGAGTCCGTACCTCATCCTTTTTACGTTGGAGAACACCAAGAATTGAGTTAACGACGCAATACGGTGTTTTGCCCTCCGGCATAGTGCCATCCTCATGCGAAAACTGTCGGAGGACTTACGTTATGTTTGCAGAATAAGAATCGGTACAGTATTACATTTAAAGGGAATTTGGCAAAAAAGCGACCAAACATTCAATGGTTTTTTTTAAATTTTAATTGCCTTCTGCTTAAATATGGGCGTCTTTCTATGTCTATATATATTTCTTTTTTTTTTTCATTTGCTTTAAGTCAATAGGTTCTGTATTTTTTCCACTGAACAGGGAACGGTGTTTATGTACACTAGTTCGTTGCAGGTTCAGTATATCCTCTTTATAGTCTATACAGCTACGAGTTGATGCGTTGACAAAGATCAGAGAGCTTTGTTGTCCATTTGTGTTTTCTTTTTGTGCACTATTGTTGTTAGGTCCTGCTAAAATACTTCGCTTATTCCTCCACTATACGCAATACAAATGAAACCAACTTTAAAATCCCTACATTATATTCGTCTTCTTTCGTGTTACAGAAGCCTTTATACAGGGAATGACTAGTCGCCAAGCCGCGAAGGTTTTAACGTTACAATGACTGTCACTTCATGTTAAATCTCCCTCGCAATTCCTCTAACGCAACCAAACAACACCTATTTCAAAATTTTACCGGTTTTAATTGTTTTTGGTCCTTCAGTAGTTTCACTTTCTCAAAAGAAAAGTTTATCTTCGGGAGTGAAGTAATCTCCGACTTCGATGTCGACTTTTTTCTTTCCTTCCTTAATAAGCTGCAATTTAATGATCGGTGCTGCATCTTCAACCGACCTTTTCCTAGTTTTATCTTTGGGGTAGTCTACTGTTAAGTGCAGGGCGCATCCGGGACTTATCAACTCTCGCTCGTGCGCAGCAGCGAGCTGGTTGACCACTCTTCTCTCAACCTGCAGCAAATTCAATAACTTGCAGGTTAGAAAAGAATATTGGTTTCAAAGGTGGTCTGTTGTCAGGGGAAACTTTCCGTTGCTTAGTTAGTAACCAAGGTTGTTGTTGAGCTTATAATTCATTACTGCTTGAGGTGTTTGCTTCGATCACTGAACGGTTCAACTAAAGACACGTGAAACCGTAGGCTAAGGAATCTTTTCCCGCAATTGTAAACGACTTACATGTTTTCCCGGCGCGCTTTGAAACATGCAGCTACACGTTTTCCAGCGCTTTACGGCAAGGGTTTTGATTAAACAAGGAGTACATGAAAACTGATCATTACGTTCTCTAAAGCAGACGCTTCTTGGCACTGCGTGACAAACCCGGAGTCTAGAAAATGCCACAAAATGTGCCAAAATCTTTCTGTGGCACTTCTCACTACAAGAGTTACTCAGGGGCAAGGAATCAATCTTACTTCGTGTTTGATCGATCTCGCGCCGTAATGCACATCGTAACCATCGGCCAAGACATCCAAAACTTCTCGATCCCAGGTCATGTGGATATCATGTCGACTTAACGCCTGCAAAATGAAAAGGAAATACACAGTGGTCGATAGCAAGATAGAGTACGAGTACCTCCTCTCACGCTCCCGTCACGCACAAAGGAACGAAAGAGAGAGATCTCCTAGTCTAATAGCACGGACAACATCTTCCGCAAAAGCTTAGGACCCAACTGACCATCTTTGACCAGAAATCCAGCTCTCTTGTCACCAAACTGAGAAGTTCCGAACGTGAAAATGGAAGAAAGTACACCATCTCGTTGATCCGACCCAGGAACTCATCCCGTCTGAAGTGAAGCTGTCAACATCAACAAGAAACCAAGTTTGATAACAATACAAATCTTCTTTTACACCAACTTTTCCTAACATTTCAGTTCATTCATTCATTCTTTCTCTTCAGAAGAATTTCGTTTTGAAACAAGATGAGTATTCAAAAATTATTACAATTTTGTATAATGCAGGTAAAAATGTAAAAAAAAGGTCATCGACAAGAATAGCTGAATTCGTAATTCTGTATTTTTAATAGAAAAGCAACCACAAGCTTACCTTGAGAATTGGCTGTACAACTCTCTCTTTGAACTTTTTTGAAATAGTGATCTTTTCGCTAATTTCACCATCTAGCAGGCAAATAAAAACAACAAACCATTAAGAACCGTTTACAAAAGAGATCAACGGACTTCTTTATATAGTGTAACAGGCCCGCATAATAGCGACTGACCCTTTGTAATGATTAATTTATCTAAGAGCCATTCTAACAACACTGACCCTCTTCTCTGTGTTCAGCTGCTTGTTTCGCTTCTCTTCTCAAATCCAATGCGTGATTGGCTATTTCCTCACTGGCAAGGTTTGACGTCATCACAAAGATGGCGTCCTTGCAGACAATGGTTTTGCCTTGTCCATCAGTCAAACGGCCCTAAAACAAAAGCAGGACTGTTATAAAAACAACGACTTACTGGAAAAGCAAAATGTCAAACTATATTATTTTCAAAGACAGCTCAAACTCAAACACTACACTATCAGTATCTGGTGAAGCAACTTCATAGTTTAAACAAGAGGCAATGACCCATCCTACTTCAACCTCCCCTCCCCCCTCCCCCTTCCCCTCCCACTCCCCCTCCGCAAGGTTCAAACGTTACCTCGTCAAACAACTGTAGCATAACGGTTAAAACGTCTGGGTGAGCTTTGTCGACCTGGAAAAATAAACATCAGTTAGCTGATTTTAGTTAGGAGCAACAAAGGTCAAGTCTAAAACTACCAAAAATTGCAGACAGAGATGGACATCACTAATATACATTCAATGTTGTGTTTGTGACTGACTGTATTGAAATCTTGTAACCACATTGTTTATAGTAACTTACAAAATCGTCTAATCAGGGCTTGAAGATAACTTTTCAGTCCACTTGCAAAGTTTGGCTAGTAAGACTTTTTCCACTAGCAAATTCTTTCCAAATGTTTGGGAGGCATGGATGATTCTAACTGATCGCAAAAGTTTGCTAGTGAACATCTTTCTCACTCGCAGATTATCAAAATCATCCGCGTTTTGCGAGTTTGCGAGCGTCGATTTCGAGCCCTAGGGTCCGTTTCTCGAAGCTCCCGGTAATTACCGGGCCCGTTAAGCTGTTTTGTTTTCCATTCTACAAGGAGTTTCAAAAGGTTTGAAAACTGTACAATAAAGTTATCAGCTAGAGAAACAAAATGGACTTCATCAGAGGTCAGAACACGCCCTACTTTTCTTGAGACTTTGATATCAAAATCTGATTCCGGGCCCGTTAAGTTACCGGGTCTTTCGAGAAACGGGCCCCTGGTCTTTTTTAAGTTACTATAAACATTGTTTTAGCGTTTCAATAGGGTCAGTCTCAAACACGACTTCAGATGTGGTCTGGTCTGCAAGTGAGTCACCTGCCTAATTATAATAGGCCTGCAATACGTCCAAATGACAGGATGATTGCATAGAAACAAGCTCTAAGCTCAAGAAACAGCACGCTCTAACCTCATCAAACAAGACAACAGCATTTGGACATTCTTTCAGTTTCTTGGTTAACTGTCCTCCCTGATCGTGTCCAATGTACCCAGGAGGGGCACCAATCATCTTTGCCACCTTTAAAATAAGGATTAAAGGCGTTTTATTTTAAAGGAAATTTATCATTAATGAAGGGGTGAGCGGAATAAAACCTTAAGTGACTTTTGGAAAATGTCAAGGCAGCCAGGATTGAAATACCTACAAGCACTTGTTACAGTTTACTCTTGTCTTCATTATTGTCCAGAAAGAACTAGTAATAACTACTGGTTCTTTTGAAGCAATAACTAAAACCAGAGTAAACTGTGAAAATTGCTGGTAGGTATTTCAATGCTAGCTGCCTCAAAATTTTCCAAAAGTCACTTAGGGCTTTCTTCCACTCACCCCTTCAATTTTTTGAGCTAAGAATCACAACACTTCAGACGTGCATGACTAAAATCTGTAGTTTGAAAGTATAAGGTACTTAAGCTTGCAGTGTCTGTAATAGAACTCAGTTATACCACGTTGTCTGTATATAGTGTTTTGGTGATTTTTGATTTCTTTTATTGATGAAGTCGTTTGCTCTTTTATATAATAGACACGCTGTAGCTTGAAGGAATTAAAGAGGATTAAATAAAAATGGCAGTCTTAGACCTCAACAGCACATTCCAAGCTGTTCTTGAGTCAATCAATTGATTTGATATTTTCTTGTTTGCTTGCCAATCACTTTTTAGCCAATCACGAGCTCAATAATTTTAAGGAACTTGGCTTATGACTGGTCAAGCAATGGAAGGAAACCAATACAACAATGACAAAAATTTAATCAAAAGCATTTAATGTAAAAGCTTTCTGAACTCTTACTTCGTGCTTTTCTTGATACTCTGACATATCCAGTCTTATAAAACCCTGAAAAGCAACACAGAATGGAAAGTGTAACTCTATTACAGAAAAAAACTATCTTATGCCTGCATTTTTCAATCTTAGCAAGGAAAACAAGGCTTGTGTACAAAAACCTATTTACCTTCTTGTTGTCCTTATGCAGGTACCTTGCAACTTGCTTGGCTAGTTCTGTTTTTCCTATAAGAAAAAAAGATTTGAAAAACAATCTTATGTAATGATACAGCACATTAATTTTATGTGTACACTTCAAACTAAAAAAAAGGAAGTTAAACTTCAGACCACACTAAATCATGAATCATATTTACCAATTCCTGAAGATCCAAGAAAGAGAAACACAAGAGGATGTTCTTCGTCGTACCAGCCATTCTCTCTTCTACGGATTGCTGAAAAGGACAGCGCATTGGAATACTTAATTTTAGTCTAACCAAGTTATATATTTCAGTATATTTCTGAGTGGCCTTTGGTCATATTACAGCTGATTTCAGTGTTGCTGCAGATCCTTATCTTCAAAATAGGATTCTTGATTATGATCATGGGCAAATAAAGTGAGTCGAATCATTTTTTTTAACACAGACCTACATTAAACATACTCACTCATACTCTTATGTGTGTTTCTTTGAAAATTGACCTCCAAGCCTAATTTATGCAAAATTCAGCTTTAACTTCTAGCAGCTTCATGTTCTTTTCAGGTGGATATTCTTTTTATCTTTGTATTTATGGAGTTTGTTCATGACAACATTCACAAGTTCTGATCTACAAAAGTAAGGACTGAGAGTAAAATTAGGTTTATATTAACATGCAAAAGAGTTATGAGCCAGGGTTATTCTTTATTTTGTTATACCTCCCAACTCAAATACGTTTTCCAATTGGAGAAGAATGTGTCACATGTTGTGGGTCAAAACTCACTAACTCCCTAGGGAAACAACAACTTGAACTTTTGAATGGCAGGTCGTGCTCCTTGAAACCGTACTAAATTGTGCGAGCCAGCCAGCCTCAAGCAATTGACTTCTTCATAGTTTTTTTCAATCTTTGAGTTGGGAGGTATAACAAAACACTTAATCACTGGCTTTGACCTCAATGTTCCCCTCAGCTTCACCTCAAGTAAAACTCAGGGCCTTAGAGAAACAAAAATCATTGTTTCCTTTAGGGCCAATCATTGAGTGTTAATTAATCACATGTTAATAATCCTACTTGCAGCAACTGTGAGGATGGCTCCCTCTTGCCCAACAATATTTTCCCTTAGTCTCATCTCCAATGGATAGCGACGTCTTTCCTCTATTTCTCTCTTCTCTTTCTCTTTAGCATACTAAACATTAAATATAAGTCAATATAATATTATATGCACATACATGTATACAAACAAAATTATTTGTTCTCATAATATTTACTACATTCTGTAGGTTCTTTCCACTTACACATGTATGGTATGCTCATATGAATAATGACATTGATTCAATAATGATATCAGCAACTGAAGGCTATTACCGTTTTCATGTTATCCTCTAAAAAGTCTTTAATATTTGCACTGCCTGCATATTCTATTGCTTGGTGACCAGAACTGTCTTTCAGTGTTGGGTCAGCTCCTAGAAAGAAAATGTTCATAGGACTCATCTGTTGTTACCAAAAAAACAAATTAATGGTATTCATGGCACATTGAAATACATACATGTCCAATCGTCACGTACATGCAATCTGAGGCCCCATCCACATGTGGATATTTTTGCATCCACAACTTTTTCTTTCTGGATGCAGTTTCCGTCTACACACATCCAGCGAATTTGGCAAATCTGGAAGTTGCTGATTCAAAAATATCTGGATACTTGTGGGTGGGGCCTAATTTACCCCGGATGCCAGAGGTCTTCTCGCTCGCCAGCGGCAAGGAATGTCCATCGGAGCTAGTAGTGCTAGTCGGCGAGAGACTTTTGGTTCAAGCGGTTAAGTCTTTTGAGCTCGCCAATCCAATCACGTTGCCATATATTTCTCCAGAGTCAAGATTTGACCCTGGGAATCTAAGTGGTCGGTTGGAAAAACGTTTCTTAAAAGGGCTGCTATTGGTTAAGTGTCTGATGATCTTGGCCAAACCAGTTTTACAGTCTCTCCCGTAAAACCGTGAACACGAAAGAAAATTTCTGGAATGTTTATTCTTTCGCCGAAATGAAACCGGAAAGGATAACTGCCAAACCGTAGCATTGATTAGTCACGAATTGACACAAAAGAATGAGCTGGCTGTTTTTTCCATCAGAAATCTTCAATTTTACCGTTTTCAAATACAGTAATTTTTCTTTCTCGATTTCGGCTTTGGTATCCTCAAAGAATAGATACAGACACAGCTAGACAGCATGTCTGAAAGCGAGAAAAAATGAGCCAATCACAAGCAATGTTCCTCTGTGTTTGTTTCACGTGCAGTTCAAAAGGTCGTGCTAGTTGGCTGTGATTGGTGGTTTTTGATCTGTATTTTTTTTACCTGAGAAACCTTTACCCATGACACGAACCTGTACTGTTGTAAATTTCCACAATTTGCACTCACTTTTAGGTTAATTCGGTAGTTTGGTTTTTTAACAGACGGAATCAAGTGACGAGTGTTGGTTTGTGTTAAAAAAAATAGCTTTTTCAGGGAGATGCAAAGAGAAAATTGAAGATTTCTCATAGAAGAAAAGGCCAGTGATTTGTGAAACATAAACACAAAACATGACACGCATATTTTACTCCACATGGGTAAAACCAGTTTGCTGTGTTTCTAAAATAAGCTCTGACTGCAGATGTCAATCAAAAGAATTTGGCGTCGGCATGGAAGTGAGGTTATTATCCATTGGTACTAGAGGTTTCTTTCTCACCGCTTAGCAACTAGCCTTTGCGGCTTTGCCGCTCAATTCTGTTGCCCCCAACGAGAAAAGAACCTCTGGCACCCAGGGTAGGCCTAATTCAATTCATGCTAAGATATTCAGCATGTCCAGAAACTTCTGAGGACTTTGACAATAATTGCTTTTGTGCATCCTTACTGTGCAAGCAAATTTACACGCCACCATGCCGAATCATGTGCACCAATTTTTCAAAATCAAGGTAGTTTTCCACATACTGTATCTCTTCTAGTTCATAATTTACAGTACTGGCACCCATCATTTAGATTGCTGGTACCCTTTTACGTACCTGCGA
>CM042754.1:13532360-13542360 GCA_022496165.2 Catalaphyllia jardinei
CTGAAAAAAATCAGGGCTTCAACGGGATTCGAACCCATGACCTCCGCAATACCGGTGCGATGCTCTACCAACCGAGCTATGAAGCCACACATTGGGAGCAAGGTCAATCGCGGAGGTCATGGGTTCGAATCCCGTTGAAGCCCTGATTTTTTTTCAGGCTTCTTATTTCCAATTGCTTAAATTGGAAAATTTACTGCGAGGATCATACTTCACTTGCATCTATAACCGCAGTTCAAATATGAATTATTTCATATACACTTTCATCATCTTAATAAAAGATGTTAATACTGGTAGGTGATCCAATAGAATTTGTTAGTCTGGATCACAAGTAACACAGCAATGTCATACTAACATTTTGGATGTTTCTTACAAAGCCTCTTAGTGATGCAAGGTTAAATACAAATTATTTAAAAACAAAAGTAAATAAAAATGTATTAGTAGAATTATAATTTGGCAGGCTAACAATCATGCTATTTTACGTAATTTGCCAGCAATGTAAGATGTTCACTGATTTTCAACCAAAAGTCTTGTTCAACTGGCTTTGTTTGAAAATGGCAGGTTGCTTTGGAAATGACAGGCGAGTACACGAATGTCACAACCTTAAGCGCGCACACTATATTATCACTTGGTTTTACTTGTGTAGTATACATCTTGTTTGTTTAAGTTTCAAAATAAAGCAAACTCAGGTCTTTGTTTTTGAGATTCAGAGGGAGTCTTAGGTCTTCGGTCTTCATTTTTGAGACACCCCAAACAGCCTTTCTTTAAAATGACCTGTTACTTGCGACCTGTAACTAATGACCTGCATTTTAGACCTGTTGACAACAGGCAATTTTACCTTTAGCATCAAGTAAATATCAAGCAGAGAGTATGGTATTACGCTGTCAAAGATCTTGTAAATATCTAGAAGTCACTGGGGGTAGTGAGTTCTTTGTCCTGAACCCAATCTTAGTCTTGTTTGAAAGAAGTCAAAGTATGTAAATGGATCTATTTCTTCATCCTTTTTTACGGACCATTTGTACTTTCCCTGTATACTTATATAATTATGCGTATTAAAAGGGGAAAGCGTTCACTTTGTGTCATGAGCTGAGCAGATGAACATTGTGGCCCCTCTCCATTTCCTAAGCATTGAACAGTCACTTTTTCGTCTTTTTTTCCACTGGCTCTCCGGTCTTCCCCTCTCATTTCTCCCCTCCCTCTCGACTCCATTCTCTACTCCTCTCTCCCCTCTCCATTACCCTTTTAAGATGCTTACAGTATTTATAATAAGTGAACATTTGAAGAGGCTAGTGGAAAAAGGGGATAAGTGATGTTTTTGGTTGTTTCTGTTACTCGCTCCAAATTAGCTGAAGTTTTGCATGGGCCTTCATTTCAGTTGAAAAACATTGCCCCCTAATTTTTTTCACTTGCTTGCTCTTTGTTTTCATGAAATAACGTATGCAAAGAACCCCTCAGTTTTCCAAGCTGCATCTTTTGTAGATGTATTGTTGAATAAACAACAAAAGCAACCTTAAGCACAATTAATATTTTTAATATTTATTGAGCAGCAAACAGGCAGACTTTTTAATATTGTATGAAGTCAAAATCAAATCCCACAAAATCTTGACTCAGTGTCTTTTAAGTCAAAGGAAAATAGCATAGAAAAGATCTATCTTCATGTCGTTGTAATTGAATTGCCGTTTTTACTCGCTAGGCTATTGTGATGTAGACTTTTGGCACGCAAAGCAGCGATTGTCATGGACTTAGTTCGGTAACACAAATTCAGAGCTTACCTGTTAATTAAGAAAAGTTTCCTTGTTATTTCCACCGATATTCAATGCTTATTCGAGGAGTATTTGACGCCGCCCAGTAGGAGATTTGGCATCATTAAGCCTTTGACCCTTGATATGTCACCAGCATGCCTCAAAGAACCGAGGTGTGTTTTTGTTTGAGATCATGGTTTGAGTGTGCCGTTAACTTAGGCATTGAGGAAAAAGTGAGCCAGGCGGTAGAGTCTAGAAACGCTTCTTGTTCCAAAACAAAGCATCCATCGTGGACTTAGGGCTCATTTGCTAAACTTCGGCATGTGTCAATTTTGGAAATTAGAACTGCTTTCTAGACTCTTATTATTTTCTGGAAATTAGCCGCGAGGCATCCTTCACTGTAAAAATTTCTGGAATATCCCATAATAATTTTTCATACATAAAGCGCTGTGACCATTGTGTGTGTGTGACGTGACTCGTGGCTGGTAACTGGCAAGAGAGGCCAGGCAGCAAAGTCCTTGAATTTGACCTGTGTTAGGTGAAAAGTTAATTTAAACAGATTCAAAGCCGTTTCTGTGGGCCAAAGACACATCGCAGGTCGGTTAAATTGGCAAGCAAGCATTCCGTTTCATGTGCTTTTTTCGGCATGAGCAGTGTGTTAGCTTAAGGCTTCCTCTTTCTGTGTTGTCAGAAATATTCATTTCATGGAACAAGCAGTTTTGCACCACAAAAATAATTTCACCTAGAAACATTTTATAAATCACTGACGTAGCCGATTTGCAAAACGTTTAACCTCTCTCTCTCTAGGCACTACTCATTGACTTGATTTCGGTATCCATTCAACACATATCCTAAGTCGAGATTGTTTTCCTTAGCCTAACACTGCGCTAACCCTAACGTATCCTGACCTTAATTCAAACCACATCCGAAGCGCTAACCCTAACACTCAGCGCTAGTGCTAACCTTAAGCAATAACCCTAACCCTGAGTGCTAGCCCTAAGTATTAACCCTAACCCTGAGCGCTAGCCCTAATCCTCAGATATAACCCTAACCCTGAACGTCAACTCTAACCTTGACCCATAACCCTGAGCCCAAATGCTAACCCTAACCTTGTTCTGTAAGCCTAACCTTCAATGCTAACCCTATTTTTGAGTGGTTACCCTAACCCTAGCCTAACCCTAGCCTAACTCTAATAAAACTGGGAACTCTTAGCCCTAAGGGTTTAAGTCAGCTGCGAAGTTTGGACCTGTTTTGGCCTTGTTCAATTTTAGCAAAACATCAAGGGGACGTTCTTGCATGTCGTGAAAATAATGAACTTTTCACTGTTCTCTAAGTCCTTGCAGTGGTGTGATAATGTGAAATCAAAATTTTAACTGTCTGTAAATGACCTGATATCAACAGTGTCTAGCTTGCACATTGCGTGAAGTAAACCTTTGGCTGTAATTTGAGTGAAATTAACATCTTTGTGGTCACATGTTAACCTGAAATCAAAGTTTTAACGGTTTTTACCAGTAATCAACATTTTCGAAGGTTACACGTTGTGAAAGATCAATATTTTGCTGGATTGTAATTGGATGTTTTAAAGCGTGAAACAACGCAAAGAAAAATTGGCTGTTTACGGTAGCTCGAAAATGGTAGTAAGCAATGTCCTGTAGTTTTTCCGGTAAAGTTTTGCTTCATTTTCAAGACATTGCATAATTTTAGTTTATGCAAAAATCCATTCGGTTTTTCCTAGTGGCATACCTTTTTATCATACATTATTTCTCGAAAACGAAGAACAAGCCAGCAAAAAAATTATGGGGCAATGTTTTTCAACTGAAATAAAGGCCGCGTGCAAAAATTCAGCTAATTTGGAACGAGAGACAGAAACAACCAAAAACGTCACTTATCCCCTTTTTCCACTAGCTTCTTCATCTGTTTTCCCAATGAATCTGTTGTTGTATTATTGGGTGTTGGCAAATTATCAATAAAAGGAAACATGACAAAATGCTAGTAAGGTGAAAGAGGGAAGTTAACTTTGCCACCAACTACCTGCTATGTGAGGATGAGGGCAGGAAGCAGGGGGTAGAAGGCAGGAAGCAGGGGGCAGGAGGGGTATGGAAAGCTGGATGTTTTGAACTCTTGTCCTCCTCCCCCTCCCTCCTCCCCCCCCCCCCCTCATAGCTATGGCAGTATGCCTATTTACTTTATGAAGACCACACAAATGTTAACTAACTACACTGTAAAGGAAAAATTATCAGACAGGTGCCTATTCATTAAATTATGGTTAAAGTGTCCATATCATCAAAATTATTTTCTTATTTGATTATATATATCACCCAATGAACTTCTGCGGAAGAAAAATTTGATTTAGATAAAATGCAATCTTTTTTAAAAGTTTTAAAAATGTTCAAATTTGCTACCATTTTGGTCCACTATGCACACCAGTCTTCCCTTCGTTTTGAATAAGTTGTGACGTGGATTAAGGAACATGTGACTTCAGGCTTGACTCATCACGCTTGTTTTATATCTGTAAATTTAACTTAGTAGTTCATACAAAATGCTGAAAACATTTTCCTGGACTACAAAGCTAAATTTACAGAGGTAAAACAAGCTAGATAAGTCAAGCCTAAAGTCACGCGTTCCTGAATCTGCATCACAACTCTGAGCATGTCGATGCTGTGACCAGCGGCACTGGTGGACTGCAAGAAAATAGGATTTTCAGGGGTTTTTAAAAAAAATCGCCTTTTATCCAAATCAAAAATTTTTTTCACAAAAGTTCATTGCATGAAATATAGGATCAGATGGGAAAATAAAAATTTTGATGATATGGGCACTTTAAGTACTGGGAAGATACAGTTTGTAGTAAGAATAACATTGCAAGGCTGTACTATTTTCCTTTTTGCTTTTCACCATAATTAATCAGAAATCAAGGGTCATGCTCATGCCATGTGTTTTTTTTCACTCAACTTTCAGATGTTCTAGGTTATGAAAATGGATCCATTGGTGCAGCCACAATAACTGTAATAGTTGTTCATGTGATCATTGGTTTATACATCTGGGTGGCTATCCAGGAAGAGCAGAAGCCAAAGCCATTTAAAAAAGACTAAAAAAGTTGGAAATTGGAAGATTATCAAGATGACTTTGTTTCAAATGCATTCTTCGTAAATGTTTAATCAACGAGGTGAAAATTTGACTCTGCTATGCCTTTTCAAGACCCATTCAGAGGGACGAGAATTATTGAACAAAAGTATTAAAGTCGGCATAAGAGGGGACTAGTCCCTTCAACAAGTCGCAGGGACAAGTCCCATCATGTGAACTGGCCATATTTGCTTCAAAATCTAGTCACAGAGACCAACTTTGGTCCCTGTGACTAGTCCTACGAATTCAAACCAGTTTGAATTTTTGGGACAAGTCCCTGCGACTTGTTCCTCAAAACACTTTGTGTGAACTGTTTGTGGAACAAGTCCTTGCGACCAGTCCCTTCATGTAAACTTTTCAGGGGACTAGTTGCAGGGACTAATGCCCTCGTGTGTGTCGACCTTTACAGTTCATCCCCTATTCAATGGCCACCCTCAGGGAAATGGATAGTGGCCGCTTGAATGTAGCTGGTCGCCTAATAGAGGTAAAAACAATAGAAAAACCTTCATCAAGACTTTGAGTACTGGCCACCTGATAGGGGAGGCCATTTAATGTATGGCTGCAGATTGTACATGCACAAAAATAAATTTAGGTGATGTCTTATTTATTTAAGAACTCAAGTGCCCTAGGTCAAGATTTTCTTGGGCAATCAATTTCTACTGAAATTATGATAAAACCAAATTAGCTTTCTCTCACTTCTTCCGTCCCCTCTTCCCATTTCATGCCTATAGCTAGAAACTTCTTTTCTTATATTTCAGTACCCAGTATTGCTAAAATGTCAATGAAAGTAATGTGCAAGTTTTATTTATCTTTCATCTTACAGTATGTCAAGATAATAATGTAGAATTTACCTAGTCAAGTTAAATCTTCTTTTTTGCATAAAAACACAACATTAAAAATAACCAGGTGGTAATTAAATGGATTTTAATCAGCTTCAGTTTAATGTTAAAGGGGTTATGACATGGACAGTGTATCTTGAAGACTTGGAGTTGGTGGGGGGAGGAGATTGTTATTCACAATTTACATCTTAATATTTCCCAGTTGCAACCAACGTTCTTTATTTTTGGCTTATCACTATTATTATTTGTTTTTCTTTACCTTAGAATACTATAATCACAAGGTGCTCTTCAATTTGATATCCAATTTGTACATCAAAAGATTTAAATATATGTTATCATAAATTATTTTAAATTAAAGGCAACAGATGTAAAATTCTGCCAACTTGTCTAAAAGCAACTCTGACCTTGCCGGTAACCATTTTTGCATGTTTAATTTTGAGAGGAGTTGCAGTCAAAACTTGGACAAAGCTGCAATCATTATTTCACATTTTTAACTTCTAAGGATTCATAAGACATTCATGCCATTCTCATATTAGCTTATAAACTTCTTTGAACAACCAGGTCTTGGCCTTTCTGCATGAACTTGAAGCATTCTGTGCTCTCCATTACACAGGTCTGTTTCTACGAGGAGCAGACCTTTCTTCATCAAAGTCATCATCGAGAGTAATCTGGACAGCTGCTCTGTACTGAAAATTTAAAGTTCATTTTACTGATTATGTAGCATTCGACACTATTGCGTCAAATCAATTTTAAGTGATTTTACATATTTCAGTTAAGGTTTTTTAGTAAACCCAAAATATTTAATTGATTATCATCATGCAGTTACATCAGAGGTGGCAAAATAAGTACCTAGGAAATCTCACATTTTGAAAACTTTTGATTCATTAGGTGTCCTTTGTATTGATTTTGTCTTTGGATTGTTAAGTTGAAGTTAGGCTTGATTACCAGCCGCTGTCCGGGAAAGGAGCCCACACTCCTCCCCCAAACTCTCTTATCGGAAAGGGGAGTCCTGACACGAGAGAGCAGCGGAAAGTGAGCCTAAGTTGAAGTCAACCTTGTGACCTTGGGAATGAGGTTGAGTTGAAGTTACTTTTGAATGGTCAAGGTGACCTGCTTACATTTTTTGCATCATATGTATGTAAACTTCTGAAAGTAATTTAAAACAAGACCTGTCCTTGAGGGAAGCTTGTTTGCCTAGTGGAGTTATTTCAAGGAGAGTTATAGTAGTGCACTGAAAGATTTCTTTTGCCTTACTGACGGTAAAGGAAACTTTGTTGTGAAGGAATTTACTATTATACTTACCTTGTTAATGTGGTCTTGTAGACTCAGATGATTAAAATATGAGTAGACACACAGCACGAAGTACATCTGTAGGATGTCAACAGAGGATTCAAGTGATTAATATTGCATGGCAGACCAGTACTAGATCACTTAATTACTATGGTAGAAGAAGTATCAAAGGTTTGCCATGTGTGCAAGGAACTCCCAGATTATACTAGACCTTTTGCATGTATTGCATGCCTAGATTTCTAAGGAAATAATATTACAGAGCGCAATTTTTGAGACTCATTAAAAGACAAAATTCTGACAAAATGCTTCAATACTATGGGATCTATTTGTTTTATTAGAGCTTGCATTTTGTGCTATGGTTCTGAAATAGTTATTCTTTTCAAATTTGTAAGTGTGTTTTCATCATAACATTATTATTAAATTTTGAGGCAAGTATCCCCACTGGAAGGAGCCCAGCTCCTGTCACTGATTTAGCCTTTTGTCTCAATGTGGGAACAGCAAAGCAATCAACCTGGCATATTGAGTACAGCTGTTCATTTGTAGCCCATGTGAAGTTTGCATTACCCTTCCCTCCCTTGTATGTTAAGTTTGTACTTACAGAGGTCAAAAACATGACAGCATCTGATATGTAGACTGAGCACTTCAACTGTGATAAAACAACTTTGTTCAGTATATTATCAGTACCGTTTATATGTTTTATTATATGGCTACAATAGTACGCACGCTCTGATTGGCTGCTGAGCGCGCATTATTTTCTTGTAATGACTGGGCATTATGAAAATTTTTCTACAATGGCTCAAAGGCTCTTTTGAGGAGGTGTGAGTAAAAGCCACCAGTGCGTGGGCGAAAACGTTAAAAGCGATGGACAAAGTACAACTATAAAAGTTTCAATGACTGAAAGAAAAACTAGCATACTTCATTAGTATCAGCGACGAAGAAAGTCATAGCGCGCGCAAGCGGATGTGAAAAATTTCTTTTGGTGTTTTTATTGTATTATTTTTTAAGAATACCGCTAAAAAGGCCATATAATAAATAACTTATTAACCTCGTCCGTTCGGTCATGTCAGGTAAATTTGTTGAAAACAGGGGAGGAATGTTCGTAAGCCGGTTACCGCAAGCCCAGGATTAAAATTTGTTCGAATTATACCTTTTTTCTTCCACACAAATGTTTTTGCTGTTTTATTTTGTGTAAATGGTGATTATGAAACTCAAAACAGAAAGTCAAACAATAGAGAGGCCCTGTTAGGGGGGTTCTAGTTATCCCTTATCCCCGAAATTCAGAGGGCGGTTATCCCTTATCCGTAAAATTACCAAAGTTGTTATGATTTCTATTATCCCTAAAACTACCTCAGTTTATCATTTATCCCTGTAATTTTTCAGTCACTTATCCCGTATCCCCAAAATTATTTTGCCCGTTATACCTTATCCCTAAAACCCCTAACGGGGCCTCAATAAACAGAAGACCTCATTGTAATGTTACAAAACTCAAATCAAATTCTTCCTTTTCCTGGGTTAGCTTTATTGGGCACTGAACAACCTGGAGCTACACTTTTAGGCTGGCCTAAATCTATATATTAGTAATAGATTATCTAGAAACAAACAAAGGCGCTGAATCATGTTTAATTTCAGGTAAAGTGAAATAAGGCGGAGAATCTTGTGTTTGAATGTGTATTCAGCTTTTATTCCTCAGATGAGGGTAAAAAAACCCAGTAAACTTTTTTAAAGATTGCAAGTGTCAAAGCGCTAGTATTTCCCTAGCTCCTCTGCGGCTTTCTCCGAGTCCTTCACTGTGATTCGGTGAGGTTTCGGTGACAGGAGGACAAAATGGAAGGAGGGCCCTTTCGCCTGGGACCACGTGACCTTAAAGCGATTGACCGAGCAGGGCGGAAAGCGTAATACCAGTGGATCATGGTAAAATTACAAATAAATAATTACCTTGACGCCAAAAGCCACAAAAAAGAAGATGACAATTATAGAAAAAAGCTCCTCAATCACAACCCACAATAACCATGGGAGCAATAGCCATCGCTGACGCTGAGGAACAAACATTTTCGAAAGTAAAGTTAAGAACTTGGTCACATCACATCACTGTCTTTAATGTAATAAACCAGCTAGTGCCGTAACTTCAATACCAGAATTAAAGTCTGACTGTTATCAAGTCTGACTGTTATCACGTCTGGTAGCTTTACACGTAACTACGGTTTATCTTAATTAGAAGTATACAAGGAAAGCCTCTGGAATCCAAGTAAAGGAAGCCAGGACGGGCGAACTATGATGGCGGCGGGTAAAAAGTTCCACTTTATCCATTGCTAAAGTTTTGGCCTGTTTTAACCTTTAATTTGCCCGAATTATCGCTTCTGAGCGGCGTCCTCCTCAGGCGCTTCGATTTCAGTCGCAAGCAGGCGAGCTCGAAGCACGAGATAGCGCCTACCAGCTGCGCCTACCAGCTGCGCCTACCACTTTCGCAGCGAGAGAGAGACGTCTGGGAACAAGGCGGTCTTCCGAGGTTTCCCAATCCCAGAGAGAACAGAAAGATCGAACACGATGATCAAAGCCTATACAAACCTTGCTGTATTTATCAACAAAGAAACTATCAACTGTGTTTTCAAAAGACACAGGAAAGACTTTTATATGTTCATACAGGGTTTTTTCGCGATCTGCCATACATGAATCAACAGTACCAATCTAAAACAGACCGGCACCCTCGCAGAAGCAGAACATTTTACTGGTATTTTCTTATCAGTTACTCTGGTTGAACATGGAAATACTAGTTTGTACATGGGTAAGTGGGACATACGAACCTTAAGACTGAGTCCGATGAGCATCAGAAAGGACACGGCTATAGAAACAGCTGCTGCCGACATCTGAAGAATCGTTATCTTCTGAAGAGCTGTAGAAGGAGATATAGTTACACTAAAACAATTAAAACTGGGGGAAATCCGAGAATATTCCCCAATTTTCAAAACCACGCGCTTTGCGTAAAAGATTTGCAGAATAATAAATACAATAGCC
>CM042754.1:13547360-13568561 GCA_022496165.2 Catalaphyllia jardinei
GTGGCAACTATTTGTCCTTAACTTCAATCGCGGAGCGTCAGAATTGTTTGCCCCTGAGCTGACAAGCGCATAGTGTGAGATTGCATTCTTTAATTTCATAGAAGCGTGGAGCGAAAGCTATTCGTTCTTGACCTGGTCTGAGATCGTTGTCTTCGATTTCAGAAGGGCAAAGTGACAATGTTGGTCTTCCTTCAGTCCTTTGTCCCCCGTGGAAAAAAACTAAATTTTTATATTCGTTGTTTTGTTCCAGTTTACACCAGGATATTGTATAGCATGTTCACCTTGTTTGATTTCATATTTGTCCATGTTATGATTTTAAATAGATCACAGTTGCGTTAAATCAATTATTTTGACTCGATCAATATGCATACTTTATAACCTAGAATGCTTTTATTTGCGCCGTCAAACAGCAACAATTACAGCATATTACTAAATCTAAGGAAAGTAAACAATGGGATTAGGGTCACATGGAATGCTCTGGTGTTACTGTTTCACAAATTTTGTAAAATCACTCTATTGTTACGATCAAAATGGAGGAAAAAACAATCACCCTGCCTTTCCCTATAGGCCCCCAAATCTTTTAATGACCAAATGGGCAAAGAAAAATCCTCGCCCGCATTTGCTAACCTTTGGTTATTACTAGTCTAAGTGTTAAACTGAAGTACTACCACGGTCTGCAGTCCCGCAGTTGATGAATAAGTATTAATCTAAGTGTTAAACTGAAGTGCCACCGTGGTCCAAAGTCCCACCGTCGATGAATAAGTATTAAAATAAGTGTTAAACTGAAGTGCTACTGCAGTCCGCAGTCCTGTAGTCGATGAATTAATATTTAACTAAGAGTTGAACTAAAGTACTACCACGGTCCGCAGTCCCACAGTGGATGAAAGAACGAGGTATATTTGTGGTTTTAATATACAGTTTATTATGTAAATTATGTCGACTGCGGGACCGCAGTAGCAGCATTTAAGAATTCCAAAAAGTGGGCCGGGTATTCTGCAATCTAGCCAGCCAATGACAATATTCAATTCTGGGCCTTGTGATTGGTTGGTTCTTCGGCTTCTGTTTTCGACCTCGAAGCATAGTCCTCACTGGATCATAAGCGATGGAGTCGTAAACAGAATCCGAAGAAATGGAAATGTTTTGATTCTTCCGACTCTGATCCTGTCAAGCCTATGACTCCACTTACAACTCCGATTTTTGATTTTCACTAGGTCATAAGGTCTCTTATGACTCCGACTACGACTCCGATTCCGACTGTCACTCCATCGCTAGTGAAAACCAGCCCTTAGAACTTGGTTAGATTTGGGTTAGAGTCACGTTGCTCAGGTCTCGATCGCGTTTTCCTGGTGTGGTTTTACAGCGAGATCACGATCATGAACTAAGCTATGAAGAGAATTTCTTATTACTGTTTGTAGAGGTTTAAGTAGTCAAGTAATTACAGCTTTGTGTGTAGTAATCAAGAAACTAATTTGTTAACAGTAATTATAATTAATAACTTGTAATAATTAATAATTTGAAATTTGCTTTGTTAGAGTATTAAATCAAGTAATTTTAACTTAATGTGTAGGTTTTAAATGAAAAAGTACTACCTACAGGCTAGTTCACCCATAACATCAAAGGTCCATCAAACATCCTCAGTCATGACAGATGTTATGGATTACGTATAGCGCTTTTTGACTGAGGCTTATAGTAAGCTAATACAATGAATAATTCATTAGACTTTGTTTTCATTATTCGTTTTAGACTTATGCTCTTCAAGTAAAGAGGTTAATATTCAAAATGAGATTTCTTTCTAAAATCTTAAGTTTTTCAATTTCTCATTCCTGATCCTTTGAGGTGGGGTCATAAGGGTAGATTTTGAAAGAAATGCTATCATTAAACACACTAATGCCCAGTCTCTCCCAGACACTTGGTCATTCCGTTTTTCCATTTATTGACATTTAAATTGTTAAGTTATCACATGTAGTGGTAAAAAATTAAGAAAACAGTAATTAGAGAAAGAAAAACCATCTTGGAACAATTTTCAAAATAGTTCAAATTTGGCCTCTTATTTTCCATCAAAACTCTAGTAAGACACCTCATACTGCGGATGGCTTGCCTGGTCAATTTTCAAGATGAATTTCAGCAATACTAGTATTGTGTGGTCACTACAATTTATTCACTCATAATATGCCTAAAATTTAGGCTAGATATGAGGCAGGTGGCAGGTACTGTAGCCTATCTCTGTGCTCTTGGGCAAGACACTATTCGTACAGTGCCTCTCTTCACCCAGCTGCACAGGGCTGTCATTAAATGAGATTTTACTGTCACGCCAGTAAAATATAGTTAATGGAGCATGACCTACATTCTCAATGAGCCGTTTATGGCAGCATTGCTTTCTGTAGAGCTAATAAGCAGTTGTATTCCAAAGGTCAGCAGACTGTAAGCTTCATTGTAGCTAAACCTAAAACATTGTAGCTTTGTTACCTTCAGTACTTTATAACGGACCATGACATTGGTGCAAAAGCATTAAAGCACTATTCATGTCTTAGATGTTACATGTGCTAGGGTAAGCTGTTTGGTAGTACAGCCTTTTCTAGTGGCTTACAAGCAGACAAACATCTCCATATAAAAGCTCAAACAACTGTTCAGAGTCCATTTTGAGTTTGTCTAAGCAACATAGTGATGACTTACTGTAAACCTATTGTTTAATTTTTTGTAAACCTTGCATGGCTCACCCTCGTCGCTCGTCGAACACTGCTAGGATTGTTACCAGAGGTGAGGACATATTGAAGCTCTCTAGTGAAGTCCTAAAACTCTGTCTTCAGGCACTGTATTTGCCAATTATGGGCTACAAAGCGCAACTCCTTTCCCGGCTCAAGCAAACATTGATGGGAAAGGCCAGTCAATCCAAACAAAGACCTGGTCAGCCTCAATTAACTCATCCTCCGGTGAACAAAACACAGACGGAACAGCCGTCCATGGCAACTAGTGGAATAGATGCCACGCGAGGCCGGCATCTCAGCATTCCAGAGGACAGCGCCCTCTCCAACCACGCCTCACTGTCCTCTATCGAGGACATGCTGCAGTCGGATGTAGAGGAAGATCTCTTTGAAACCCATCGGTATACCAATCAATGAGATGCCCTCAGTCAAGTGCAGCGTTCTGCCATCCAGGACATCGTGTCCCAGTCTGTCCAAAGTGCTCTGCATGCTGTTCGTACAAACAGCACCTTCAGCCCGACGCCCTCCAGCCAAACTCTTGCTGCTTCAGGTATGGGGTCTCCTTTGGGCCTTTTGAGGCCAGTGGACTGCAATATGGAGGACAAAATACTCTGCAGTGAGTATGTTGATCTTGCCTTACTCTTACCTGACAACATGTGTCAGTCCCAGGCCCCTGAAATTCAGCTCTGCTTAGACGACTCATCCTCAGGCCCCATGGGTTTCCTGGTCACCATGGTTAAAAAAAAAAATGTGTTATATACTCATTTCAGAAGTTAGAGTTGGTTAGAGTTAGTTAGTCAGTTAGAGGCCTACATGGTGTACATGTTGGTAATTGTAACTGCCTATCCCAGATGGGCTGTTGAGCTTATTAAGTACCAGCAGATAATGAGTTGCGCCATAACTAAGTTCAAAGGTCTTGCTTGGCTTTCATACGACCAGCAATTCTGTCACCGGGCCTCTTCCAATTTGTCCCTTCAGTGGGACAAAGTAGACCTCGAGTTATGGACAGTGACCTTGTCACGCCTAGCCAAGCCCCATTGTAGTATATGCTCAAGTCCCTATCATGCTGAAGATGTCTGTCCTTCCACTGACCCCTACAGAAAACAGTGTTGTTCCCAGACAGTGTGCTTTCACTTCAACAAGTCCTCTGGGTGCCAGCGCTGAAACTGCAGCTACCTGCACGTGTGCCGCTGCTGCCACTTCAACAGCCACACTGTCCAAGACCACCCTCAGCAATAATCTAGTGGCCCATCCTGGAACGCAGGAGTCCCCAGACCTATTGAGAGAGGTGAGAAGTAAAGTGGAACAGCAAAGGCGTCATCAGAAGCCATTAGTATCCTCACCTATTGACATTTGTGGCTTAGAATTAGAATTAACTGATCACCCAGATCGTAATTTTTTATTTAATTTGCAAAGTACGCTTAAGGAAGGTGCTTGTATTATTGTGGGCCGCGTTCAGCCTGGATTTCCCCCAACCTTATCTCTGCGGCGCAGTACCCTGATGTAGTTTCTGCCAACCTGCAAAAGGAAGTAAGCTTAGGATGGGTAGCCGGCCCCTACCCTGCCCCTCCCCTAGCAAATTTTTTGTGTCATCTCATGGGAGTTATTCCTAAAAAACACTTATCTGACTGGCGATCTATCTATCACCTCTCCCACAGGAAAATAGCATAAAATAATGACCACATTGCTAAGGATCCCTATTCCCTGAGTTATGTTCGGGTGGACGATGCAATTCATATCCTCCAGTCCCTGGGAAAGTGAGCCTTTGTAGCTGAGACTGATCTGAAGTCAGCCTTTAGCCTTATACCAATCCACCCAGACGACTGGAACTTACTGGGTATTCTTTGGAAATCTCAATACTATGTGGACATGTTCTTACCCTTTGGGCTTCGCAGTGCTCCATTCATTTTTAATCAGCTTTCCGATGGGCTCGAATGGATTCTAAAACATAACTATGGTGTCCAGCATGTCATTCATATACTGGATGACTTCTTTATTGCTGAACGTTCTCAATTAGCTTGTCTCACTATCTTCAGCACTCTTCTATGGGTTTTCATGTCACTTAGGGCCCTGGTAGTAGCGTTCAAGACCATAGGCCCCTCGCAAGAAATAGAATTTATGGGGATCGCTTTAGATAGTATTCGCATGGAGGCCTGCTTACCCCAAGACAAACTTTCCAGGACTTATGACTTGCTGAACTCCTTCAAGAAACATCGCTCTGTGCGTCTGGTTGAGTTACAATCACTCATTGGTACTCTCCAGTTTACATGTAAAGTGGTAGTCCCTGGCAGGACCTTCCTTCAATGCGCGATTAATTTAACCAAAGGTGTCCCTAGTTGTTTCCATCACATCAGGCTTAATGAGGAGTTCTTTAGGGACCTTGATATGTGGAAAACTTTCCTCTCCAAATGGGACGGGTGCTCTCTTTTTCTTGCATCCAGCACTACCCCTACTCCAGACCTAGAGCTCTACACTGATGCAGTGGGCTCTGTGGGGTTCAGTGGTTATTTTCAGGGAAAGTGGTTCCAAGGGCACTGGCCTCCCCATATGCTTTTGAACAGAGATAGCGCTATATAAGTATTTTATTAATTATTATTATTATTATTATTATTGTTATTTGTTATGAGTTCAAATGTTTTTAGTGGTAGGTAGTTTGTAGTCCAAACAGAACACAGGGATGTCGGAAAACACAGCAAGGATATTTTTCCACAAGAATGCAGTAATTCCTCACAAGAATCCACAACAAGCACACGCTAGGCTTGTAACTACACTTGGACTTCCGTCACTCTTGAATAAACACAAGGCCTCTTCCTAGGTATCCACGTAACCTCTCTGTTACACTTCACGACCTCTGTCGATACTTTACAAAGCCTTCAAGCTTTACACACGACCTCTGTCACACTTCAGTAGACACTACTGATTCTCACGAGATTATCCTCTCAACACTCCTGGGAAAATTCAACCAACTAAACACTACACCGATTCTCTTATATACTTTACGGCAAAAGATTCTAGAACTTTCCGGCCCAACTAAGTAAAGAAATATTACAATAAGAAGCTGGGAAGTGTGGTGGCCTCATGGTTAGTGCGCTCGACTCCAGAGCGAGCGGTCCAGGTTTGAGCCCTGGCCGGGGATATTGTGTTGTGTTCTTGGGCAAGACACTTTACTCTCACGGTGCCTCTCTCCACCCAGGTGTATGAATGGGTACCGGCGAACTTAATGCTGGGGGTAACTCTGCGATGGACTAGCATCCCATCCAGGGGGGAGTAGAAATACTCCTAGTCGCCTCATGCTACAGAAACCGGGATAAGCTCTGGCCTGATGGGCCACAGTTGGCTTGTGTGCAGACTTTACCTTTACTTTACAATAAGAAGCTATTTACAGAAACATACGCAAACGGCTTAAAATAGAATTACTGAGTCACAATGATACAGCACTAATTAAATATACTAGAAGATTCGAGATAAAATTAGCATATTCATGAATCTTCACGTAAGTCACGCAACAATTTTTTGTAACGTTATTATTATTATTATTATTATTATTGGCGAATTAAATGCTGGGGGTAATCCTATGTCCATACTCTTCCCCCCTTGGACTAACTTTTGATGTAGGGGAGTCTGGAATAAGTTACTAACTGAGGCTTTTCTTGAGTGAGTAAAAAGAAATCAGGTTTTTTCTTGGGTGGTTAATTTTGATCCACCTTAGCAGATATGAAATGGACAAAATTGATTACCTCTAAAATAATATTTTACTATACAGCTATTTCTTTCTTTTTTTCTTCAAGCAGCTCTCACGATAAACTTCAGTTCAGTTACTGTCAAGGGCTGTCTACAAAGCGTTTTCTTGGGGAAACTATTGGACAAAAACTGGACAAAACTGTAGAAAAATTCCCTGACCGTGAGGCTTACGTCTGCTGTGAAGACAATGAGAGGGCTACATTTGCTAAATTCCAAGAGGAGGTATTGATAATAGTTTAAAGCATTCATTAGGAAAGCAAAAACAGTGACTTAATAAAATTATTAGTCTGACCTTCACTCTGGGCTGACTTTCTTGGTTTCTTCCTGGCTAATTTTAAAAATTCTGTTGTTTTGAACTACATAGGAACAGGAAAAAAATCTAGGGCTAAATAAAACCACTGATATTGGGAGGTTATGGAGTGATTCAAGGAGGCTAGGTTAAATGCGGTAATAAAGTAACAATACCATCCAGTTTATTGTACCAGCCAGGGAAAATGTTTTTGCAAAGTATTGAGAAGTAGGATTTTGTTTATTTTTTGAGTAGCTGACCACAGAATCAGAAAAATCATGAACAATCACAAGCTGAATTATGATTTTTGCTTGAACCAGGTCACTCACTTGTAACCACCCTGAAGTGTGAAAAATTGAACTCAACTACTCAGAGTTATGAAGATGTTTTGATCATTATCATTCAAATAAAAGCCACATTATGACTATTAAGCAAATCAGATAACTATATACATTTATGGCAAAAACCCAATTGGTTATTTAAGCACCCTGGGGGATTCCCAGAACCCTATGTCCACCCACTCAGACATGTCCAGGATTAAATGCTGTTGAGATTCAAATTCCTTATGATAAGCATCACAAAGTGTCCTCACTGGTAAAAAGTCACCAAAACATACATAATTTTGTCAAACATGAGAAATAATATGAAAATATCAAATAACCCAACCAAAGAACTAATTAAAGTACCTGGCAAGTACTAAAACAATACTTGCATTCTGTAGTGGACATAAGTGAACCCTCTGCATGTAAATCTTGCTTTTCTCGAGTACACTATTAATATACATGTAACCTCCCTTCCGGTGTTGCTGGCAAGTTCCTCCCTGAGCACAGCATACTTTATATATGCCTTTTGAGAATTTTTCACCCATCACTCAACCTTTATTTGGCATAGAGTGGCTATTATGTGAATGTGAATTCATTACAATCCATTGTGAGAATAATTTTGATGCATCTATGTGTTCTGAGTTCTTTCTTTGCAAATAGGAGGTTAAAAAGAAAAATAACATTGTCAGTAAATGAGTGGACTGTAAGAAAAAAACTAGATTGTTGAAGGTGTAAGTCTACAGGCTTTGTCTGTTAGTTAGCTAGGGCTGCAGCGATACACCGGTACACCGGTGAACCGCGACATTTTTTGTCACCATACGAATATCGATATTTGAATGGGACATCGCTTTATCGCAAAACAATAAAATATTCCTTATCAAAAATCAGAAATTACTTTACCAACATTCAGAAATTACTGTTTTAATCAGTTTAATGACTTCTCGCCCTAGTACAAGCCTTTTTTTTAGCTTCAGGGCTTCGTCCTTGCTTAGTATCGCTTCGAATGCTTTTGATCGTGTATTTTCCAAGATGGCGGCATGAACGCATGTGTAGTTCCAATAAGTTGTCAGCTGACACAGTGTTATGCGCCCGCAGCAAAAACACGCGGTTCGTTCATCAAAAATGTCTTCCTCTGGTGAGCTACAACCGGCACCGTCATCGTTTAAATCAAAGGTGTGGAAAGACTTTGGATTTAACTACTTTACAATGCCTAAGGGGTAAGGAACGTTATAAAAGAGCAGCGGGTCTATTATGCAGGTCACGGGTCACGGGTCACAGGTCACAGGTCTATTTTTTACCTTTTTTTGAGGTTTTTTTACGATCGGGAAAAATCTACTTTACTTGTGAAGTTATACGTACAAACATCTCTAGTATACATGCAAACTATACATACAAACATTACAAAAGCACAAACTCATTACTGGATTAGTGTGTTTCACATCTCTATATGTTGTGTCACTTATCAATTGCATACAGTTTAAAGAAAAATGCAAAAATGTTTGGATTTCAATTCAGCCAGACTTCTCATAAATCGCAAAAATTAACATCTAGCAAGATGGCTGCTGCACGATGACACGTTTCCCGTCAATAGCTCCGATACCATTCGGAAATTCCACCTTCAAATTTGTTTGCTACTACGTCCCACTCGCTTTCTGTGTTTGGTACTTTATAAGACATTCAGGAGCGAGTACCTGTAGTATAGGAAATTAAATTAAAAGTCAAGTATGTAAATTTCGACCCTGTTATATAAATAATTCGAGGATTGTAAGAGCTGCCTACCTTGTACAGAGCATGGCTCGTTTCTGACACGACTGAAGAAATTGTTTGGCATGAAATTCTAAACGAGTACTCAAGGGAATGATAAGTTTCTCCCTTTGCCAAATAACGTAGCGTTACAGCTAGACGTTCATCTGGCTGAATTGTCGGCATTGATGGGTGGTGGTTGCTCTTTCTTTTGGATCAGCAGGGATACTTTTCCCAACAGAAAGCAAATCATACGCGCATGATTCCGCAAATTTGCAACACTATGTTTTGTTGGGAGACAAGTTGGCCACGCAGGTGGTAATACGCGCAACAGAGGGTTTCAACTTGCAGTGCAACAATGTTGCAGACAAGTTGAAAAAAAATGTTGCCCGTATTACCGGACCTTTAGATTATTTTTTCGGCTCCCACAAGAGATTAATCCTGAATCCACTGTTGTTGTTTATATTCAAATGGTTGTTATAGCATATTTCATTTTTGCATCTATGTATGTGGACTTGAAGAAATACTATGTTCAGAGTAATAGTTGTCAGTGAAGTTAGGTCACAAAGTTGTTTGAATTTCATATCCGTTACCATTGTGAGTAAAGTCCCAACTTCATATCGATTACTTACCGATGTAGTTCCATAGTCCCTGTTCCCTTTTCTGCTCTGTTTTGCTCTTGTAGATAAAACATATAAAAATGTACCTTGTTAACGTTGTTTTATATATGGGATTGACCGTTGAGGCTTAATTCGTTTTTTACATCTATGTATGTAGTGCGACTATTGTTGTGTTACAAAAAAAAGGATTGCGATTACCTTTATTTGTTTTAATGTCCTTGCTTCATTAAAGTAAAGAAATAAATATCAGCTGCCTGTGACCCGTGACCTGTGACCTAAGACCTGTGACCTGCGTTTTAGACCCGCCGATAAAAGAGAACAAGTGAAATGTAGTTACATTGTATTTGAAGTTTGAATTTTCCTTCATTTGAAAAGATTTAGAAAAAGTCTGTGTCAGGTTGACTCTTCTCATTTTCCAGTTTTGGTTCCAGTTATATTACTGTGTTATTTTTTACCATTTGTTGATTGTTTATTTGTTATCAATGGAAATCAAAGATTCCAACACAGTTTAGTAAGATTACATCACTTGTCAGTTTTATGTAATGATGTATCGTATTGTGTATCGTATCATGGCACTTGTATCGAGATATGTATCGTATCCTAAGAAAATGTATCGTTGCAGCCCTATAATTAGCAGAGGTTCAACTGTATGTGTTGTGGTTTGACTTTATTTTTGGTTTAATTTTTGTTAAACCAGTTTAAATTTTTCAAACTGGTTCATATTTTTCAAACTAGGTTGAAATTTTTAAACCAGTTTAATTTTCAATTTTGAGCAGAATGTGAGCATGTGTCTTAGTAATTTGGGTTAAGCACTCAAGTTAGTGATTAGGCCTAATCACTTACTCTGAATGGTTAGCTTTGATGTTAGGCTGGGAACTTTGCATATAAAATATGAAGTATGAGAGCTCTTGTATCCATTGCATGGTCAAGTGGTAATGACAGTGGGAAGCAGATCCAGAGGTTGGTGGTTCAAATCCCGGTGAGTACGAGGTAAAAAAAAAGTGAGACTTACTGTTAATTAGTATTCATGCTTAATGGGGATTTGGGGGATAGGGGTAGAGTAGCTGGGGGATAGGAGAGAATAGGACAGAGGAATGAAAGAGATATTTTCCTTTTTTTATACTAGATAGTTGACAAAAAATCAACCCAGTCTGGTTTAAAAAACTTTAAACTGGTTTGAAAAAATTTAAACTGGTTTAAAAAAATAAACCAAACAGAAAAAACAAACCACAACAAAGCAGTATGCATCTTGATTTTTGCAAAATCAAGAGAGTCAAGAAAGGAGGAAATGGTGCCCGTTTGCATTGGCTTTCATCCCATTTTAATACCTGCACAAGCATTGATTGACAATATTGTTATATATTTAGGTGGATGATCTTGCTGCAGGACTTCTTGGAATGGGTTTGACAAGAGGTGACCGTGTGGGAATATGGGGTCCTAATATGAGAGAATGGGTCATCACTCAGTTTGCTACTGCTAAAGCTGGATTGATACTGGTGAGTTCAAAACTGTAACGTTGTAGTTAGTTTTGAATTGTTGTCATTAACAAAGGATTTATTAACTAGTAAATTATTTGAGGCTACTGTGATAATGGCATATTGTGTATGGCTTACAGTGCATTTACTGAAACCATGGCCACCCAGACAATGAAAACCAATTAGATACATGTAGCAAAACTGAAACAATAGATTGCAACATTTCCAAATTTAGCCAATCAAATATCCTATTTTCAAATCTAGCCATAATGCCCAGCACAAAACAATGAAATCTCAGCTTCTTTGTTGTGACACTTGCGTTGTTGCTTAAGGTGATTCCATAGTAAAACAACCCACCATAGATTTCCGATGAAACTTGGTATGTTGATGGAACAAGACAAGGAGATATTAAAAACGTAATAAAAATAGGGGGCCACCATGCACACAATGCTGACAAATACGGTTATTAAGGTAACTTTTGGTGATCTCTGTGCGCAACAAATAAGCGCGGTTATTTTCCAATGCAGCATGTTATATCACACAGAGTTTGACTTTCTTTGATTGTTTATTCATATACGTCCCAGAAAAAATGGCTTCAAATACCCTGCGTTATTAAATTTTTTATCCTTTAAAGGAAACATAATTTGGACTTGCTCTGTTGGGCCTGTTACGTCTCTATCTGTAGCATTTATTTCATTTGCCAAAAAAGTAGCCATAGATTTCTGCCAATTTTTTTCACAGTTATTGAGGATATTGTTCTCATTAAATTTATAAAATAAAAAGTGGGGGTCACCTTGCTCCTTTAAGAGAAAATGAGCATTTATCTCACTATCAAGTTTAGTTTGAGGGAAATCTCTTACGCTCATTTGCGCGTGCAAATGACACAAATATTGTGCTTAGTAGGAATGCACATTGCAAAAGTAGGTAAGTAGTTAATAAATTGTCAAGCTCAAACCGTTAGCAGTTTCGCATGGTTGTGGGATTAAAGGATTATATGCTGCACTTTCTATGGGGTCATTGGTTGGCTTAGAAAATACTTGGAAAGAAAAGCTGCATAGGAGTGTCGTTTGTAAACATACATTGCCAACAGAGTGTGGGTCGTAGGGTTTGAATATTGCCGTGGCTCTTTAAAAGAAAGCCTTCAAATAGTCTCTGAACAGTTTTGCATGTGCATAGGTTCAAAATGTCCAAATTGGAAAGGGATCATATTTGAGGTACAATGTAGCTGAAAGGAGCTGAAAGCAAACTTCAAGCAGGAGATATGAAAAGTTAACTTGATACAAAAGTGGACTTACAACCAAAATTTTTTGTTTGAACTATCTTTGATCTGTCCATCCAGGGCAGGTTCCATTGGCACTATCGTCTTTTGTTTTTGTCTGTGTAGTGAGTGATTTTAGGACATGGATAAAACATGGAACATGGAGCATGGAACATTCCAGAACACTCTGGAGCATTATGGTACATCCCGGAACATGAAATAATTATACATAATTAGGAGAAAAATAGACTTTCAAATGAATTTTCAAAAATCGAATTAAACAAAAATGAACTGGTATCAGCTGGGAATATAAAAAACCAATTGAAAGTAAAACAAAAACAAAACAGAGAAAAAATTGAAAAATGACTGTAATGAGTGATTAGAAAACTAATCCATACCTTCAAGTTGTTTGCCATCAGTTTAATCATGCAACTGTCCGTTATTCTCAGATTTCATTCTTCACAGGAAACCAAGATGGTGGCATTTGAACTCTTGAATCAGACCGAAACATATGGGTGTGATTTCATTAATATATTCGTTAGTCAATTATTTGTTATATGTCAATTCAAAGATGTGCATATCGATGATTTCTCATGAGGAAATAGTTTCTCCCTAAGATAGAAATATAGTAGAAACTCTTTGGAATTGAGTGTTTTGTCTAAAGTAGCCTAGACTCCTCAAGCTCTGATGATTTATTAAATGATAACTTGCTTATTACTCGATCTTCTGGAAAGGCTGAGTCTGCAATTGTGTGTCACAGTGCCAGGCGAACACAAAAACTGGGGACAATAATTGCAACATGAAGAAGAAACAGCTGTGAAAAAACTATGGCTACTGACTTAACAAGCAACTGTATAATGCTCAGACAAACATCTACTGACTTAACAAGCAACTGTATAATGTTCAGACAAACATCTCAGATGATTAACTAAAGAAACACAATCAATTGCCTGGAATTCAACATTGAATCATCTATTTGTGTTGAAAACCAGAGTGCTGTAAAGCCACCTGATCCAATTAGGGGAAAGAAGAGGAGCCTGCAGTCATTGTGGTGAGGTCAATAAATACCCAATGTCCCCTACCTCTCCCTTACCGACTCTGGCCTCCACCCCGCAAAATATCTCTTCATATTTTGCTATATTTCATATTTCTGAAACCAGCTTATTTTTGTTTATTTTACTTTTGAAAATTTGTACATATTTTCTCATAATTATCATTAATACTTATTGAATGTTTTGAAATGTTCTGGAATGTTCCAGGATGTTCCATGTTCTTAGTTTTATCAACAGCCATGGGATTTGATAGTTCAAAGTAGAAAACATTTGCTTGAATTTTGTATGAAAGATTATCATCTAGCTGTGTGGTTTTTGTTTAAAATAGTAGTTGAATAATAGATCTTGACTTTTTTAACAAAATAAATTCTGCTCTTGTTGTCTGTGCCTGTTTCTATTTTTACACGGTTGCCCACCATGCAGTTCCCTGAAAAACTATTGCATCCACTTGTCCTGCAAGCTATACATTTCAGAGTTTGAGCTTCCTTTCTGGGTTATCAGTGTATTGAAATATTTTCTGTGACAGTACATTCACAGTGGAAAACAGTCAATTTAATGAGTTAATCATACTAGTCAAAATAAATTCTAATGTACGGTAACACAATATTTTCTAACCTGAAAGCACTAACAGCTTGAGCGTAACAATTTATTAACAGACACAGTAGTTGCATAAGCATCACAACAAACAACTTTGAGATTTCATTGTTTTGTTCTGGATGTTTGATTGGCTGGATTTGAAAATTGGAATTGTTTTCATTCCCTCGTTATCAGTAAACGCACATAAATTCTATACTATTGTCTTGTCTTTTCATGGTTTCAGGTGAACATAAATCCTGCTTATCAAATTCCAGAGGTGGAGTATGCTCTGAAAAAGGTATTTAATAAGTACCATCATGATGATGATAATAATAATAATTTCTGACAAAGGATAAAATAGTTAATACTTATTATCTTGATTTTTACAGATGCAATAATTTTTTCAAACTAAACTCTTGATAATGTTTATTATTTAATAACCTTAGGTCGGCTGCAAAGCTCTCATCATGGCTGATCAGTTCAAAACACAGGATTACTACAACATGCTAATTCACATTATACATGAGCTGCCGCATTCAAAAGCAGGAGATCTCTTCAGTGAAAGGTCTACTGTTTCAATGGAATTCAGTCAAGTCTAATTTTTATTTTCTGACAGATTAGCTATCAGACAGACAGGCAGAAACACTGACAGACTGACAGACATGCTGGCAAACAGACAGACAGAGAGACAGACAGGCAGGCAGGCAGTTAGGCAGACATTCAAGATAGTAGGTAGCATTTATCCACTATTTAAACAAGTATTTTTGTCATAGTTCCATGGGCAAATAGACCGACTTTTCTATGACAACATTATTTCCAAGACTTTCTTTAGAGTCACTCATTTACTGTTAGTTCTTTTCTTTTTCAAATGGCTTGAAGTTACCATGGACACTTAGAGATGCTTGCATTACAGTAGAAACAGGCAGACAGGTATAAGAACACATTTACAGGTAGTGAATCAATGTAAATTTATTGTATGCTTTCAATTTTTTAAATGTTGAGATTATGTGTTAGTTTTACAAACTAAAAATAAATTTGTTTTAATAAGACTTGTGTCTGCAGCAGCTTCAGTTAGTCCAGTCACAGTTGGTCTCTCTGTCATGCAATGCTACACTCTCTGAAGAGAGGAACTCTCTCACATGAGAGTGTTGCATTGCATGGCAGTGAAAGGGCCAGGATTGTACTGGAATACAATTTTTTCTGGTTATATGATTTTATACATTTTGGCATCACAAATTTCAGTAATCATGGATTAGGTTTATTTGATCTTCCAACCAGTTAACAAGAAAGTGAACCTAGTACTGTAATTATGCTGGAAAAGTAGCATTTTTATGCCAGTGTATGCTAATATCATGATTATCCCTCACAGAGTTCCTGATCTTAAGCTGGTTGTGATGGCAAGCAAGGATCATGAGAGAACTTTTAGGTTATTTTCGTATTCTGTTGATTTTTGAGCCAAATGCTTCCCAAGCTGGCATCAATAGAGTGTTTAAAGATGTTTGCACAAAAAAAATTTTCCAGTCAATAGATTTTTTTACATTTTTAGTATAATCAGATAATGAGTTACTTGTGTCAGAAATGCAAATAAATTAGGGGTCACCATTTTGATGCACGTAATTCAGCATGGTCTACAGGGGTTTCTTGTTAAAAAATTTCGAAGGCGAGTCAATGAAGGTAAATGATCACTGTCATGTTTTGTAGAAGTGGGTCAGTTGTGTAAATAATTCCAAATGTTACCAAGTGAACATTTTCACAAAACTAATAACCTTTCAAAGGATTTGAAACCCTTGCGCAGATGAACGAAGAGCTACACTGTAAAAAGAATGGATTCGGAATTTGATGGTGTATTTTGCAAAAAATTCAATTTCTAGTCAATAAATTTTTTCAATTTTTTGGGAAATGTAGAAAATCAGTAGAGAAAATGATCCATCAAAAGAAGAATAGCGGTCACTGAATGTCCAAGATTGTTAAATTGAGGCAAAGCTGTAGCAATGGCTATCTGCCCTATCATTGGTCATTTTATTACACATCGATGAATCATGTGGCATGTGAATTTGAGTTCAAAGTAAGGATGCACAGAAACAATTAGTGCAAACATCCTTGAGTGACCGCAACTTTGATGCCGCAAGGACAATATTACACAATTAGATTATGAGTTTGAGATTTTTATCGCATGATAGTTGACCGGGGCACAGCGCAAGTCAACTGTCATGCAAAGAAATCAGAGCTAATAATCTAATAATTGTTTTAGTATAAATCTACTAGTCATTTAAAACTTTATAAAAGTCCTCCTCACAGATACCTTGAAAACACAAAGAAGTAGCGGTTATTTGCTAACAAGTGCACGCTGCTATGCTATCTATTTAACAATTAGACTACAAGCCAGAGTTTTCTATCAGTCAACTAGTCAACTAGGCGCAGCCGAATTGACTATCGCTCGTAGAAAAGGAGGGAGAGTAGTCTAATTGTTTTAGTATAAATTTACCGTAGTCTCATTGCATAAGAAGAAAAAAATGTCAAGTAACACGTAGAAAAGAACTGTTTTATTATGTTACTTCAAGTTCAAACGTGATGCACGATATGCACTGATGCATAGCTGTTTTCTATCAGCAGATCGAAAACGGTAATATAGCCAATCAAATTCACGGATTCACAATAGACTTCAGTAAATTTATACTAATACAGAATAGATGGTGAGTAACCAATCAGAGCACAGCATTTGTGATAGAATGCTAGTAGAGTTATACTAATGCCAATTGGAGAATGAATTAACATTTTACCTCCAAATCTCATGATATAATTTAAAGTCATTTAACTTCATTTTGTTAATCGCTGTTAAAACTATCACAAAACTGTTATCTAGAACATAGCAATAAATTTGAAATAGAAATGGAAAAATTAGCTATCATGGTTCATGTTTAACAGATAATGTAGAATTTAGTCATTTCCTATTGTTGTCTTGCAGTGGACAGCAAAGAATTGTATCACGAATTATAATGCACATGCACAGCCATTGTTCTGCTCATTAAACCTGTAATTTGCTTAATAACAATGTTCCTGTTGACAGTGCCATTGTTGCTTTTTAAAACTCTCTTTTGGTAGGTGCAGATTTAAGAAAAATGGTGACCGATTTCCAAAACAAGGAGTGCTGAAGGTGCAAGTTTCTAGAGGAGTCCAGAGCTGTGCTCCTCTAGGAAATGTTTGGGATTTTAACTCCCATAAGTCCCCTTTCCTGGGTTTCTGAATCATTCTGAAATCTGACATGTTTCTGCAAAATGATGGAAACGGGATGGTATGGTTCCATACCCTATTAGGAAGAGGTGATAATGATTGTCTGTCGTGTTTGATTTTAGTGGCACTATGGCATTTCAAGAGTTAATGGAAACAGGAGGAGCACAAGAAAAAAGAGAGTTACGCAAATTACAAAATGAACTTCAAAGTGATGATCCGATCAACATTCAGTTCACTTCCGTAAGTAGCACTTAATTTTCCTTTGAAGCCCACTGTATCACTGGAAAATTTGTTGCATGCTGGTAGCTAACTAGTTCAAGAACTCTGATCATTTGGTAGTTAAGAAATAGAAAACATGTACTGTGTTTGTATCGAGTTATACAAACACGAGTGGAAGTTTGGGAGAACGAGAAATGCTGTGGGAACACGAGCCGCAGGCGAGTGTTTCCACAGCTTTTTCGAGTTCTCCCAAACTTTCACGAGTGTTTGTATAACTCGATACAAACACGGAGTACATGTTTTCTATTTCTTTTAGAAAACACCACGACGAGAAAATGGAAAACAACTTGTAAACTTTGATTATGAAAATGTAAATTCTCTTTGCTCGCGCCATCACTACGTCAACAGCGCGCGCTTAGTTCTGTGTCTCCATCGAGTTATACAAACAGGCTTTTTAACCAATCAGCGCGCGTGCTTCCTTAGGACTGTTTTCTAATAATGCTTAAGACCCAATTAAAGGCACTAGGTCATCCAGTTTTTAAACAAAGTTACACTTGCCAATGTTCTGGTCATGGAATAGATTGATCTATTACAGTATTATTAATAACAGTTTACGACTGTAAAAATAGAAACTGAGAAAACCCCCCCCCCCCTCCCCTAAAAAACAGGAAAGCCAGGGATGGTCATGGTTAGGCAAATTAAACATAATGGGTTGTACTATAAGGATTAACCTGAAAAACAGTGGCTTGACTTTTTTCCAAGTTTAGTTTGTTTGTATTCAGTGTCATTTATCATACACTGCAATCATGCTTGTTTGTTAGGTGGCAAAGAGTGCCAATAGAAGACTGTTGCTGTATCAATTTGAAGTTTAAAACCCAAAGCTTGTAAAAATAAACAGAATTATCCCAAACACTGTGATGCAACCCTTTTAAGTTGAGAACTATACTCCTTTTGGTTCACCAGATTTATGGGGATTTACATCACTGATACAATGGGTAGCAAGCAATATACCTGTATCGTGTATGGCAATGGAGAAAGATTGAGCTAGAGAGTTGTATGAATCATGCTGTACCATAACAATTGGTCATTTTGCTTGAAAGGTCTTTTTGTTTATGCTAAATGCTCAATGTCTTTTTTGATAGGGCACAACTGGAAATCCCAAAGGAGCTACGCTATCCCACCATTCAATTCTTAATAACGCATATTTTGTTGGAGAAATTCTGAATTATGAAAATCAGGTACTAACTTGTTTAGTTTAAATTTCATAGAATTCATTCAATGACAAGGTCACAAACCAACGATCTTTGCAGTGAACATGGACCAAGATAAAATACGTAGCAGAGCGAAAATGTACGGTGGAAAAAACTGTCATGATCCAATTTAGTCTGGACTACTCTCTGATGAACAAGCTGTTTTTAAATTGTCTTGAACAAAGAAGAAGTGAACAACTGTTGCCAGTATTTCAATCCCAGGGGACTACTCTAAAAAAAATTGGGTTCTTACCCTACTCATGACTTGCCCAAAAGTTTGATTCCCTACATGTATTTATAACAGTTGTCCTAAACACAATTTATGATGGCTTTTGTTAAAAGTCACATCGATAGTGATCAAAAAGTAGTATAGAATAGCCAGTTCAAGACTAGAGTGCAAAAACCATACCCTAATAAAATGAACAAAATGTGCAAAATCGATACCCTATTTATTACTAAAACAGCTGAAAAACCATACCCTTTGGGGCCGCCGATACCTTTAGAGCCCATATAAAGGAATACCCTGCCCCACCCTGAGATTTCAACCCAATCTGCTGATCTTGAGCCAAAAATGCTGGTCAGTAGCCCACTATATCTTCCACTATTGTCTTAAATGAAATGCTGATCTTCTTAGTCTTGGCTGGTAAATTAATTTTGGTTTGATTGTCGTAACATTTTAGGACAAGGGATCTAGTACAACAATTTGGAAGTACAAATTGACCTACAGGCTAATACGTTTAAGTGGCTACTTTGTAGTGGTTTATAATACTATTTGTTTAACATGTCTTGCCTGTGTTACTTTTTATTGATCTTGATTCTTTTTTAGTATTCTAGAATTTGTATTCCTGTTCCTCTCTATCACTGTTTTGGAATGGTGCTTGGAAGGTAAGCTGTACTATGCTGTTTAAAACACATAAAACTGTGATCAAGTAAGGATACTGCAGTCTTTTTGTATTGTTCCGTATTCCACAAGCTACATTTGGCTAGTCTTGCTCACAAGCCAAATGTTTAAAGTGCACAACAAGTCATCCAGGAATGTGTAGCCTGCCCACTCCTCCCTGAGTCAATCGCAAGCACCCTCCCTCTCCACCCTTGCCTCCAAAATCATAGTGAGGTTTTCTTTGAAATTTGCCATTTCCCATATTTATATGCTTTGTTTGTGAGAATTGCATTGGTTAAAGTGCAGTAAAGGTGTCTTGGGTCTAAGATAACGGTACAGGAATAACAGTCTGAAGTCTAACAGGCTGAAACTTTTATCTGAACCTCTCATCTCATTCCACTTTACCCATACTTCTGTCATGATATATACTGTAATGATTTCATTTGGAACCCTCCTTCCTATAAGCAGCCCCTTTCTAATGAGTGGTCCACCCTGAGTGCGGTGTTTGTAGTAAGTGCCCATATTCCAATATGCGCCCCCTTTCAGCAACCACCCCCGGAGCAAAAGTGACATTCAGGACATTGACATAGAATGGACTGATTACACGAGTGAGTTATTAAGACTGCTTTTTCATTTTAATAATGTAGAGCCTGTATTGGTACAGATCTTAAGTTTATGTATCTGCTGTTTTTTATTTCAGTATTGTATTACGCTCACATACCTAATAAGCTCCCCTCTATGATAAGCGTCTTTCCTTGAGCTACCACACCCCGGGCACGAAATCAAATCGTTAAGGTATTTGATGCCATTGGCTGAGCAGGGCTGTTATTGGTTCAAACTTTCCAACATTGTGTTCCAGTTTAATGAGTATTACATACGGAACTACATCAGTTTATCCATCACGAGGGTTTGACCCAGGAGCTGTTCTGACAGCTATTCAACAGGAAAAGTAAGTCTTAACTTACATTTTGAAAGATTTAAATGAATTTTTTTCTACCATTTTATGAACAATGGAGAACCTTTAATTTGTGATAACTATTTTGTGTTTAAAAATGATAACTGTTTTTACATACTTGTGGCGCTTTGTTGGATTACTTTATTTCTACCCCGGCTTCTTGACGTAGAAAACGTACGTTTGGATGGACAATAAATTTAACTTCGCTTTGATTACTTCGCACACCAAAAATAGGACAGCATGCCTCTGTCGACAAAATCGTGTCGACTGAAATTTGTCCGGGTTCGAGCCCTGGCTGGGGACACTGTGTTGTGTTCTTGGGCAAGACACTTTACTCTCACGGTGCCTCTCTCCACCCAGGTGTATAAATGGGTACCGGCGAATTTAATTCTGGGGGGGTAACCCTGCGATGGACTAGCATCCCATCCAGGGGGGAGTAGAAATACTCCTAGTCGCTTCATGCTACAGAAACCGGGATAAGCTCCGGCCTGATGGGCCACATTTGTCCGAATGCAGACTTTACCTTTTACATGCCTCTGTCGACAAAATCGTGTCGACTGAAATTTGTCATTTTAGGCCTCGGTCCACACTACGCTGGAGAAATTTGAAAACGCAGCTCTATTTCTATAGTTAGGCCTACCGTCCACACTAATCCATCACGAAAACACAGCTTTATTTCTACGGTTAGGCCTACCGTCCACACTAATCCGTCACGAAAACGCAGCTTTATTTCTACAGTTAGGCCTATCGTCCACACTAATCCGTCACGAAAACGGAGCTTTATTTCTACGGTTAGGCCTACGGTCCACACTAATCCGTCACGAAAACGCAGCTTTATTTCTACTGTTAGGGCTACCGTCCACACTAATCCGTCACGAAAACGCAGC
>CM042754.1:13578561-13595923 GCA_022496165.2 Catalaphyllia jardinei
GGTTAAGTTCGTTTATAAAGTAATTACATGTGGCATGACGTGACCCAACTACATTTTAATATATTTATTAAATGAATGCATTGATTCCGCTAGTTTTGCTTCACTAGGGAGTTGGTTCCAAAGCATTGCGCCGCTATATTTAAAACTCCTTTTTAGAAACTCTCTCTTTGGTTTAGGAAGTGTCAGATCTGTAGCACTATTTCTGAGATGGTAATCAGTCTGATCAACGTTCCTTTGATAGATAGATTGATTGATTGATTGATTTATATTTATTTATACAGAGAAGAGGTGACTTAGAAAAACATTTAGCGGTAAAAAATTGCAACAAAACATTTCGTAAAAACATTTTTAGATTAAAAAAGGCTAAAGAGCTGCATTAAAATCGACGACGATTCGACGTTAGCTTAATGTCATTATCAAGTCAAAAATGTATAAAAACTAGGTCTTTAGATACTAAAATGAACAATAAGTGAAGAAAATAATTTACAAGTTAAACAAAAAGTTTCGCCTGTATGGAGTCCGTTTAGACGTTCAGATTAGGTGTGAATTTCTTGATGTAAAGCATTTCAAACACTAAACAATCAGATTTTCCATGGCACTTTCTCAGAGTCTTAAATTGGCTCTCATTCAAAACATGGCTCCAATTCAAAACATGGCTCCTATCATGCGCTTCATGAGAATGCTAGCCGATTGCCGAATTTTTGTGTTCAGCAACATGTTGAAAAAGGTGTCGGGCTGTGTAGCCGACATAATCTGCATCGCACGGCTTCATAGCTCAGTTGGTAGAGTATCGCACCGGTATCGCAGAGGTCACGGGTTCGAATCCCATTGAAGCTCTGATTTTTTTCAGGCTTCTCCTTTCCAATTGCTTAAATTGGGAAATTCACTGCGATGATCACTCTTCACTTTCATCTACAACCGCAGTACAAATATGAATTATTTCATATATACTTCACAAGGTTTATTATTATCGCTTTAGTTTTTTTTCTTTCTTAGTAATCTACTATTTTCAGGTTTCTGTCAAATTAAAGGTACCTTTGTATGTGGCCAAAAACACTCAAAATGTCATAACATATCTCTGTTAAATCTCTTTTTTACGAGATGTTACTTTTCTGTTATCCTGAAGGATCTTATCATCCGTGGAGGAGAAAACATTTATCCAACAGAAGTGGAACAATTTCTTTACAAGCATCCCAAGATACAAGATGTACAGGTACATTTTTAGTTCTGATTGTTAATCTCTCTTTCTTATTGCCGAATATTTATTTAATCAACGCCTCGTCCACACAACGTCGGAGAAATTTGAAAACGCAGCTTCATTTCTACAGTTTGGCCTACCGTCCACACTAATCTGTCAAGAAAACGAAGATTTTCGAAAACGCTCTTCTTACCAGAGGGAATTGAAAACGCCGGCTTTTCCTTTTCGTGCTGACGAAAAACATTTTGAAAACCTAGCTTTTTTAAAACAACGGCGTTCCGATAATTAAGATATTCGCCTGACCGAGTTTTTCTCAAATACAAGTCCAAAACAAGCGGTGGTTTTTGCGCTTTTAAATTTCTACAGCGTATTGTCGAGAAGCATTTGTTGCATTTTCAGAGTGAAAACCCCGTTTTCAAATTTTTACGTACTTGTTTGGTCCGCCTGCGACTTCATGACTCACCCAGCCCAAAGGTAACAATACAAATTGACGAAAAACCTTTGTTGAGAGCTAATAAAGGTATGCTTCGGGAGATGAATACAAACGAAAAACAGTAAAAACATCATCCAAGTAAAACAAGCCTATGTGTCGTTGTCGTAAAACCTACGATTTACGGTTGAAACTATACAGACAAAACAAAAGATGACTGGTACGCAACAAATTTATCTGGTGGCTTTTAGCAGAAATGTCATTTCACTAAGCTTTTAGTTGTAGAAGAAAGTCCAATTTATAGAGAGGGAGTGGTATAATTTGGTTTCTGTTTTTATATTCTCTGTCTTTAGGTTATCGGTGTCCCTGATTCCCGATTGGGAGAAGAAGTTTGTGCATGGATAAAGTAAGAATTAAAGTTCTTGAAAACCCTCTTTCCTATAAGCAGAGTTCAAAATGACTTTTTGGTATTCTCCAACCAAGACACAAAGCGAGTACTTGCGGATACGTTAAACTTGCGTAGCATCACGTAACACGAGGACATGGTACGTTGCTGAGGGTCTCCTCTCAGTCCTGTCAGGGAGCTGTGCGCTCATTCCATGTTAAATACTCAGTAGAAGAATCCCATTATCGCTAATTCAGGATATAAAGGTTAACCAAACCTTTAATTTCCTTCCTTACAGACCTCTTCTCAGTGTTAGACATACCTTGACATTGTAATAATCTAAATTGTTGGGAGGTCAGGGTGCGGTGGCATCATGGTTAATGCCCTTCCCCTCTAATCCGGGTTCGAGCCCTAGCCGGGGACATTGTGTTGTGTTATTGGGAAAGACACTATCTCCCATAATAACCCTCTTCTCCCTGGTGTATGAATGGGTACCGGCCAATTTGTTACCGCTGGGGGTTACCCTACAATGGACTAGCATCCTAACATGCTCCTAGTCGCTTCATGTAACAAAAAATGGAGATAAACGCCGCCTTGATGAGTCTCTTGGTTCTTATGCAGACTCGCCTTACCTTTTGGCGCGTTACCTTTCTACCTTTAATTTCCGTCTTTTCAGTGTTAGACACGTACACTGATATTGTTAGAGTGAAAATTGTTGGGAAAATGCAACTGAGAGAAATGATAACTAATCAAAAATCTGAATTAGAAGCTGACCCTAACCCTTAGCTTGATTAGTTCAATCTTGCTTTGAATAAGTTGGCCTGGATTTTACTCTTCAGATTGCATGCAGGTGAATCAGCCACACCGGAGGAAATCAAAGAGTTCTGCAAAGGACAGGTATGTTATGAAGAGCATTTTATTTCAAAACGTATTTTACATTTTTGTCTTCTTTGCAGTTATGTTGCGTGATGACACAAGTTTGGTTCATTACGCCATGCTCCGTGACGTTTCAAACAACGGCTGCTTACAGATTAGTTTCCTCTAGGCAGTTTCTTCTAATTCGCTCTTCTTAGATCTTTTGCGTTAGTTTGACATTTGAAGCTAAGTATTAAATAGACACGGCTGGGTTGATCGAGTTGGTGCGCTCAACAGCCTGTTTGGTGAGTTGTCTGTTTGGTTGTTTTTCAGATTTCTCATTTTAAGATTCCCCGTTACATCAAGTTCACTGACGAATTTCCTCTCACTGTGACTGGAAAGGTAAGGTCGCATTACCTGGAGAAAGGGTAACCTCACACCCAGATCTCCCACAGCCAAACACAGTGAGACCTGGGTATGAGATCAGCGGAAGGGAGGGAAGGAAGGTCCTCATTAATGTAAGACTGGCTGCTTTTTTAGCAATGATTTCTCTCAGGCAGACACCTGAGTAAGAGTGGTGTCTTCAAAGATGACACCATTTAGTCATAAATAGTCCTCGATGAAACCCCAAATCAAACAGCTCTCTAACATGGACGTACCTCTTTGAGGCGCAAACAGTTACACGGGCGTAGCTAGACAAAAATTCTTATAGCCTAAGAACCTTAGCCTGTGTCACAGCCGCCTCTCCCCGGAAAAAAATCGGAGGAGAGGCGGCTGTGACACAGGCTAAAGAACCTCAGAACTAATTCTTATCGCCGAGGCCACAGTTGGTCGAGGGCTGCCAGAATAACGCTATCCACAAACCACGCTATCCGCTGGATAGTGATTTATCCGGCGGATACCGTTACCACCTTTCGAATAACCGGGGCCAGAAATATTTATTCACTTCGGTTTTCTTATTACTACTTTATACTGAGTTGACGCTAGTTCTGAGCCAGTTTGGTTCAGGGAGTTGACTATTCTTAGCACTTGGTTTACAATGCAAGGGAGTAATTCGTGCTTTTCTTGTGTCAATTAGGTTAAGAAGTTTGTAATGAGAGAGATTACAAAAGAAGAGCTGGACCTATGAACAAGAACAAGAACAAGCGGAGTTGTCGAGAAACTCGAGAATTGTACAGCACCACGTCGGGGATCATTCGCGGCGCTTCACGGTAGAATCAATCGATATTTTCTCCACGATGGCTGGACCACGCTACACACACTTCAGGATATTTGAATCATTTCACTGTCCGAGTCACTGTTTGACTAATTCCGTCGCCTTGAATGTCGATCCTGTCAAAAAGGATAAATTGTATTATATTGGTCTTCCTTCGAAAAGATATTTTCTCTTTTAACCCCTATTCCTTTGGACCCGGCATAGTAAATCGAACTCAACTGAACTCAATTCATGGATTGAGTTCGATTGAATTCGACAATCAAACGAAATCGAACTCACCGTAAAGAAAAAAAATCAATCGAACCCAAACGAACGTTCGATTTTCGAACTCGTGATTTGTGTAAAACAGGCGTTGAAAATCCATAACCAGAAGTTGGAAGCTCCAGTTACTTGATCCCGGTGTGTAGCGCACGGGTTGAAATTCCGCAGAAATGGCTGTGAATTGTAAGCTTCAATGCGCAGGAAAAGCCTACCAGGAGTCCCGCTTTGAGGTCAAGGATAGGAAAATTTTCAGCTGACGTTTTAAGAAAACAGGCAAGAAAGGCCGTGCATTCCGAATTACAAACGAGTGAGAACAATAAGGTCACCCTCAACGGTGAACTGGTTGCTTCCCTGTGCCCTGTAAATGCTTCGATAACTTGGTAAGTGAAGATGTTTGTAAGGGATTGAATAGAACCGGGCACAGATCCAACCGAAATAAACCGGGAATATATTAATTTGCAACCCTCATGAAAAACAGGGAAAGCAATTTAAACTTATGGGTACTTTTGACGTCTGTGGGCCACCATTTGATGATCTTAAAGGCCGCTGGCGAAAAGAGGAGGTATTAATGCCCCAATTATCCTAAAGATTTCAACACGCCGACGAAGCATTGAATGTAAAAAGGAACGCGTGAGGCAGACTGGCATCATAGTTGTGATGGATTTGAGAGAAATCATGTATATCGTTAGTAAAATATTTTTCATAATCATCCATCTACTAGCTACTGTTTGCCGTTGGCTGTATCGTGGTTGGTAATTTGCCTGAATTTTTGCATGAACGTAACTCTTCGAGTTGTCGTGCTGCAGTTGTTAGCTTAAATGGAAAGGGTTCAACAATTTCGGAATACGGCCACGGGAATAAATGATAGCATTGTTCTGTTCTGTAATTTTCTCTTAACTGCCATGGTAAGTTTATAAATGGGGTTTCTGTTATTGAATAAATAGTAAAAAAGCACAAGAAAAACCTGCTTTGATGGAATTGCTTTAGCCTTGCTTTGTATAGGTTTACCAGAGCCAATAGAACGCAATCCATTTAATTGTGTTCGATTGAGTTCGGTTTAATCCAACACAATTTAATGGATTGAGTTCGATTAAGTTCGATTGGTTTGGAAATCGAACTCACACAAAGTTCGGTGTTCGATTTCGTTCGATTGCCGAATTCAGTCGAACCCAATCCATTGACTGAGTTCGATTTACTATGCCGGGTTTGGATAACATGAAATTTTTTCCCTTCTGTGTACTTTGGATTTTACATGTCATGAATAACAGTTTGGATAAACTGTTGGATAAATCTACGCTTAGAAGGAAGTAACTTAAAAGCGTCTTAAACATATTTTTATTACAACCCGTGAAGTGCAGTTTGTAGTATGAAAAAAATAAATGAAAAATAATTGCGTTACATGTTTACGACTTCATGTATTTCGTCGACAATGCACCTCTCGCAAAATTTCCTTGTTGAATTTAAAAACCAAATAAATTCCAGAAACTTAATAAAAATTTGTATGTATGTTTGTTTTGTTTTGTTTTTTTTCATTCTGCAAAGTTCTGTTTTGGACACCTCCTGGCCCTGGTGGGGTGAGGGAAACGTTCGTTGAAAGTGTAGGGTTTCATTGAGTGAGGCTGATCATTGGTCACGGTTTCAGGAAAACGTTGAAAAATTGGAGCGAAGAAACCGAAACCACAAAACCAAAAACGCTCATGACACACACAATTCACAAGAGAAGAACTTAAAGCACGAGGTAAGGATTTCAATTTTTTGTTATAGCTTTTCAAAGGAAAACGGAAAGTTTTCAGAGTTTTCGATCGAATTTCATTTCATACAATATCCCATTGGCCATTCCGAAATTGAGCAGGGGACTGGGGCGAGCTTCAAATTTTAACCAATCGATAAACTGACACCACTTCATGAAAGACCATCGTAACATTGGTCATTTGACCAAGTATGATGCTTTTAGGGTGAACAGAGACCAAGTTCTGGACCTTGAAATATGACTTCAAAATCCATACAAACGTCTCTAATTTTGAGACAGCGTCCCCCAAAATAACACAAACTCTTAAATTTTTTATGATTTCTGTGATACTGTTTAAAATGGGCAAACAGCAATTTTCATCTCAGCTTCATTCAAAGAGTAGGTGCATGACAGGATTTTACGGTTGTCACAAAATTCATATCTTTCAAGATAAAGAATTAATGTACTTTCTTTACGTTCAGAGTATGCTTCGGAGATTTAAAGTTTTATTTGGTGATAAATTAATATTCACTGCTTGCATTCTGATGTTGGCGTTCTTGCCAGGGGAACTGCCAGGGGTACAATTTATCAATCTTATTATTAATGTGTGTTACGAGTTCTCTGAAGTTATTGTATGTAGTGTTTCGAAGAAAAAAAAAGTATAGCTAAAAGAATGCACAAAACCGTTACTCGAGGATTCTAGTTATAACCTCGAAAACAACGATTAGAGAAACGTTTTGACTCAAGGATGTTAAGAATTGTGCCATTTTGCCAGAATTTTTATATTACATTGTTCCTTCCCCCGAAACTTTCCACCTTTAAAGAATTTTTTCAAGAATTTCTTTCAGTACTGAGTAAACTTTGCTTCCAGCTACCGCAAAATGTAACGTGAACTGATGAAATAATGCGTGGTTAATGGCGTAATATCGGCCCATCATCTGTCTTTAGCAAGCATGGTGGCCTTTCCTGTTTGTTGTATTTTTCGAAACAGTCCTTAGTAGAGGGAACATTGAGGAAAGTTTAAAAAAAAAACTGTTCTGCAATCTTTTTCCGAAAGAAAAAAAACAAAAACATTCATCTCTCATCCTCAGTGCGATTTGTTTTATTTTATTCCCTAGAGCCTCGGAGCCAAAGGAGAATTTTAATTTATAGAAAATAACCCCTAAATCTGCTGAGTTATCGCCTCTGTTGCTGAAATCTTGTTAATGATATTTTGAATTTGTGCTGTTCTAAAGGATCTGATCATACGTGGAGGAGAAAACATTTATAAAACAGAAGTGGAACAATTCCTGTACAAGAATCCCAAGATACAAGATGTGCAGGTAAGTGTTTCCTCTCGCGGTCTGTTGACGTCAAGTCAGCGTTCAACCTCGTTCCCAGGGTCCCTCTTCTTCCTGCCCCTAGAGCGAGGCCGGGCGGTCTGTAGCGGATCATTGCAATATGCAAGTTGTAAACTTGTGTTATGCAAATGCTTCTGTTTGGTTTTCTGAACTTCTCGCAATTCTGCAGTTCTGATATCCCAGTGAATTCACAATGTGACCAGCTCCCAGTTGCTGGATAGCTCAGTTGATAAAGTACCGGTATCGCAGAGGTCGTGGGTTCGAATCCAGTTCAATCCTAAATGTTTTTCTGGCTTAAATTTTAACAGCCGCTTAAGTTGTGTATATAATTGCAATGATGATTCACGTATTTACATCTTTCTCGGCAGTTCAAGTATATGATCATTCATATATTCACTTGCATTCTCGGTGTATGTCTGTGCATGGTGAAGTAGTTAGAGTTTAGAACTGCAAACGCCACTTGTTGGAAACAGAAAATGAGAATTATTTGCCACCGTCATTTGGTCTTCTTTTAGGTTATTGGCGTTCCTGATCCTCGATTAGGAGACGAAGTTTGCGCGTGGATAAAGTAAAAGCTTATTTCAGTTGTCTTCTCAGTTATTATGCAGCTAGTATACTTAATTCCTAGTAAGTAAGGGTAAGGTTAAGGTCTGTGTACTAGCCTAGTGGCCCATCATACCGATGCTTACCCCGGTTTCGATCCGTAGGCGACCGCACTAATCATGAGATCCCCGCGCCTCCACGGTTTTTAACTTTAAACCGCGATCTGATTTATTTCACCGCGCTTAATTAGTTCCCAGCTTTCTATAATTAAGAAATAGAAAACATGTACCGTGTTACTATCAAGTTATAGAAACACGAGTGGAATTTTGGGAGAATGAGAAATGCTGTGGGGACACGAGCCGCAGGCGAGTGTTTCCACAGCTTTTTCGAGTTCTCCCAAACTTTCACGAGTGTTTGTATAACTCGGTAGAAACGGCACGAAGTACATGTTTTCTATTTCTTTTAGAAAACACCACGACGAAAAAAAGGAAAACTTGTTAACTTTGGATATCAAAATGTAAATTCTCTTTGCTCGCGCCATCACTACGTCAACAGCGCGCGCTAGTTCTGTGTCTCCACCGAGTTATACAAACACGATTTTTAACCAATCAGCGCGTGCTTTCTTAGAACTGTTTTCTAACTACAATTAAAAACAACTTTCAGTTCTTCTCCAACCTGTACGAAGTGGGCGATTTTGAAATGCAATTGCTTAACGTTTCATTTCAGATTACGTGTTGGTGAATCTGCGACACCGGAGGAAATCAAAGAGTCCTGTAAAGGGCAGGTAAGGTTATGGACTGATTTTGATCCGGAATCATGAATGGCTTTCTCTCACTTCATCAGCTGATGCAATGTTTTGCATTCATTTTCAGATTTCTCATTTCAAAATTCCCCGTTATCAAGTTCACTGATGAATTTCTTCTCACTGTGACTAGAAAGGTGAATACATTAATGGTAATTAATGGTAATTTCCTTTGTGACGAATTTTTAAAAAAAAAAAACCAGTTGCACTGTTTTGCAGTTCTAAAGTAGCGATCTTTTGACAGTGCCTGGAAACAAGACGAAAGTACTGTTGAAATCTTATCAGTGATGTCAATGAAATGTCTTTACCTAACTTTAACACAACGGTCAGCCTGTCGCAATCGTTAATTCTTAATCGTTAGTTCTAGTCGTTGTATAATTTGTAATAATTCTAGTAAATAATTAGGTTTTTATAGTTGTACTGATGAGTTTACCGTGTCTAAATAAAGTTATCCTATCCTATCCTAAGTTTGTTTCCCACTCATCCCCCGTTTTTGCACTTGCCGTTCTTCAAGCTAATGCCCAACTCATAGAGGGCTTATAACAGGCAAAAAAGACCATTGCACCATTCAGAGCGGAAAAACGTAATAAGCATGCGCGAGTTTTGACTGTGTGCCAAGCTCCAAGTTTGAAAAAATGGCAGGATTTTCGTCGATCGTCTAAACAAAAAAGGTGACGAACTTTGTACAGTCAAACCTGTATATAACGGTCACCCTTGGGAATGGTCAGGTGACCGTTATATACAGGGTGACCGCTGTTCACAGGTTTCCTTTAAATTTCCCTAGAAGTCATTGAATAGCATTTTTGTGTGCAAATAATCACTCAATTCATTCATGAACAACGCTTCTAGAAAATCGCTCCATTTACATTTATTGACAACAATTTAAACAGAAACGTAACAACATGGACTTTTGCGCCCTGCGAATACAGCAACCTCTCATTCGTTCCTGCTAGTACGCGTTTCGCAGCGGGAGCGAATGAGAGGCGGCTGTATTCGCAGGCTATATGGACTTCAAGAAGAAACAAGATCACTTATAGTTTTTGATACAGTCGGGGCTAGAAGCTTGATTTCATGTAATATGTTATTGACTTAACTCAGTGTGAACAGTGTGAAAGTCCTTCATGTCAATAGTACTGAGCAAAGCTATTTCACGCCACGGTGCTTTTCATGTAAGTTTCACCTGCTTGTTTTCACCGGTTAAAATGCCAAGAATACGATAAAAGTGAATTCGTTCATCAGGGGATACCATGAATACCAGACTGACTGCGAACCAATACTGGGAGATCTCTATAAGCTTATATGTGAGCCGACAAATGAGAAGGACGTAAATGCTGTAGCCGTTGTGAGACCAAATCCTGATCAGGTCCAGACAAAACGAGCCGTCGACCTTCATCCAAATATCTTGAACAAAGAATATGAAGGCATAGGCCACATACGTTAAGTTAATGGGTTCTTGGTTAACCAGGTTTTTGAAGTGGCAAACCAACTGTGGGAAAGTGGTCATAAAGGGGAAGCGAGTTAACAAAGGAGGTGATTTTGGTCTCAAGTTCCCGTGTGAATATAGAAAGATAGGAAAGAAATTTGATGTCGAGCGCTGTCTTGGTCTATAAAACAGCAGCCTAATACAGAGTAAAACAGCGACTGCCAATTTGATGGGTACAGTACAGTGTTATAATCGAGGAACCATGACGAAAGTGAAAAACAGTGTGGTGCGGTTGTGTTGTTACAGTTACAATGACTAATGTTTGAAAGCGACGGCACTTTAATGTTATCCGCCGCGAGCATGTGTCGAACGTAGACGGTGAAATGTCATTAGCATTGATAGTATTTGTATTTTTGAGAGACCCTACGCCTTCGTGGCTGCTCTTTAACGAGCTGGAGAATAAAGCTTGTCATTATTCGTTGATGGTAACCCAATTTCGTGACCGTTATATACAGGTAAAACACAATGGAATTGTGGATTTAGGAAGTCTAAAGGGTGACCGCGTCCGTTATATACAGGTGACCGCTATATCAGGGGCACCCAACGAGCAAATCAAGCATAAAAACCTTTGAGGGTTATTTCTAGGCTCCTTGCAATGTTTAAAGACTGTTTAAAGAGTTGTTTTGATCAGCTAGAAAAATTTGATCTGTTAGGATTTCTTAGCTGAAAATAGAAGTGCCCGAAAATTTTAGGGAATGAAATCTTCATTTCAGAAATTGCTAGCTGAACGGTACCTTCGAAGAACGTCTCTGCGAACTATTTGCTAACCCGAAAATTCTAGGCGACCTTTTTAAGAGCCAAACCTGCAAAAATATCCCTTGCGAAAATCTAAGGGACCATTTCCCCCTGGAAATCCGTGGTTGCGAATCTTTTAGATGATGTTTTAGTTACGAAATCAGTAGCTTTTCGTCAATGCATTATCCGAATGTCTTAGAACGAGTAGACTCTCCCGAACAGATATTTCTTAGAAGTTTCTCGTTGGGTACCCCTGCTATATGCTCTTATAAGTGAAGAAACGAAAAATAGCGCAACACTCTCAGTTTTCAAGCGCGTAGTAAAGCGCGAAATATATAACAGTCTGTAACACAGGCGTCCCAAACTCACGATTCGAGGAATCGGTCAAATATTAACGCGTATCGAGTGAGACGTGACTGACTTAAGTGCACCGTGTTGTGTTACACATTGGGCCGTTGAGAATTTGAGCGCTCTACAGGGCATTGTATGGAATTTATAATAACGAAAGATAAAATCGCGCAATGAAATAAAATGTTACTTTTTTCAATGAAATTAAGTAAATAAACTCACCTTGCCTGATTTCTGTTGTCCGTTTGGCCTATTTCGTCGTTTTTGGGAGGTTTTCAGGTGTTTGTCGTAGCTTTCTATAGACGAAGTCAAGGCTGGACACTGCTGTTTCGAAAGACCTGAACCGCGAGGCCGTTTTTTCGCCGAAATTCGACTCCGCTGCTCGATTTTTCCCTCGAACGCAAAGAAGGATAGTCCATTGGTCTACCAGACGGGTGCACAGTTTGGGGGGAGGATGTAGCTGCCCCCCGAGTCCCAAGGACGGCGGGGGGGGGGGGGGGACGATGTCTGGACAGTGCCAAGGCATTGTTCTTCGCCCCTACGTCCACGGGATTCATTTTAAACTGTACATATTTTATTAACTTATAGAATGAACTAATACATATTTTTTTCATAATTGAGAAAACTATTTAGAAGACCTTTTAATAAAAGCGGAACTATCTACGATGAAATTTATGCTTCGTACAAAATCAAATGTAATTCAGCTCACCATTTACAATGTATTGCAACGACTTGTTGATAATATGTTAGAATTATTGCACCTTCTGCTTTGTATATTACATCAAATGAAAATATGATTTGTACTCGCTTGCTGCTTGCTCTCTTATGACGTATTTTATAACCTGGCAAAAGAAATTGATCAAAATATTAGAGCGGTTTTCAAAATGAGTGTCGTGAAACCAAAACTAAAGTAATCCCTCTAGCCAGTCACAAAGGACACAGATAATCCAGTGAACCAATCAAAGCTCGAGGTAATTGCATGTAGCTGACGCAAAGCGCGGGAAAACGTGTGCTAGCGAGTCGCGACCAGTTTTGGTTTTACTTCTAATTGGATGAAAAAAATGGCGCGAGTTTTTAAGCCAATCGTGTTTCGAAGCTGATGCAATACAAGTTACTTCTCTAGCAAGGTAAGACGAGATATTTAAAGGTTAACGCACTCATTGCTCGTGAATTATCGGGATTTACCTGCACTCGTTCACTAACAATGAAAGAGAAATTTCAATACTGCACGAGGCCGCCTCGAGTTTATTGTCAGTGAAGGAGTGCAGGTAAATCCCGATAATTCACGAGAAATGAGTGCGTTAACATTTTTATTATTCAAATTGAAAGCATAACAAAAAAAAATCGTCAAACATTGAGTCGGCAAAAGCCATGGTCTAATGACAGTGGTGTGTTGAATTTACATCACGGCTAATGACGTCAAGGTGATTGTTTCGTCACAACCCAGTGTCATGTGGTACAAATCAACCAACCAGAAAATCGGAATTCATACAGTGTATGAAATTTGAATAATAATAATAATAATAATAACCATTACATAGCACTACGTTTATGAATAATAAAAACTCTGTTTAACCAGGGAAAATTCGATTGTATAAGTTCAAATTGATTAGTTTTCCAAGAAAGACATACGACGACCACAAAGTTACCTTTCCAGAAGCTGTCATCGGATACTCGTCAACAAATTTAATGTACCGAGGGATCTTGAAATAAGCAATCTATTGAAAGATAAACAGTTTTGTTAGAAATGAAACCAACTGAACAAGGTTATAGCGAAGATATTTGTTTACAAACATTATTTTTGTTATTTAAATGTTGAAAACGTTAAACAAAAGAACTCTTTGTTTTACCAGCCAATAGTTCTCTGGTTGGCATATTAATAACAATAGGTTATGTCACTGATATCTTTGCTATTAGTTATAGCAATTACTATGGCGCGATCCATTCGGAGAATTAGAGAGAAACAAATTAGACGATAAAGAGTGCGAGAACGTTGCGAGGATCACTTTGACGTAACATCAAAGACTGTTTTTGGCCACATTTCAGAACTTCGAGAAGAGAGTTGAAAATACGACTCGCAGTGTCTTGAGTGGTTAATATATCTTCTCAAATCAAAACTAAAACTAAAGGGAAAACAGAGAAATAACATCGTAAACATCTATACCAGTTAAGATCAGATATCGACTCCTTCGTTTAAGCTAGATGATTTATTAATATGTTGGAGAAGTACAGAAGTACAGTACAGAGTGCGTCACTGCAACAAGAACCTCACCTGTCCCGTGCAGAAATCTCTAACGTCTCCAGCAGTCATGGTCTCACCTTCCCTAAGCCTGTAGAGGAACCCAGGAGAGCATTTCATGAAAAACAATCACCCCTTGCTTTGCCATGATCAGACTTGCCACAAATTGTTTCCTACTTCAGGTCGGAGGCCGCGATAAATGAGCGAGTTCGAGAAGTCCAACCAACTAACAAAATACCAGAAACGGTCTTGAGAAACTAATACACTTTACATCAAAGTCTGTTATGATCAGTAGAAGTAAACTTAGAAGGGATATGAAGAGTCCACTTACTTGATCCAAGCACACACCTCCTCTCCAAGTCTCTCGTCTGGCACACTGATTACCTTTAATAATCAAACAGCAAATAGGTCATTTTAGAGTTGCCTTTTACCTGTGTGTCAACACGAATCTTCGTGCACAACTATTCATATCAAAATGTGTTTTCCCTACAGCTTCTTTTTTTTTATGCAAGTCAAACTCATTTTCATATGAAAGGCTTTGCCCGAGGAATCGTTTTGAAGCAGAGGCACAAAATAAGCATTTTGAACGGAAGGGAACCGTGCTCCAGAATGTCTTCAGAAAACAGCTAATTAATACAATCAGAGCCCTACTTGTTACTCCACTAACTTACCCACTAAGAAGCGACCAGCTGTTAAGATTTCCCTAGTTCCTAGGCCTCAGTATTTCGCTTCGGTCATTCGTTTTCGGGTCTCGTGGTCCGGGGAGAAAAGTGTGCCGTTCGTCTGGGATACGTCACCGAAATCAAATGACCGCAAAGGCCTGGGAGAAAGCCGTACAGGAACGACCGGTAGGCCTTGGCTGTACTTCACTGTGCTGTTCTCATAAATTTTAATTTTTAATTTGAACACTTGCAGCCTGACTCGGACAGACTTACATTATTGTTGCAGTTACCTACCTGCACATCTTGTATTTTAGGGTGGGTGTGCAGGAAATATTCAACTTCAGCGGGATAAACGCTCTGCCCTCCACGTGAGATTAAATCCTGTTAAGAGTATTCTTTTCAAGTTAATAAATCGTGGCTTGCAATGTAAAATTTTCTGAACGATTTCAGTATTGGAAATATATTTGTCCCTCTTAATTAGGTTCTTACCCTTTGTAACCCTTTGTCAGCTGTATACAACTTAACTACGAAGATAGATAACTTAATTTTGTACCCCTTTTCTCTCGGAAAATGTGACTCAAGGGATGACAAGACTTTGTTGGGCTAAGCCTTGTTCCCAGGCTATTCTCGGGCTATTCGTGCATGTGCAGGAAGCCTGGCTCATGGCTGGTACATCAGTTTACCACATACCTTTAATCTTCCCACAATTCTAAAGTATCCATGTTCATCCATTGTTCCTAGATCACTGCAGTAAATAAATGGACGGCAATTGTTATTGTTATTGTTATTATTATTACTATTATTATTAAAAGTCACAATTCGTTTGCAAGGCACAGTGGAAAATCCTGGCTAGTGGTCCCATGGTTAGTGCGTTTCGCTCCGAATGGAGCGATGCGCGTTCCACCCTGGCCGGTGAAATTGTGTAGTGTTCTTGAGCAAGACACGCTATTCTCACAGTGCCTATCTCCAACCAATGGTATGAACGGGTACTGGCGAATTTTAAAGCTGGAGGCAGCCTCGAGATTAACAAGCATCCCATCCAGGGGGAAGTATGATATGAACACCTCGAAATATCAAGATAAGGTCCCGATAGCATGGGCTAATTTTCTCCACTGGCTTTTCAATTCATTTTAATTTGCCCACTCCTAGGAGCGTACGCACTTTATGTTTTATAGCTAATCAGGAATGTTAAAACAATGCCCTGAATTGCTTTATAAGGCCATTCTTTTTTCAAATCAAAAAGAAAAAAACACCTTCATGTATCTGTTATACAAATGTTCTTGGTCATGCATGCCAAAGCATCTTGCCATGGAAAATCCTGGCTAGATTTTAATTATAGATTTTCAAATGACACAAAGACGAAGAAAGCAGTAGGCAAGCTTCAATGTGAGCTCATCCAATCAAACACATCACTAAATATGAGCAGTTTACTAAAGAAAATAGGTACGTCATCGCCTTTCTTTGTTTAATCGCATATTTCATATGTTAGACAATAGAACTCGCATAGCCTCCTACAAAGAGCTACTGACTATGCCGGCACAGTTTGGGAAGATCAACCCAGTCTAAAATCAGAAATGGAAAAATTGCAACGTTTTCGGAACAAATTTGCGAGGAAAATTAAATTAAACAAGATATCTTCTGGAATTCAAAGTAAAATCGTTACTCAACAGCTTAAATCTTGTATTTCCAAGTTCTATGGCTGTTTTAATCCTAAGATTATTTTCAGAAACACTCGCCGAATTAAGTCTTTTTTCCCCTATAAAGACAGGCTCAGCCGCTCCCTTAAGTCTAAAGTAGTTTATAGGGCTAGCTGCTGGGATTGCGATGATTGCTACATTGGGAAAACAAAACGTCGTTTACATGACAGGAAAACGGAACATTTCAAGGCGCTGACGAGCAACAGCCATTCTTCTGCCATTGCTGATCACATGACCCAAACAGGCCACAAAATTAAATGGGATCACTTCGACATTTTAGCCACTGGACAATCTGATATACACTGTAAAATTAAGGAAACCTTGTTGATTCGCGATTTAAAACCAGCGCTCAATGAAAATGTTGGCAGTGAGAAACTTCTTCTCTACTAGCCATTCATATTTTTTCCAGCAGATTTAACTAGGTCTGTTTATTTTCATTTACTTTTTCATAGTCATTACTCTCCTTATTTGGTATAATAGTTCGTGTTTAAATTTAATTGTAATTTTGTTAGCCGTTACTTCTGAAGATGTATGTTGGAGCATACGAAACGTTAAGTTTATAAATGAAAGTTTTTACAACATGCGTTGTCTCGTTATGTTTATAACCGCAATTTGTGTGTTATTTTTACTCAAGTTGAAATGGCCGAAGAATAAGAGTATCTTCTTCAAAGCTCTGAAGTGTCTGAATTGGCTCCCTCTGGCTGGACGACGTCTTTCTCACCGATGTACCGCCATAGAAAATGCAATCAAAGGAAACATTCCGCAACATTTTGAAAGTTTTAAATCGTCACTAAGAAGTTCACATGGCTACAACACTAGAAATGGCTACTTAGCTAGATTGCCTAAACCTAAAACGGAATCCGGAAAGAGAGTGTCCCACTTCCGTTTTACAAATGACTGGATGTCCCTCCCAGTATTTTTGAGAAAGCCAATACCATGCGCAATTTTTAATAAAAACCTTGCAAGGTTCTTAATGGATAAACATTTTTAGACAATGAATAAATATTTTTAGATGAACGCCGGATTGTTGATAGATAATTATTTGTAAATAGGACCGGACATTAGGACAGTACGTAGCTTTAGTAGTTTTTAGATCTATGACATTTGTATTTCTTATTTTAGATTTTAATGCTTTTTAGTTTTTATGGAGGACCTCCCTGAAAACCACGTATTTACGTGTATTTACGTGACGAGTGCTTAAAGATTGTTTTATTATTATTATTATTATTATTATTATTATTATTATTATCATTATTATTATAGCAGCGGTTAAAACTTTTGTATATTTACAATTAAAATAGTATGACGGGGCGCGTATTATTATTATCATTATTATTAATATTATTATTAATAATATTATTATCATAGAACAGTTGAATAAAGTTGGTTTTTCATTTTATTAATATTATTATTATTAATATTATTATTATTATTATTAT
>CM042754.1:13596023-13610220 GCA_022496165.2 Catalaphyllia jardinei
TTATTATTATTAATATTATTATTATCATTATTATTATCATTATTATTATTAATTCCATCTCACCCAGAATGAAGCCATCCGGTTGGCTTCAGAGCACTTTCACTCTCTTCCTTCTCGCCCCAGTACCCAATCATGACACCATATCCTCGGATGCATATTTCCCCGGGGGTATTCACCGGCACTATGTTTCCCTCGTGGTCCACGATCTTTATCTGTTAAAAACAAAGAAGTAATAGTTCAGATGGCCATCTCTCGATCAGTCTCCAAGTCCCCCCTCCCCCCCCCCTCCCAAACAGTCTTCGCTTTACGTTCCCATAAAGGTAAATATAATACAAAATTAGGAAGATTGTCTCTGTAAGGCTTCATACCATTTCTGCTCAAAAAACAGATTTTCCTGAAACTTTGAATGGGAGTTCAACTCAGAGTGACTAGTTTTAAAATGCATTTCGACTGGATTGGAAATTTATTTTTTTGCCACGCAGCTGTTAGCTGTTCAAATAATGGCACACCTGCAGATATCTTAACCCATTAGTAAGACCCTGTTCACACAATTCCGGAGAAATTTGAAAACGCAGCTTCATTTCTACGGTTTAGCCTACCATCCACACTAATCCTTCACGAAAACGGAGATTTTCTAAAACAGTAAAACGCTTTTCAGTACGGAGGAATTTGAAAACACAGCTTTAGTTCCATGGTTAGGTCTACCATCCACACTGATCCGTCACGAAAACGGAGATGTTCCAAAACGCTCTTCAAACCATAGGAACTTGGAAACGCCGGCTTCGCGTTCTAGTATGGAGGGAAAATATTTTTCGAAAAAATGACATCACGATAATCCAATGATTTCCCTGCCAGAGTTTTCCTGAAACACAAAATGACCGGTGATTGCTGCGCTTCCAAATTGCCGCTCCATCGTAGAGACACCTCCGTTTTCAAATTCCTACAGCGAGCTGTGGACGGAGCCTAAGTGGGTCGTGGTCTGTCAGTCTCGCGAGACGCGAGGAAAACTACTTGTGAGTTGCTACAAACGTTTTTTTTTCTTTCTTGTCTCGCGGAGGCTCGTGACGGCAACCCCTACCTCTGTGTGCGGGTAGACCTTTCCCACTGTCGACACTTTTGTTTCCAGAGGTTCGTCCAATGGCGTGTGAGTAACAAGCGAGGAAGCTTCTGTCAAACCGTAAGACAGCTGAAAAAAGGAAACACTGGACTATAATCATGCCAGCATACTTCTTCAAGTTTGTGATTCATAATCCTTTAATTATATAAGTTTTCTCCAGCCTTTATTTCTTTTGGTGAACTAAGTATCCCTTTCAGTAGTTTCTACTTTTGTATATTGTTATCATTAATATTGAGCTTTTTCTTTGCCGGATTTTAAGGCGTTTCCCCATGTCCCAAATAATGATTTCATATAGTTCTAAAATAACTATCCTGCGAAATCGTACAGAATATCGCCCATTTAGACGACGAAGTCTGAGACTGAGCAGGATAATTGTTTTCTTTTTCAAGAAATTGCTAACGAGCCGCATTTTAAGAGCCCGATAAACTCTGGCTGTGAAACGCTGTCCAAAATGTCAGATTGCTCTTCTTCAGGATTCTTCCAAATATGGCAAACTACGTACCGTAAATCCTCAGCTCCTGGAATAAGCGCCCTGGGCGCTTATTTCAAATTTAGAAGAAGATGGGGGAGGGGCTTATTCAAGGGGATGGGGGGTAGGGGGCGGAGGGCACTTGTTTAACTTTTCCCAAATCGTGGACTGACATGATCATTGTTTTTGATACATCATCTTCGCGTACATAAGCTGTTTATCGACATAAAAAGCTGATCCCAATCGCGGCACCGTTAGTATTTAACATATTCACCGTGTACACAAACTGGAAAATGTACAAATCTAATACTATATAACGGATACTATACATCCTTTGCCGTCTCATTACTCGTCCACAAAATGGGGAGGAGGGGGCGCTTATTCAAGAGGAAAGGGCTGCGCTAATTCGAGGATTTACGTGGTATCATGTATGAAAGGATGACAGATATCGAAACCAAGGATTTTCTGGTGATATGACAATTTGTTAACAGGTGGTATTAAATGACTTCACTCCCTCCAAGAGATAATGATTAAAGCTTTAGAAACTTCATAAAGAAACATTGGTACTTTACCGTCAATTGAGTTACATTCAACTTAGAAATCACTTGCTCCATAACTTCAACAGGACAAGACGTGGCACCAGTTAAGCCTAACAAAAATAAAAGAAGCACGTGCTAAATCAACTTCTACGCACGCATGTTTGTTTCCACTCGTAAATTTTGATATATCGAAATTGTCACTCGGTTAAAAATTATTAATGTATCTTTTCGGCCTTAGCCTTTATCCTCCGAGGGCTAAGTTTAGCAGCCTCGTTCCCAGGGTCTCTCATCTTCCTGCCCTGCGAGGGACGAGACCCTGGGAACTAGGCTTCCAAGTTTAGTACAAAAGGCGTTACCTTTTCTTAAGCTTGACAAGTCATACTTCTTCAGATCTGGATGGGCAAGTATATCAATAAACATTGGAGGAGTTCCTAATATACAGTCACATCTGAAAGATAAACGAATTAGATGATTGACTTTTCGCTTTGTACATTCAATATAATTCTGCACCAGGAGCCCATTACCCTGTTCTGCACTTAATCTTATGGTTGAAAGAATCAAGGATATTAAACCATGATGTTTTTATTTACGTTCGTTAGAAAGATACATACCAGGCAAAAATTAAGACCAAGGCATTCCTACTTAACCGATTACACCACTCGCTCTTGTTTCTCATTGACAATGAAATCCTGGAGATGTCGAGATTAACTTACCCGTAGACCTAAGACAAGCGTCTTCACTGACCGATTTCAAATCTAAATTAAGTCGCCACAGTTTAAAGTAATATCCTAATTTTAAGTAAATTTTAGACACGGCCTCCATGAAAAGTAGAATTTTTATTTATTTCTTTTATTTGAATTGATGTTATTAAGTTTTATTGTAGTTAGGTAGATAGATATACTAGTATAGATAATTACGTAAATGAACTGATGGAAAAACCGTGTATAAATAAAGTTATCTTATCTTATCTTATCTTCTCTTCCCTTCTCTTCTTATCTTATCTTATCTTATCTTATCTTATCTTATCTTATCTTATCTTATCTTATCTTATCTTATCTTATCTTATCTTATCTTATCTTATCTTATCTTATCTTATAAACCCAAGAACCTCGGTGGAAGCTTGGTGGCGTCATGATTGGTTCGTTCGACTTCGTATGGAGCGGTCTGGGTTCGAGCCCTGGCCGGGAACCTGGCCTTTTTACCACGAACCTTTACAGTAGGACCGAAAGAGAAGCGTATACAGAATCTTGAGGCTTTTTTTTAGCTTACTTTTCGTTGTGTATTGCCTTCAGAATAGCAGTGCTGTTGTATCCAGGAGACGGGTAAACGACAGGGACTCCCCACGTAACGCTAACCAAGCTAAAATTGAAGGAAACGAGCACTTATTTTACGTTCCTAAATAATCTGTTTTAAGTTTACAAATAGATGTCTTTATTTTGTCGTTCATACTGCATGGGAAATCAATCGAAAAATAGACTGATTAATCATCAAATAGACAAACAAGAATTAACCTGGTCACCAGGACTCCAGCAATGTGGAAGAGAGGGAATGGGCTACACATTCTTGTTGGCTGTACATATGAGAAGTAAGAAATGTTAGAAGTCTTCAAAAGTTTTATGACAGCGAAATACTCTTTTACCTGTTTTATTAATTCATTGTATTTATTTCCACTGTGTTTTTTGATCTTTTGTTGTGTTTTCTTGCATTGTACATGTATTTTGCAGCGCTTTTCTGTTGTGTTTTGCAGAGTTTGTTGTGCTTTGTTGTTTGTTTTGTGTTTTTTTGCGTTTTCTGCGTTTAGTTTCATTGTGTTTTGGTTTGTTTTGTTTGTTGTGTTTGCTATCATTTTTGTTGTTGTTGTTGTTGTTGTTGTTATCAGGGCGGTAGCCAGAAAAATTAATACTGGAATACGTTAAGTCCATGAAAAATTTATGACTGAAGCAGTGTCCATGATTAAATCTCTTCCTAACTCGAGTATTGAGGGTGCTTATGTTGCCTGGCTAGGATACGACCCTGTTTGTGTTGTGTTATGCTATGTCGTTCTGTTGTTTTCGCAAGTCATTATACCATAGTCTTAGGCTAAAAATGGGAAGTAATTAATTGGAACAATGCATGTCAGCAACAGCGAGTGTTGCATTGACACTTACCTCGCTGTAGTTCATGATCTGTCCAATCAGAAATGCGTTATTTACTAAAGAGTGATGGGTTAGCATTACTCCTTTAGGACAGCCTGTGGTACCCTAGGGCCGACAAAGGAAGAAAATGCAAAATACCATGTAAGGGAAAGCAGTGTTAAATGAAAAGCTCTTCGTGCAATTTCGTTCCAAATACAGCCGTCTGATATCGTTCTCGACCATTTTCCACCTAGCTATATCCGCTGTACGGATGTTCGTTTCGTGACCTTTCTTCACATTAAAGTATAGAGTCAACCTAGTCTCGCTACCAGGGCCTTTTCCCTGGCTTGTACACACCGTTCGTCAGTCGTTGATTAATTGTTGATAGGTTATCTGGCAGTTGGGACTTGTTTTAGTGGCTGTTGCCGTTGTGGAGAGGTGATCGTTGTAGATATGTTAAATCAGTAAGAGCGAAAGTGTGGAGTGTACTTTAGTACCAAAGAAAGTGGCCGTTTGTGGAGGTTCGAGTGTAGGTCCTAATAGTTTCCGATTCTTTTCTTTAAATGGCAAGAATTTCCGTCCTGGACAAGGCTTAAGCCCGGCTTAAGATTACTCTCTTCCGTGATTTAAGTTGTTGGCCTTACCGATGTGAACTGAAGACAAGCTGGCTCATCAAACTGCAGAGTGCGTTTGAGATTCATCATCTGCTGTCTCGCTTCTTCACCTCCAGAACTCATCAGCTCCTCAAACGAAGTAGTTCCTCTATGTTATAAATACAGACGTGGAAACAAGCGATCATAGCAGGGATTACATCACAATAGTGAACAAATTTCAGTAAAAGTAGCTTTATTTAGTGCTATAACATAGATAGGAACCCTGTGCGCGCTCTGATTGGTCAAAAACCGGGGGTTTTCTGATTGATTACGCTACTCACTCTCTATTTAAACAATAGTGTCTCTGCCGAGGAACTATCGGCTAATAGTTGCTTAGGCTTCTTTATTTGTTAATTATACTAGGCCAAATCGGTTAGTTGGACTATTCGTTTTTGCGTTGATCGTCTCAGCAGCGAAACTACATCGAATGGAATCCCTGCACACCTCAGTGAATTCTCGCATCCAATCTTCTCTCTTCAAAAATACATAGATAGCGATTGGGTAGGAGTCTGCTCAAGGACTTAAGTATGATCAAGTGGTTAGTTTAAACAGGAGCGTGAACTGGAGTAAACGAACTACCTGAATAATTGTTTGCTTTTGCTCACAACGAAGACATCTTTTAGTTCAGGTAATCTGATTCACAATAGAAAGAGAGAAAGAGATTAGTTAGGTAATTTACACAATAACAAAACCATAATGAACCCAGAATGCTGACACTCTTATTCTTCGGTCATTGCAACAAATAACAAACAAACTGCGGTTATAAACATAACGAGACAACGCATGCAAACGTCAGTTTTTACAACATGCGTTGTCTCGTTATGTTTATAACAACCGCAGCTTGTTAGTTATTTTGAACCCAGAATAAACCACGTCTTTCATGAAAGCCTCCTGAGACAGCCTCCGCACTGCGCCGGAGAAATTCTAAAACGTAGCCGGCTCTATTTCTACGGTTAAGCCAGAAATCCGTCACGAAAACGGAGCTTTTAAAAAACGCTCTTCAAAGACGGTTCAGTTCGTGTGGACGGAAAACATTTTTTAAACTGAGCTTGTCGAAAACGATGACGTCACGATAATCACGTGGTTTCTCTGTCCGAGTTGTTTCCAAAAATAAATCCAAAATGACCGATGATTAGTGCGTTTTTAAATTCCTCCGGCGTATTGCGGACGGAGAACATTTGATACGTTTTCAGAGTGAAAACGCCGTTTTCAAATTCCTTCTGCGTGGTGTGGACGGCGCGTGAGCCACTGAAAGGTAGTTGCGAAGAAATGGGCGAAATACTACGTAAACTGTGATTGGTTGAAAGCCGTTTGTCCTTGACTCGACAGTTACAAGAACATTATTTCATGCGTTTAATCGAAAGTTGAGAACTTTCTTTCCTCGTTAAACCGCAGAGTAATTATGGAAACACTATAAACGGTTAGGAGCACTCGAAATATATAGCTGTTTCTTTCTCCCAGACTTCTTGTTAATAGTCAGTAACCGAGGAGACATTTCTATTTATTCCAAACATTTTAACTACGATTTACCACCTGTCGCTTTGAAGTTCTCCGGGTTTCGCCTCAGTAAGCTCAGGAATCATCTTTGTCATTGTGTTGTAATAGTTTTGTGTTCTGAATTCATCAGCCATTACCAAAGCTTTACAGCCTGCCTTAAAATGAAAAGCATTAGTTCAAAATGAACGCATGATATGAACAATATAATTTGTCTTTTTTAGATTTTAATCTTTTATACATTGTAATTTTTAATTAGGTTTTAAATTTCTTAATTGGGTTACTAATTCTGATAGGTTTTTTAAATTGTAACAATGTTTATAGAGAGCCACAAGTTCATTGGTGTTTTAGCTATTAAGTGTCACCCTCTTCAAATAAAGATTGACTGATTGATTGATAATGTACTACACAAACCTGCTTGTTGGTGTTTTGACCTGAGATTTCTGCATATATTCATGTTGCCACCTATGGATGAATTGGACTTTGAAGTTTTTGGTTTTTCGATTGACTGGTTGGAAATTTGCTAAGTCAACAAAGGACTTTTGGTGATCAGCAGTCAAGAATATCTCTTTCACAGAGGGCGCGGGCTCTAGGAACGAAATTGTCGCAAACGTATCTGGGTAAACAGCTAAAAAGATGTTCTTTGCACGCGGAGCATACACGCAGGTAGTCAATCAGACTAAAAACACAACAACGACCTGTCTGAAACTTTGTAAAAGGAGGCAAATTTTCAGTTCAAACCTAACACACTCCTCATCCGAGCAGGAGCCAGAAACTTACAAAGGAACAACTGCAAATATCGTACATCAGAAATCTGTTCCTACCGACATAACTAACCTTTTTCAATACATATTCAGCCTCTGTTCCTTGATATGCGGTATTTAAACCAACCTGAAGACAGAAATAGCTGCCACGTTAGCGTTCCGTTGTTCATAATAATGTCTCAAAAAACTTTTTCGCTAATTTTTTTTTGGGGTCAAGTTTTGTGCTTTGGTAACATGCTACATAGTAGTATGACCCCGGGGGGGGGGGGTACTCCCTATAATGGCCTATACGGGGAGGTTCCGCCCGAAAGGGGTACCTTTTTCACGCTTCAGGTATATAAAAGGGTAGGGATTTCACAAGATGAGGTATATAAAAGGGAAGGGAAATCGGTCATTTAGGTATTTACAAGGGTCTTTAATTATCATAATTCGAATAGACGCCCCTTATGGCTTTGTCAGTATATTTATTAAGCACTACATGAAAATGAGAACAAGACTTCCGAAAGTAGGTATCTGAAAGGGGTACCTTTTTCAATAAAAGGTATATAAAAGGGGTACCTTTTCTGCCAAAATGGTATATAAAAGGGTAAGGGGTTGGACCTCGGGGCGGAGCCTCCCCGTATTAACTTTTGTTAAGTACCCCCCCCCCGGGAGTATGATATCTCACGGCTGAAAATATATATTTCCACGAGGTTTGCTCTGGGGCCTCAAGCAGGCTTTGTCGTGATGAACGGAAACGCTTTTCTATTCTCTTTCGCTTCGCTCAGCCGAATAGAAAACATTTCTATTATAAGTAATAACGCAAACACAACAGTTAGTGGAGGGAGCCGCCAGCAATTATCGAGTTTATTGCAAAATTATGAATAGTGTTAAATACAAGAGTCGTGATAAATAGTAGGAAATACAATACAGTGAAAATAAACGTATGATATACAATCAAGAGAATAACAAAATAAGTAGAATGAAAAATAGCCTCGAGTAAACTGGTCGGCGTCAAGTGGTGTGATATTAACAAGGAGTGGTTTATAAAGGGCCTGATTGCCCCCCTATGGGAGTAGCTTACAATACAAGCTCATTAACAACTAAAAGAAATACATTAGATCCTGTAAACTATGGCCCTAAAATGTGCATGATTTTGCTGTCAATTTTTGCTTCTTTCGATTCCAAAGTAATCCTGTAACATATATGCTACAGGCATACTCCCCTCACTGCAAGTACGTATACACCCAACCTCGTTCCCAGGGCCTTTTCCCTGTCTGGCTTGGCAGGGAAAAGGCCCTGGGTACGAGGTTGATATGTCACAAGTGTATAAAAAAACATTAACTGTCACACTAACTAATATGAGTCCAGTTTGAGCTGCAGCAAGCTGTGTTATGATCCATTCTCTGATATTTGGTGCCCAGATCCCCAATCGGTCACCCTTTGCCAGTCCTCTGGAGACCAGTCCCTCGGCAAGTGCATCAACCTGGAAAAGGTTTTAATGTCACTAATTCGCCGCAGGTTTTTTTTTTTAATAAACCAGATGTTTTCGGATTTTATTAAGCGCAATTGGCGTTGGCCTGAATAACGTATACTAAAATTTTTCGGTGTATGAAAGAAAAGGAGATGTAATCTGTAAATTACTTGTCTTATGTTCTAAACACAGAGCTAAAGGAGATTTTAAATGAGTCAGACCCGTTAAACTAACTTAAGAGAAAATCCCTTTGAGTGATTCTGTCCAAAGGTTTGGTTGTCCCTTGTGACGACCAGAAAAACCTAAAACATCGGAACATGGAACATCAGAACAATGTTCGAGTCAGGTAGCTAGAGAAATGCACAATTACAACATTGTGCTGCTGGAACTCTGTGAGACCAGGCGGAAGCAGTCAGGGCAATTTCGGCTGACGGCAGGAGAGATGGTGTTGTATTCTGGCAGGAGCCCATGGGCTCCTGATTCTGGACATGACGCAAACCACCTATAGCATTGGCCGTCAAACCCTGAAACCAAACCCGTCAAACCCTGGCGACGGGAGCTTGAAAAGGATATTAAGAAGACTGGACACACATGGTAATAACTTGAAAGGATAGCCCAGGACAGAGGAGACTGGCAAGCTATTGTTGGTATTCTATGCTCCGGGAGGAGCAAAGTAAATATTTGTCTGCGGACTTTTTATCTGTTGCGAGAAGCGAACAGTTTACACTCGAGGAAAACTGTTCGCTTCTCGAAAACCGATAATGTCCAACGACAAATATGCAAGAATGTTTCCGGGCCAAATAGAGGCTATTATGTTTATTATCCTTCACATATTTTTCGCAACAAGCGCGATTTTAAAAATTGGGAAATAGTCAGTCACATGACGCGTTTAGATCAATCGCGCGCGAGAATGTTGGGTGTTGGTGGCTCAAGTTTAAAAATGGTGAAATGTGAGCCAAACAACACCCAACATGTCGCAACAGGGTGGCTAAACACCTGCAATGTGTTGCGCCCAACAGTATTGCGATCGTTTGGCCAGGGTTTATAATCCCCAATCCCTCCCCTTCCCCCACCTAACCCCCCCCTTGCCAAGGACAAGAGTTCTGCATGGATATGTATAGCACGATAAAAAAACCTGACACGTAATTGCTTAAAACCTATTCAAGACCGTTTTCTAAGTAAATTTACTTTAATAATGTCATACCTCCAGCTTGAACTGCGAAAAAGTCGCCCTCTGACCGTACTCGCAGAAAACATATGCCTCTCTATCCGGGAACTTCTCTACAGTCTCATCAAACAGTTGGCCAATGGTAGCTCCCAGGAGGGGCTGCTCAGAGGACCCATGGCAGTAACTTTGCTTAAACTTGTAATCTACGCTGAAAATAGAGCTTTTATTTCAGTAGAAAGAGCAAACAAACCGCGGCTATAAACATAACGAGACAACGCATGTTGTAAAATTCTTCATTTATGGACTTGACGTTTCGTATGCTACATCATACATCTTCAGAAGTAACGGTTAGAAGACTAATAGCAAATAAGGAAAGTAATGACAATGGAAAAGTAAATGAAAGTAAACAGACCTAGTTATGTTAGCCTGCGTTGCAGACGAAACTAAACCCCATACGTCTCTTAACAGATCTCTTTCTGTACACCAGAAGCCATAAAGGTTAACAAATACACTTTTCTAAGAATTGTACAAAAATTATGAAGGAGCCATGTCAAGCCCACAGTGAGTTTTAATCAGTGCCCACTGACAATATCTTGGCAATTTTTCACCATTGCATATCAGCCATGAAAAGTCATCTGTACAAAATAATTAATCCCAAGCTGCATAGTGCTCAATCACGAGTAACACTACTGTACGTGGTTAGACCACAAAAAAGTTTTTTGCATATTTTTTTTTATATAAAATTGTTGTTTTTCCGGCCCAGGCTGAATATTCTTATTTTTCTGCCGATTTTAGGCTGCAAATATTCTTGTATTATTCTTAATTACGTCTTATGACATTTCCGTTTCACAATTTAATGGGGTATCAATTACAAGTGCTTTTCATAGCAGTCAGCGAGATCAAGATGTAGCTAGATGTCACGCAAAAGACACTTCTTGGCTTTAGAAAAGCGTTTCAAAAGCATTTCACATATTAAGCGTTGAACACTTTGCTATAGCTAGTGCAGGATTTTTCGTTTTGTTGGCTAGTTTCACCGTTCAGAGAAAGGAATAATTTTATAGGGTTAAGTTGAAAACATAAAATTGTACTGTATATACAGATATACACACCTAATTATATCTATCGTTTTCAAAATCTCAGCCTCAGCTTTATTCTTAAAATTTCGCAAATTTTAGCCTCAGTATTCTTATAAAATATATTCTTATATATAAAAAAGTGTATGCTTAACTCTTAATTCCATTGAAACCCTCAGATAAAAGTTTTGCTCTAGTGCAGGGACTAAAAGTAGATACTAAACTACAAATATCACGTCACAACGGGCGATTCAACTAACCTCGTGGCTGAATAATCACTCACTGACCTCATAGGTGGCAGTCGCGTGGTACTCCGTACAGGAACCGATCTCCCATAAATTAACGGTTTTATCTGGGAGATTACAGTGTGTAACAACTTTAGTGCTTGTTTTCCATTTGTTAACCACATGGTTATACTTCGTTGCACTGATCATTGTACAGTTATGGCTAGGATTTTTTAAGACAATGAGGCTTTTGTTGTCGGCCCGTAGGGATTTTTCTACTCGGTGTCGCGAAATAATACTCGATCGTGTTAAATCGAATCCAGTCGGCAGATTTTCGGTGATGACATTTTTGTTCCTAACGAGAGAGTACTTGGGAAAAATCAGACAGACCAACAGCAGTAGTACACGCGCGCTACTTCGACGTAACTGTACAGCGCTTTTTATCAGAAGGTAGTCATGTCAAGTCCTCAGTTAAAAAAATAACTTCAGGGACCGCACAGCAAGTTTTCGAGTAGAAGTGGGGGGGGGGCCCCCCCCCCCCCCCCCCCACCCACCCCCCCCCACCCCACCCTTCCCCCGGGGGGGACTAGGGGGCGTGCTTGTGGGTTGCTATTCAATTTCTCTAAAGTGACAGAGAATGCTATTATAACGATAAAACTATCAATTATAGAACAGATTCAGAAAAAAGTAGCAAAACTTATGCAGAGTTTACTCATCAGATAAAGAAGGTTTTCCATTTTGTTTGGAAAAGTAATCAGAAATTTTAAGAGATCTCTTCTTTGCATTACTAGTGGTATGTGAAGTCTCGTCGTTCGTATTTATGTTGCCGTGTACCATGTGCACTTCTTTGTTCGTAATAACCGCCGGATTGAATGTCCCTTGATGACCAGAGCTATACACAATTCTGCGGTTTAAGTAGTTTCGATGACAAAATGTTTTTATAAACAGAACGCGTTTAACAAAACTTGCAATTGACATGCTCGACGAGCCGTGAAGCCTGACATCAAAAGACGGACTTCGCGCTGATCGAGCTAAACTCAGGACGCACAATAACAAGAAGAACACTAACTTCATGATCTTCCAAAAATCAAAGTCGAAAGTAATATACAATTTGTTAAGAATCGCCTTACAAACTAAACCCAGTTATTACTTTCGATCGAAATTGACCAATTACGAAACAACGCGTTTTCCTGAGAGGTCCGCAGGAAAAAGATGTTTACCTCTGCTAGGTTAGAAGCGAAAAAATATTTCACAATTGTAACGACTAATGCTTCATTCTGTCTATTTATTTGCGAGTTTGTCTTTTCCAGTAACTTTGGTCACTTTCGAATTAACGATTTTTTGCTATTTTTCACTCCGTTACTTCCGTTAAATTATTTTTTTTGTTTAATTTTTTTATTATTCTTGCAAAAAAGTGGGAAGCTAAAGCCCCCCCCCCCCCCCAGTCCCTCCCTCTGCGCAGTCCCTGAACTTAAGAATTATGGGGGTGGCGTTCTTTGTGTAGGTTTATTTCTTTATTAGCTTGTGTTGGGAGCAAGCGGCCATAAGTAGCTGGGAGGGATCAGAAAGGCGACTGCTTGGTAATTGCAATCAGCTGGGGAGGCATTATTTTAGTTATGCGATGTACGCTTTTAGTTTGTTTCGCTCCTGACTTGCTTCGAAGGCCTCTGCTCATGCTTTCATGAGTTCATGAAACTGCGTCGTCATTTGAGTTTTCAACTGTTCATTTTTAGCTCTAAGTTTCTGAATGGCACGGTCATAATGTTCGAGAAGTGACAAGAAATAATATCCGTCGGATGTTCCCGTTTATATGGTCTGATCGCGTTTACACAGTACTATTGCGGGTGGGTCTCGCTAATTTAAACTTCGAAAACATTTCTGTTCTGAGTGCTGTCGATGTAAATACCGTCGAAGTTTGTGGTTGTCTAGTCGCTCGGATAGTTGATACGAATTTAATTGTTTGCTGACGATTTATGAGACAAAATCCAATAGACAATAAGTGAATTACGCGCTGATTTTAAAGACGCTTCAAGCTTGTAATTGCAAAGAGCAAAGCTAGATTACGTTACGGGTAGAATGATAATTTGAAACTTGTGGCCGCCAGCGCGGTAGTGATTTTAAACCATTTAGCAGCAAGGGCGTGTAATTTTAAAAGTGAGATGTTTGCATTTATTAGCGAAGCTCCGGCGGCCTGAGCGCCAAGCGGAGCCCCATACCCATATAGGAAAGAAAATGAAACCCACGAGTTGATTTTCCCATGGTTAGTATGGCCAGTAGCATTGCTCGTGGGCGCGTACGCACGACGACGACGACGGAGTTGCGCAATATGGCGGGCATACTCCAAATAATAGGTTGAAAGACATGCAGCCTTGGTTTACCGTGTACTTCTGCTTTGATATTGGACATCCATGTTATGATCAATTGACGCCTGTCAAAACGAGGTATCTGCTGACCAGCATCGCGTGACCATATCGCGGGTTCAAGTGTACAGCTCATCGAGGTCACGTGTTTTTTTAATTTGACCGCTGATCAAGTGCTGGTTTTCGATTGGATCGCGGGCTCATGTCAGATTAACTTGTTGAAAACAGGGCAGGATTGTTCGGAAGCCGGTTAACGCTAGCCCAGGATTAAAACTTATCCGAAGTATAACTTTTTCTTCTATACAAATGTGTCTTGCTGCTTTGTTTTGAGTAAACTCAAAACAGAAGGTCAAACAGTAAACAGAAAACCTCACTGCAAAGTTACAAAACTCAGATCAACATTCTACCTTTTCCTGGGTTAGCTCAATCGGGCACTGAACAACCCGGCCAAGGAGCTATGCTTTTAGGCTGGCCTAAATCTATTTAGAAAACAGTCCTAAGAAAAAACGCGCGCTGATTGGTTAAAAATCGTGTTTGTAGAATTAGACACGAGAAGAACTAGACACGAGCTGTTGACGTAATGATGGCGCGAGCAAAGATAATTTACATTTTGATAATCAAAGTTAACAAGTTGTTTTCCTTTTTTTCGTCCCGGTTTTTTCTAAAAGAAATAGAAAACATGTACTCCGTGTTTCAATCGAGTTATATCCCACAGCATTTCTCGTTCTCCAAAACTTCCACTCGTGTTTCTATTTAACAATTAGATTAT
>CM042754.1:13625220-13678437 GCA_022496165.2 Catalaphyllia jardinei
CTTTTTCATTGTCATTACTTTCCTTATTTGGTATTAGCCTTCGTGTTTAAATTTAATTGTAATTTTGTTAGCCGTTACTTCTGAAGATGTATGTTGGAGCATACGAAACGTTCAGTTTATAAATGAAAGTTTTTACAACATGCGTTGTCTCGTTATGTTTATAACCGCAATTTGTGTGTTATTTTTAAATAATGAGTGTTAAAAGTTTCCAGTCTATAAATAATCCAGTCTATAAATAATTTCACTGGTCTGTATGTATGACGCTCATCTGCCCGATTACAATTTGCAAAAATTAAACAGCATTTGCTGTTAAGCGAAGCGCGCAACAGCCAAAACAATACAACGATTGACCTACTTCTGGAAAAGCGTGCGCTGTTTTGACGACATACAGTGCAGCCTCTCCCCGGGGCCTCTCGGCTTACAGTTCTGCCCTTTCTCATGATTCTTCGTATGAGGTAGCCTTGACCTTTTTTGATCGCTTGTTTATAATTCTAGTTGCTTATAAAGCTGTTCCAGTCCGGAATAAATGTGACCTGTTTTAAAATGTTAACACTTGCAGATTTCCGCTATCGGCGTATCAACCAACAAGCCGTGTTATCTGACCCCTCTTGTCCCCTCCCCTCAACCAAAGAAGGTAGGGGATTACCCCACCCCGTCCCGTACCCTAAAACGACTACTTTACCCTTCAGAAGAAAAAAAAAGCCCGAGGAAAATTTACAGACAAATGTAATAGTAAATCCAAAACAAGAAAGCCACAGACTTGAATATTCATTAACTTTGAACTTGGTCAATAAATTCCGTTTTTTAGAGCCTTAGATATTTTATAACTGTTATATTTTTGCCTTTTAATCTCTATTTGGAAATCTCAATTCTCTTTAATCTTCTTACAGTGTCGTAAACATCGCATTTCTTGTCGAAGAGATCGCTACTTGATATTCCGTAATACTACACTAATGGATGAAATAAAGATACCCTGTTTGGGGCTATTTGGGTAGGATTACGTACACTTATAAATTTTTCACCTCTTTTCCTTGTGAAAATATAGTGGTCTTCTGATAAGTGTAAATAAGGCATACAGCAGATGTTTAAATAAACACACCCTTCATATGTCTTCTATTGATCGAGGAGGGTCAAAGCTCTTTAAATTTTGCATTTTTTTATCATTGAAATTTTGATCTTTGACATCGAAACCGTCAAATTATTAATGTCACGGATCGTAGTTGTAAAAATCAAAATCATTCTAGATTCCTAAAATCAGGTTATTTATTGTAGTACCGGGACTCGGTTCTGTCAGACATGTACAATGATTACTCGTCTGGAAACTGGCATACACTGTGATTCATTTTATTTCGTATTTGGCGTGGTGCGAAAAATATAAATAATTGATTATCAATTTAACCCGTGCATATAAATGTAGTGAATATTAGATGTCAGTGAAGAGTGAAAGAGGATGACATGTAACCAGTCTAAAGAATAATCAAGAGGCTATTTTTTTCTCACGGTTCTAGAGCGTGATTTTATTTGTTGACAGAAATTTTAAGAACCTGTTTAGAGGGGATGCTTTTGTTTTTTAAAGTCAAAATTGTTCTCAAGACATCTTTACGCGAGAGCCGACGCTCGCTCATAACAATCGTTTTGTTTTGACTGACAAAGAATGTCATACCGAAACGTTCTTGTCAAACTAACAAACACATGATTATCTTACGCGCCAGTGATTGGTTCTTCGATACTTCGGTCTGGAGCAAAATACCCCAACAGTCGGTAAGCGTGGTCTAGTAGAGTTTCCTTTCGCTCGTTGAACAGTGTGACAGGAACGATGTCGGCTGCTGATTTCGACTCGCTGGACTTCATTACTTTCAAGACAGATGCAAGTAGAGGCAAGGTGAGAGATTTCAGTGTCTGTCGAATTTTGTGCAATGTTTAACCAAGAGAGTATGAGTGCTGTCAAGCGCGGAGTCTCTTGATGCGCTCATTAAACTTACAAATCCGTTTTATACTCATCAGTAAGCGACTCGCGGGTAAGATTCCTTTATGCGTTGCAACGCCGCCTTGAGCGACTTTTATGTTTCTTCGTGATTGCAGTTCAACGAAATAAACTGAATCCCTGCGACTTAAATTTGTTACTGTAGGGCACACCTTTGGCGCGGTAAAAATTATCAGAACAGCTGTAATCACTGGATCTTTGTGGCTTCATTTATTAGTAACTTCGATTGTACTTTCGAACATATCGACCAAATACCAACTCCCTCGTGCTGCGTTGCCTCGAAAACAAACGCTTTTGCGCGAAAATGGAGAAATGTCGATGCAAAGTTGTCGGTTAAAATCATTAGCACTTTGAGTTTTTCATACCTTTCTTTGGGTGTGACTTCAGAAGTAGAAATTCTGTTGTGATTTTCTCGCATGTTTCTCATTATATCTTATCATTTGGAGGGCCCAGTCAAAGGCTAAAGCCTTGCCGAGTTGATATAAATCCCCTAGAGACCTTAAATTTCTTGCTTGAGTTTTTGCTTAGAATATGTGTTGTCGCCATTGCTTTATTGACCCTCGAAGGAATGCATACATGGCCATGACAAATAGAATGTAGATGTGTTTAGTGTTGCCTTTTTGTTGATGTCTCGAAGACAACGATTGTTTTGATGACAAATGAACAAAATAACCCGGTAAAACGGCTGTAGTGGCTGTCAAAGAGAGCTTCAAGTGCAGTGATCGTTATCTCTTTAAAGTAGCAGTGTGAACATGACTCGAGTTTAATATCAGACTTCATTGTGCGTCCTTTAATTACTTAAAGTCACGCTGCAGATACAAAAGTTTCTGAGCATTGAAGTAAAAATCATAAAAGTAAAATACAAAGAAAATGATTGAAACACCCTAGGTCATCTCCATCTACAAACGCTGACAGTTTTTGGTGGGATTTGAGGGGGGCTAGGGGGGATTGTCAACTTTGTTTATAGTTTGTATAGTTCAATCCAATTGAGTCAAATTGAAATTCATTTCATCAATCAAATTTTATTGATGTGGTCAATTAAGTATCTCGATTTTTGTCATGGGCCGATAAATACAATGTCTGTGGTGATGCTAGCTTCAGTTTAAACTTACCTTTGTTGTCACATCTAATCCCAACCATGAATTGATGTGATATCAGTTTCATAAATTACAAGGTGGTTCAAATGTCTTAATTGTTTAGAATCAGCAGGGGTTTAGAAAGCATATTAAACTCATCTATGGTTAGTCTGTGTGTGTTCAATGGGAAAAAATGAACATTGTCTCAACGACAAACTAATTTGAATTATAAAAACTGTGGTGCTGCATCCACTGCAAAGAGACTTGAAAGCTGACGTTTCGAGCATAATTTAGCTCTTTGTCGGAGCAAATCCAATTATTTGAATTACAGTCAGCCAAAATTATTCCTTGGTGTAAACCTCCATTGCCTCCTACCTCCTACTAACGTATTAATTGATCAACCTCAATTTAACAGTTATTCTATTTGGCTAGAATGTCTGCAAGGTAGACCTTGAAGAAACAAGCCTTCTCGATGATAATAAGTCTTTAATCACAACGATGAATGAGTCCTAATACACAGGAATGAGACAAAATTAAAGTAAGATTGGGCAACGAAGGGACGGAGTACATAAACATAACAATCAACTTACGTATAATTGTCACAAACGAGTGAGGAGTTATAACATGGCTATGATTTCCGAAGCAGATGCTCGTAAGCAAGGCTAAAACAAAATGTCCGACCAGTGAGTACCGGACTCACAAAGTGGTCAGCGGTTACGTAGAAAACGATGTATATACGTTGTGTTACTATCTTTTAAGTGTCAACAATGTCTCTATCAACAGTATCTCTGCAGACCTACTTAATTAATGTTGTGGCTGGTTTTCACTAGCGATGGAGTCGTAATCAGAAGAGTAGAGTGATAAGATCTAGTGAAAATCAAACCGACAGAGTCAGAAGCAGAACACCCCTTTCGCTAATGACTCTGTCACTTACAATCCAGTAAAAACTGCATTGTTGGAATTGCAAGCAGAAACGGAAGAATAGACCAATCACAATGCTTGTTTCCAGGCGTTGTGATTGGTTTTTTCTTCTGTTTCTGCTCTTGACTCGGGCAACCTGGTTTTCAGTGAATCATAATAGCGATGGAGTCGTGAACGGAAATGTTCTGGTTCTTTTGACTCCAGTTCCATCGAGCTTATGACTTCTACTTACAACTCTGATTTTTGATTTTCACTAGGTCATAAGCTCTCTTATGACTCCAACTATGACATAGACTCCGACTCCATCGTTAGTGAAAACCAGCCTTTAGAATGTAATAGAATGTGACCTGAACCGAACTTCCGCTCGGCCAGACATTGAATCACGCAACCTTTGAGTTTTGTCGGTGACCAGCTGCAGACCTGCGCTCGTCGGCCAAGTGTTGATCAGGTTATATATTGAATCGCGTAACTTGTACTGTTCACTTCCACTTTGTGACAAATAAGAACGATTGTGCAATATAGTTTGTGTTGATGAAGTGATGTGGTGTATACAGTGATCCATGAATCATCAAGGACTGCTTTAGAATGTGGACTGCATTTCATCTCCGAACATATGTAAATAAAGGTCAATGAACCTTCCCGGGTGTTTTTTTTCTTTCGAGGTAAACAAATATCTCCGATTAGAGGTCGCGCTAAACCCATGCTATGCAAAGAATGTAATCAGGTAGGCATATCTATACTGAAAGGCAGCGAGAGTCACATTTTGCGTAATGAAATTCAGTCCTTATGTAACAGTAGATGATGGCGGTAACTATGTCATGTTTCACAAGCTGAACGTTCGCATTAAGATTAAAGGTCACGTTTCACGAGCTGAATGTTCGCATAATTTCTTACCACGAGAGCTTAGGCTGTCTGTGCCACAGATAGTGCTAAGACTGAAACAAGTTAATTTTAAAACGTGGTTATACGATTTAAAAAATCGTCTTGTTTCATAAGCTTTTGCTGGGGACCTTGGATTTCATGGTTAGGACCCTTTGGGCTCCAGTCTTCTGATTTTTTTAGAACACAGCCTTGTGATGCATTATCACCCTGTCTAGGGCAATGCCAGAATTTTATTATTCTTCTTGAACACAGCAAACTCCTTATCTGATAGCAACTATATATTTTGAAACTATCTAGGGGCCATTCAATACAAGCGAGATTGAAGGGCAGCCATGTTTAGACTGTGATTGTAGAGGGTTATCTAGCCATCCTTGGAGGTATGTGCAAAACATCTGTATATGTATATTGTATATTAGCTTGCAGTGATTTCTGTTAAGCAGTCAGTAATCAGAATTAAATAGCAGTGTTGATGATTCTGACAATTTCTCCATAACAATTTTGTTTCCTCATAGTTTATAGAGGGGAATGGTTATTAAACCTCACAACTGTCTTTGTTCTACGCTTTTGTTGCCTATTTTGGGGGTTGACGTGGCTCAAAACCTGGCAAAATACAAAAGATGGTTACGTTTGCTCATACAACTGACCAATTGAAGCATTGCGATTATATAATTCGTGCATGGTCAATGAGCAAAAAGCAAAAGGTGTGCAGGGTCAAGGACCTTCCAGGGTAACTCTTTGCTTCTTTGGTTGTTTCTTTGTTGTTTGTAAACCAGGTTTCTTATAACCATTTTCAGGGCCAGAAATTGCAACCAATACGGTCGCCAATGCAACTAGCTTTTTCTCCTTGGACCTTTGGCGACCTAAATTTTGCATTATTTAGATGTACAATAAAGCATTAATGTTAAAATATACATGTTATCTTGCTTTGCGGTGAATGGGCCAAATTGCATACAAAAAGCCACATTCCCTCCAAACTCAACGGAATCCTGGAAGCACAGGAACTGCAGGTGCAGAATTTTGCAAAAAGACCACTGAACGGAAGTGATTGATTTTTGCATGGTTCTGTGTGAACACATGCGACATTGTAAATCAGTATGGAGATTATTTAATAAGGGAGGAATATTTAAAAAATTTCCATACTTCTCTCTTGGGTAATGAAGAGGATGCCAAAGGGCTGCTTATCATCAAGCAGGAAGTTATCGCATTATCTACTGTGCCTTATAGTGGCAAGCAGTTTCACTTGAAAAGAGGAGATTTGGTAATGAATGGTTAACGGCCGTGTTGATTCCTTCGTACAATCTTGTGCAAGCAAACGCGTTTGGCTCCTGTTAGCTACAAAGATAGGGGCTTGAAACTTTTATTTACTTTTTAATTTTTCAGCAAATTGTTTTTTTTTTTTGTTTTCATGTTTTCGTGTTCGTATGAATGTGTCCCATGCTATACCGGACGATATCACACACTTTCAACAAGCGGAACCCAAACATTATTTTGATTATACAAACTGGTGACTTAAGATTTGCATCTGGCGACTATATTTCTCCAGTTTGTTGCCACCATCCAGAGCTTAAAAGAAAACAGGTCACTCCAAAAAGAGTATTATCTTTGTCATGACCAATTAAAAGCTTATATTGAGTTAAGTTACTCACCAAAGTTTCAGCTTCTAAAGTGCGTTCTATCCCAAGTAATTTGTTTCCAAAGAAGCCTAAAATTTGGCATCGCCAGCTCCCATTTTGAAACAAATGCTCAGCAGCCAGGTCAGGCTAGGCTGCTAAGTGTGACATCATCTTTACCAAGAGATCTTGTCTTGCAAGCGTATTTGTTTACTCAAGGTCATGGCTGATCTTCAACCTTACCATTTTGAGCCAGAATGTGTTTCTAATCCTGAGGATAGCGAAAGCAAAAATGAAGAAGTAAACGATCAGTTAGAAGGCACATTTTGGTGTTCTTGTGAGTGATGTCAAATCATGGCAATGCAAAGAGAATGTGTTTGTTGCCGAGAACAGCCAGAGGAAGAAAACAAAATTCAAGGTAAAATTTTAAGCGTATACTGCATTGGTTGCAGTAAATGGAAAAAACATTATTTTCTTTGTAAATTGCTGCAGACATTTGTATTTTTCTGTTTGTATTTTTATTTTCGCCATGTCTAAATGTCACGGTCTTAAATAGACAAATGCCGGGCAGTTAGAAATATTCACCTCAAACCTATTAAAAGTACTTGGTGTTTCTTTAGAAATGTCAAGCGATCCTAAAAAGTATATTGGTTTTACATTCAATGAATTCGGTGAATATTTCTGACTGCCGGGCATTTAGTCTATTTGAGACTGACATGTATTTAGACACGACGAAAATAAAAATACAAACAATTGATTAAAAAAATACCTGCTTACGGCTTTATTAAACCCTCTTTTAATGTCTACAGCAATTTACAAACAGGATTGGCACAGTACTTGTATTTTTTATAGTAGGTCCTTGAAAAGTCCTTGAATTCCACTATAAGGTCTTGAAAGGTCCTTGAATTTTCCCCAACATAGGATCTGAAGAGTTGCAGCAAAGTTGCATTGTGAAGATTAGAGTGTTCTTCTGTTTTAAGATGTAAAAAAGGAAAAAACTGCAAAGAATTGTGTAAAAAAGGCAAAGCCGAGCATGAGCCACTATGCGAGCGGACACCAGATTGATGAGCGGTTGTGTATATGAGTTGGAATGCTCTTGCGCGTGCCACATGGAGCTGGCTTGACATTACAGAATTGAAACATTGTGTCGGTGTTGGTTTTGCAGCAAAATGCCAGGAAAGTGCAGTTTTAACCATAAATGGTTAACTATGGAAGAGTATAAATGGGTTAGGCAAGTTAATGGCGATTCAAAAGAAAGCAATCTACATTGTATGCAACAAAAGTGTCACTTAAACAATTATGATGGGCGAAAGTGCACTGCGTTTGCACGTTGTGGGAAATAAACGTCAGGTGAATGTAAAATCGAATGGAACAGCAAGTACTATGAAGACATTTTTACAGAGAAAAGATTCGGATTATCAGAATATTTGTGTGGCAACAGTAAATCAGAAGAAAGATCGTACTTTGAGTCCCAACAAAGATATGCCACTGAACATCCCATCTCCTGCCTTTTAATTAAGGAAATGTTGATGAAAGCACATTTCAGGATTCTTTTTGATGAGAGTTTAAACAAGAAATTAATGTCAAACAAAGCAAATGGACATTCACGTTCATTTATGGGTCGGTGAAAAAGTTGACACATGTTACTTTGGTTCACAGTTTTTGTGTCATGCAACTGCTAATGATATGGTCTAGCATTTTGAGGAGAGTGTAGTGCACAGCGGTCTTCCTATTTGTAACCTAGCACAAATAAGCATGGATGGCCCTAGTGTTATTGGTAGTTCTTTACAGATATGAAGAAAAAACTAGCTGATGATTATGAAACCATTTTGATCAACATAGGGTCATGTGGACTCCATATTGTTCACAATAGCTTCAATACTGGAGCAACTGCAGCAGAGTGGAAAGTGGGAGCATTGCTGTCAAGTCTTTATTACCTTTTTAAAGATTCACCAGCAAGTCGGAAAGATTTCTCAAAGGTTTCTGGCACTGGGTTGCCCCTCAAGTTTGTGAATCATAGATGGCTGGAGAATGAGACTGTTTGTGAAAGAGCTCTTGAGCTTTCGGAGGGCATTCTCAAGTATGTGAAAGCTGCTGAATCCAAGGAAGTTACCAAACGAGGAAACAAATCATATGAAACAGTTGTTGAGGCTTCCAAAGACAAATTAATCAGAACTATATTACAGTTTTTCAAATGTGTAGCAGGGCAAATTCAACCATTTTGGCTACCTTTCAAAGTGACAAGCCACTGACACCCTTTCTTTCTAGTGAATTTTGTAACATTATCAGGTCATTAATGCGGAGGTTCCTAAAGAAAGAAGTTTTGTCAGAAGCTTCAACTGCTGACAAGCTTCTCAAAATTGATGTCCCTGACAAAAGCATCCATGTCAACTACAAAAAGATTGATATTGGTTTCTTAACTGAAAAGGGAGTAAAAGACTCTGTTGGAGTAAGTGAAAAGCAAGTTTTGGAATTCAGACTGGTGTGCAAGACCTTTTTAATAGAACTGCTACAGAAGCTTTTGACCAAACGTCCTGCCTCTTATTCCTTAGTGAGACATCTGAGTGCATTGAATCCCAGGGAAATGGCTTCTAATGTAGACCACTGCATATCCAGGTTTAATACTACTTTGATACTAGATATTACTCCCTGGTCTGTACAGCGAAAACTTACATGTAAATAAAATGCACTACCCAAAAACTATTTGAATAAATTACATGATGATACAAACACACATTCCAACAAGTAATAACATACAATACAAAGGATAAACACATTGATTAACCAGGCACGCATTAACACCATTTTGAGGTATTGCGATCTTACACCGGCCCCAAAGTGTTGATACATGAGCGAGACACCTATAAATCACAATATTAGATCGAACGGCTCCACGAAATGTGTATACCTGGTTTGAAGGGAAACAAGTACATGATAAGTGTACGAACTAAATTGGCAATGAAAAACATAACTGTACCACGCATAGTACTAAATGGTTAATTACACTTAAGTCGTAAAGAACTCACAGTTCATTAATTAGTTAAATTATATTGTTTGTTTAAACTTGGTGCCATTTGTGCCATTTCCATTTGTGTTCATTGATTAATGTGACAAGGGAAAGTTGTAACTTAATTGAGTATCCTTAATGTTCAATTTACTGACATTCATCTCCTTCAACAAGAAGACAAAGCTTGTCGATCGGTCCCTTGAGAACTGTTGACTTGACAGTTACTTTGGCACGTTGAACAAACAATTTCTTATCAGGAAAGACTTCGACGATTCCACCAAGGGGCCACGAATGACGATGGGAATTCTCAACAGAAACCAGGACAACATCTGCGATGGCTAAATTTCTTCGTGGTCGTAGCCATTTCTGTCTGCCTTAAAGTAATGGCAGGTATTCCTTTGACCTTATTTTTTGCAGAAGATATCTGCCAAATACTGCACTTACCTCCATCTGCGGCATGACAACTGATCCTCTCCTAAATAGCCCTGGTAGCATTGGTGACTCAGAGCGTAAAAGCAGCAAATGATTGGGCGTCAAAGGCTCCAGATCTTGAGGGTCAGTGGAGACTGTCGCGATTGGGCAGCCATTCATAATGCTCTCCACCTCGCACATTAAAGTAACCAGGCCTTCGTTGTCGGTGGTCTGCTCTCGGAGTAACGCCTGAAGTATCTTACGAGTCGTGCGAATACACCGTTCGCAAACACCTCCGAAATACGAGCTGTAAGGGGGATTGAAGGACCACAACAGACTTTAGTGGATTTTCTCTTGATTCCAGGCATTGATGGACGCACAGAGCTCTTTCTAACCGCTTGAAAACTTGGTGCTGTTGTCTGAACGGATCTCTTTGACTTGCCCTCTTCTCGCCATGAACCTGTGCCAACAGAAAGGAATCGGTGTCCAGACTGTGCGAGACTTCAATATGTACTGCACGAATGGCCAAACACGTAAAAAATACTCCGTATCTCTTTACAAGACTTCGCCCACGCTTCACTTTGGCCAAAGTAGTCGACACCTACTGATGTAAAGGGTGGTTGATCTGGGGTAAGACGATCCACAGGAAGGTTAACCATTTTCTGCTTGCAAACTGGATGTTGGCGACGCTGACGACTTACACACTTTGATAGAACTCTCAGAATTGCAGATCCAGAATTTTTCACGTAAAGAGACTTAGCACGTACTCTTCCAGAGTGCCCAGATATCAGGTGACAGTGCTCAATTATTAAGGTGGACATGTGATCACTCTTTGGTAGGATTATCTGATGCCTGGAATCAAAGGATGCTGGGGCTAAACTGAGTCTACTGCCAACACGTATAAGACCATCGACAAGGACTGGGTCAAGACTCCAAAGACCGCTGGTTTTCTTCACACGCGCCATCTCAACTCCGGACTTTGTAAGTGATTGGAGCTCTTCAGGGAAATAATGCAACTGAACACACTTCAGTATTTCTAATTCTGCTGCCCTCATCTCTTCCATGTTGATGCGCCGCTGAGAAGCGTTTGGGAAGGATATTGCTAACTTCTTGCGTGCATTTGCCAATTGCAAATTCTCAAGGTACGGTAGGAACCAAGCAATTGATTTTTTGAGGCGATGCCAAGAAGACGTTCATCGGAAGTAGTCCACTAGAGGACAAAAGTTCACAGCCACTGACTTCGCGTGGGCTTTAATGTCCACCTTCACTTCTGGACCTACGTCTGGAATACTGCCCATTGACAAAGGACCCTTTGCGCTTTTTGCTCCCAAAGAAACACTTAATCCAGTGGCCAGAACTAAGAAGAGCTTCTGCCGATGACCGCCTGGAAAGATCGTCACCTGGATTCAGGTCTCCACTCACATGCCACCACTGATCTGGATTTGAACCATCTCGAATGATTGCAATACGATTAGCCATGAATGTGTGAAACTGTTTGGTTTCGTTCCTGACGTAGCGCAACACTGATGTGCTGTCCATCCAGAAAACAGATTTCTTGGTTAGCGGCAAATCCAACTCTCTCTTCAGAACTTTATCCAACTGTACAGGGAATTGTAACTTGTTTGAGGGGCACAAGACGTGACTTCCTTGGAGGATTGTGCAATGAATTCCACCATTACCATCAGACAGGCGGAGATAAGAGACCGATCCAAAACCAATTTCAGAGGCGTCTGAAAAGTGATGCAGCTGACTGGACAAGACGTTACCGAAGTTGGCTGGTTTAAGGCAGCGTTCGATTGTAAACTGTGACAACTTTGGGAGGTCTGTTAGCCACATCTGCCAATGCACACTATACTCTCTGGGTATTTCGTCGTCCCAACCCAACTTTTTCCGGCATAGATCCTGTAGAATCTTCTTGGCGGTCAGTACAAAGGGTAAACTCTCCGTGCATATCTCTTTGCGACAATTATAGTTTTATAATCGTCAAGCAACCCTGGGCAGTCCTTTGCAACATTGTTGTTGGACAAACATCCAAAACAAAGACTTTTTGATGCTAGAAACTGATTACGCTCCTGGTAAGGGCACCTTCTCAATGATCTACAATCTTCGAGGGCGTGGTTAAAGTTGCAGAAACAACAGGAGTCGTTGATAGGTGCAACAGAAGCCATATATCGAGAAGTGTCAATGTTTATGTTTCCGTCCACTTCTGTGTCAAGGCCATGGTCAGTACTCACCTGAGCAGCAAGACTCTCTTGACTTTGGTAACAACGTTCCCTTGCCAGACTGAGCTTCGACCGTTTTTGAGCTCCCTGTGATTTGACCAAAAACTGGATTGGTGGCTATCCTGGCCTCGCGGTCACTAAATGAGACAAGATCGTCGAATTTTACGAGTCTCCCCTGTAGCTGCATGATATCATCGACCACACAACGACATCTTTCTCTCATACTGTACAGCAGTTTAAGTATCAGCTTCTGAATATTGTCTGGTTGGTCGAACTTGGACGAATATTGGCTGCCCTTCATGGCATTTTTGCAGCTGGAAAGGTAAACTGAGAACCTACTGAGAGCCAATGCATCCTCTGACTTAACAGGAGGTCAATTTAATGCCTTGGATTCGTACGCGGACGCAGTTCGAAACTCGTTTCCAAATTTCTTTTCAATCAACCTCCTGGCCTCAGCGTATCCTTCATCCGGAGCCAAATGATGGCAGGATTGTACAAGCTTGTTCATCTCACCAGCGGTGTACTGTTCTAGATAGTAAAGCCTCTCCATACCGCTCGATGTCCTGGACTCAATCAAACTCTCAAAGGCTCAGGCAAAGGTGCGGTACTCTACTGGATTCCCATCGAACATTGGTACCTGAGGCTGCGGAAGTTTGCCCTTCGAACCCGGCTCGACTTGAGCATTTCGAGGTTCTCGAAGTCTTAGAAGGCGTCCCTACACCGACACAACTAACAGAATCCTCTGGCTTTACTTTGGAATCAACCTGAAGAGATTGAGCTTTCTCTCTTCACGGGTGAAATACTCGTCACATTCAATTTCATTCTCCTCACTTCCAATCTCCGCCGTGTAACTGAGGTGAGAATCTTTAAATTTCAGGAAGGCTTCTTCAGCGGCTGATCTTTAACTTCTTGTAGGTTCTTGTCATCCGAAAGCAACTCTTGTACTCTGTTAACGTTTGCGGTTACTTTCGCGAGGTGTCCTCTTCGAGTGTTCTTCAAACTGCAAAGCTTTTCGCTTAAAACTCCTTCCATGTCGAGGGTGGTATTTGGCTTTCTATTTTGTGAAGTTGTGCGCCATGCGACTTCTTGAGACTTCATACAAATTTTTAACGATGAAACCAACAGGACGCGACATCTCCAGCATACAACGACTATTCGCAACGCACACTTTATTGCTAACGATCTTAAGTTGTGGCTCATTGTGTGGTGAAAACTGAAATAAACACGAACAAAACAAACTTAAACAACATGAAAACAGTACAAGCTAAAAACTAGTGACAAAAGTGGAGACTTAAATTGGTAGTGCGATGCTGGGACTGCCTGAAAATGGCTGAGATTCTGATACAGACTGCACTCAATGCTTTGATAGATATTACTCCCCGGTCCATACAGCGAAAACTTAAATAAAATGCACTACCCAAAAACTATTCGTCGTGAATAGATTACATGACGATACGAACACACATTCCAACAAGTAATAACATACAATACAAAGGATAAACACATTAATTAACCAGGCACGCATTAACACCATTTTGAGGCGTGGTGATCTTACAGTTTGGCTGAGAAGGCTGAATTAACGGGGAACATATCTTTTGTCACACAGTCCAACTCCCTCAGAAGAACTTCGAAAACTTGAGACCCTGAATAACAAGTTGGAAGAGAAGCTTCAGGCATTGAAAAACTGCTAATTTGGTTGGTACAGAATGGAATTTTCTTTTTGTTAAACAGGTAATATGGCATTCCACGAAAGGTCCTTGAAACCTTGAAAAGTCCTTGAAAAAAGGGTCTCAATGACATGACAAAGAAAAATGTGTTTTTCATTTACTTCAACCGATGCAGTATATGCTTAAAATTTTACCTTGAATTTTGTTTTCTTCCTCTGGCTGTTCTCGGCAACAAACACATTCTCTTTGCGTTGGCATGATTTGACATCGCTCACAAGAACACCAAAATGTGCCTTCTAACCGATCGTTTACTTCTTCGTTTTCACTTTTGCTATCCTCAGGATTAGAAACACGTTCTGGCTCAAAACAGTAAGGTTAAAGATCAGCCATGACTTCAAGTAAACAAATATGTTTGCAAGACAAGATCTCTTGGTAAAGATGTCATGCCACTGAGCATTTGTTTTCAAGATGGCGGCTGGCGATGCCGGCTTCTTTGGAGGCAAATTACTTGGGATAGAATGCACTTTAGAAGCTGAAACTTTGGTGAGTAACTTAACTCAATATAAACTTTTTATTGGTGATGACAAAATTAATACGCCTTTTGGAGTGACCTTCTCCTTTAACATTGCAACCAAATGTTGGTGGCTAATTATAACTTGGTACGCTTTTTACTATTTGTGCTGGTCACTAAATCTGAAATTGCTATTCAGTTTTCATGGTCTTTAATAGATATGGTAAACTTTAACTTTTGCCTCTAACCTTTGCCACACTGAGCTTGCCAATATTATCAATGACTATTTACCTTGGCAGAAAGAACTGCATTTTCTGCAAGTGCCCATTAGAATGCCATGACATTCCACTCAATACCAGTGACAACAATTTACCAGAAGATCGTATGGGTGTCGAAGAAAAACCACCGAGGTCATCGTTGACAAAAGTTAAGGAAGCTCATGCCACGGGATTTGAGTGGGTACCTGCTGGCCTGACAAGTGAACAGGTATGACAAACTTCATACATTCTGCATGGGTGTCAAAGGACCCATACACCGCTCATCAGAGGTGGTGTTTAACTATAGTGGTTTCCATGGCAACATCTGACACTTAGTTGTTCATGTCGGGGTCAACTGGTTTTCGCAGGTAGGCAAAGCGTTTTGAACTGAATGCCTTTATAACAACTACTTTTATTCCAGGTGGTCAAACCAGGTCGGCAAAAATCATCCTCGCAGCAGACTTTTAGCCAGAATTTGAAAAGTGAGTGTTCAAACTGAGCTATAGGGCCTGCTTGAGAATGAACAATTTAAAAGGTAATATTTGAAAAATAAAATTCTTTCAAAAGTGGTTGTTCACAGGACACCTAGACACCCCTCTGGCTAAAAGCCTGCCCCACAGCTGGTTAATTTCCCATTACGGTGCCTGGCCCTTAAAGAAACCCCAGCCCAATATATGTTTGGCTGTTTTCCCTAAGGGTTTGCCAGTTCAGTTGAATACAGCATTTTGACTCAATTATATTGTCAAAATAGAGAGAAAAAATTGGCATTGTACAATGGAGTGAGGAATACTCAAAAGAACTGTTTGAAGTTATCTTTCAGTTGTTGTTGGAGGTTAAACAGAAGATTTGACTGAGGCCTTGCGCTTCTTTTATTCTTTTAATTTCATGCTTTCACCGAACCACAGCATCGTCAGAGAATGCTGTAGATTGTGTTTCACACCATGGGTAAGGGTACTACTGATTTTGAAGATACACCAGGAAAAATAGAGTCCTCGGGATCTACCATTGTTTTGACCTAGTTTATTCAGCAAGTTTTCCTTGCACACGCTAGCTAGTCAACTGAAAGCAAAAAAATACATGTGTGGACCTCCTGTATAACGACTTAAAAATCAAAAAAGACGAAAACAGAAACAAGAGAACTTTAAAATATAATATTGATATACTTACAATTCTGTACGGCCTTATCCTGCTTAAGACTAAAAATTTTCCAGTTTTGCTCAAAGGCGTAAAACACACTTTTCCAAGAAAGCTATTCTTTAAATCTGATATTCGATTCCCAACAAGTGCTTACTTTACCCTTAGTTACGAACGTGATGTAATCTGAGTGGCTAATCACGATTTCCCTTCAATGGCATGAATCTCGTGTGATCGGTCAAGTCATGTAACAAAACAAAAACTTAAAAGCTCATGTTATCTTAAAATATATAAAAATTGCTTTATATAAAAACTTCTGCTAGCGAAGTGCAAAGCAGATTTGGCACATGGATCAGCAGTGCCATAGATCAGCTCATGAGGTATTCCCTGACAATGCTGTAGATCAGTAAAAGCTTGGAACTTGAAGAATAACTGTGACAACAGATTCTCATCTAAATGTGTACTTCACCATTTAAAAGTGTACTTGAAATTTTGAGTATCTTAGTTCCTGAATGTACCAATCAGGTCTCAAATATGAATTTAATGAGATCTTTGGGAAATGAGTTACTATGTCAACCAATCAGATTTGGTATGTAATATGACTCTAACTAATATGTAGTTCCTCAGCAAACCATGCCAATTCGGATTTCATAGCCAAATCTGCTTTTTTTTTACAAAACAGCTTTTTTTACGATTTATTTCGTGAGTGTAAGTACATGTCGTCATCTATTGTTGCTTTCTCTCTGTTTCAAAATTTTACTCATGGCTATGACATTCAAACTTGTATTTATAGCAAGTACTTTATTTCACGAGCGGTTACCGTTTGTAATTTTGCACTGACAATGTTTAAAATATTTCCTTCATCAGGGCTTGAAAAATATTTGAATTCCACCTGGCCCATTGAGCAAGTAACCCTCAAATTTTGCTTGCCTGGGACACTTCCCTGCTTGCCCAAGTTTGCAAACTCATTAATAATTCATGAACCCAGGGATGGAAGTCAAACTACAGGTGTGTTTTAATGTGATAAACCCATCTTGACTGTAGTACTGTCAGTGCCGATCACTTCCATGTCTACTTACTTCCTAGTTCCTGTATTACACGCTGGGTATCTTCGTTTATTGAACAGCCTTGAGTCAATTTGTTCAATTCCTTGAAGATCATGTTCGCATTTTGTCTAGCTCCATGAAATCATTGTGAAGAGAAGTGTGAGAAATTTATAACATGCAGAATTAGCAACAAATCGCCTTCCTGCTTCAGTTTTGACACATGCAGGCACAGTGTCGAACTTTGAAACACTGGCGAGGGCATACTTTTTCATTTGGGTAAATGAAAAATAGCTTCATTTCTGGGAAAATGTCTATTTGAAAGAAACACTATTCTAAGTCATTTTCCAGGAACTCTGAAAGTATTTTGATGACAGACTTATCCATGTTTTTTTAATAAATTATATAACACTTTTCATCTTGTGCAGCAGCGCCCAACTTACATGTTTCGCCGAACACAGACATTTACCTGGATTTTAGCATCAAAAATGCTGGCTTTGTTTTCGTGGTTGAAATATGCGACTTCTCAATTTTTGCATACAATTTCTACTGTTTCAATTAACATATCAGATCAGTAGCACAATCACCATGCCCATTTGGGGGTGGTAGGAAAACGTTCTCTGATGTTTTTCTGTTTAATGGCTTCAGTAAAGCCAGATTTTTGCTTAAAGCTAAGGTACACTTTGTTTGTTACTAGAAAGGTGTAAAAATGGTAAACCACATGATTATATTTGAGAAAATAACCGAAAAAGGTGGGAAAATAAGCAAAGTTTGAATGTAACATGTAACACAATCTTTGTGATAATAATTTTCAAAAACATTTTTAACAAAAAAGGAAGCTCCCATGCACAAACAAATTATAGCTGATGCAAATACACAATATACACTACATTTGAGCAAAACTACAACATCTCAAGTTTATTAAAACACATTAAAAGGATTCATCGTTCTTGAGTATGCTTCCTGTAACGCTGTGTTGTAGAAGTCAGTCGTTCACCAAGTTGTTGTTCGCGGTAGGGCTGAAGTTGATATCTGTGGGAATAAAAACATATCAACTGAATGCTCATATGCTGTCTTTTAACATCAGTTAAAATCATTGACTAAAAACGGAGAAATAATAACTCAAAAAAGTCTCAAACGCTTTATTGAGAAACGATTTTGCAATAACATTTTTCGAAAACTCACCTTCTTCTTGACTGTCATGATTCAAACAAGGTACAGCCAGCCTCTAGAACCGAGCAAATCTAAATGCTCATAAGTTTCTCTTGTTATTGCCATAATTTCGTCTTCAAAGCTCTAAAGTTGGCTAAAATATTACTTTCGAATCAGTCTCAATGTTTTTTGCAATGCTGGCACCATATTGAAAGCGGGCTGTGGCCATAACCTTGTTTAATAGCCTTATGAAATCTGCAATTTGCTTCCCAAAGTCAAAGAAAAAGCTTAGTAACCTCTCCTGAAATGGATGTTATAGGGGAGGTCTGAGACATTTTTCAGGGGATTTAATTTTCCGGGAATTGAGCAATCCGAGGGGGAAGAAAGTCAGTTTTAAGTACCAGTTGATCTAAATGAGGAAATACTAGCTTCCATGTAATGCAAAATACTTTTGTGAAGGTCAAGATGTTTCAGTTCTACTTTTTACTTGTACCAGTGAAATAAAATTTTCAAAAAAGTTATTGTTTATATAAAGACCATGCCCACAAGGGATTATGGGTAAATCAAAAATACAGCTAAATGAGATGAAAATGTAATATTTTGCCGAAAAAATTATAGATTATTAAGTTTGAGCATGAAATAAAGCTAAAGAAGTGATTTTCCCATAAATTAAAAAAATCTTTTTTTTTTGGCCATGTTACAGGAATGGGTATCGCAATTGTGCCTGATCATCAATGTTGAGTTAAGTTTTGTACAGAGAAACTGAAACTTGCTCACAAAAAATTGCTAAAATTAAGAAATAAACACAGCGTTTTCGTTCCCAACGCAGCTATTTTTGAAGAACTGCAAATGTTTTAATTTTTCAAAGCCTATGTGACCTCCAGATGCTGCGCACATGAAACATGATCCCTAGAGTTCCACATGATAATTTTCACTCATGGCTAACCATTAGGGGCAAGCAGTTCGTTTCTTGTTCGCTACTTTTTACAAATAAAAAAGTCAATCATTCTTTCACAATTCAGTAATTTAAAGTTCTTGTTTGGGCCAATAAATTCTATATGATGTTTATTACAGCCAATGTTTTAAAGAGCACCTAACACCAAAACTTTTTTTGCTAAAATAATAAGGCTTATTTTGTGGATGTAATTTGGCACAAATTTTTTGATTTGATTAAATCCTCAAATTTTTATTCCCTGTCAAAACTGAGTTTCCAATGGTTCGCAACCATGCATGGGGAATCTGGGGAGAGTTAAAGCTGTGACGCCAAATCAAGAACGAACGCTTGGGGTGTCCCAGTCAGGTATTCTATTTTACATTAGTGTAGGAGCCAGTTTGCTGCACAAGTTGTTCGCTGGGACTCCGCAGTCAACAGATTTCTGTTTTTAGTGACAATGTCTTCTACTTCTTCGGATTCCAAAATGATTTTTGACTCAGAAAACTCTGAAATTTATTTTATCGCTGAAGACATAAAGTAGGACTTCACTCGATGACGACCAAGCTGATTTATTTACAAGTCTTTTGCTGAGCACCCAGCCGCCCAGCCTCTGGCCACCTAAGAAAACCAAATAGAAGGAGGTGGATGCTAGCAAAGAATTTGAGCTCTGAAGGACACACTCGAAGGCAAAGATATGTAGAAAAGAGTAATCAGATATAAATATCTGTAGCGCGTGAGGCGTGTTTACTATTTTCGCTTTTCGCGCCTTCTATCTTGCATAATATACCTTTTGAAAATAACATTCAAGTCCATTCACTTTCTTAGGATTATTCAAACTAATGCATTCTTGATGTAATCAACTGATTATCTCTTGACACAGTGTTTGTATTCTTTACGTGCGAAAGTGTGGAAATAATTGTAGCGTCGCTTCCCTTCAAACAGGAGTGAATGTTATTGTTGCAGTAAGTTAGAAGTGGGGTTCAGGGGCCCTGTACATACCAGGTCTCAGTATTTCCTTGCTTAAATGTCTCCCTGCATGGCGACATTTGCTAAACAATGAATCTTCCAAACCAGTGTGTTTGTTTACAGCATGACTTTGCCGGAAAGGAATTGAGTTCTACCAAAATTACCCTCCCAGATTCCTCTTTCAAATTAAGAATTGACCAAGGAAGGAAACTTAAACATATCAAGGCAGACAACATTTGCTCAGAAGAAATTTGCTCAGTATTCTCCCGCCTTCTGTCTCATTGGCTGCGCCGACTGACTGCTGTTTCTCAGATTAGATACAACAACGGATGCATGAATCGATAGAAAAGTGTTTTTTACCAAATTCATCTTGCTTAAGTCATGGAGTCAGCAAAATCCCCTCCTTTTCCTAAAAATCCAGGCGTCAAACGAAGTCATCTGGTTTAAAATGCATAGAACAGATCAACAGACTCCCAGACGGCTCTCACTATTAATTAAATGCTTAGCATGTTTCAATTTCACGAAATCAACCCATCGCTTTCTACGTTTCTTCGCTTCAAGCCGATCATCTCTAAACAAATCGGTATGACATGAAGTGTAATAGCTCCTGTAAGTTTGTTGAGTTGCCACATCCCCTTTACAATGCACCTGGCTGGCAATTTTTCGAACTACTTCCTCAGCCTTTCCCACAAAAACAAGCAAATATGTGAACTACAGAATCATGGTGTTCTGGATTTGACATCACATCCTGCCCTCGACCCATGCTCCGTTAAACTCGGTCGCGAACTAAAATGGCGGCATTTTGACGTACTTTGACGAGGCATAAAAATTAGAGGATTTAACCAAATCAAAAAATTTTTTCGCAAAATTACCCAACAAAATAAGCTTTATTGTTTTAGCGGGAAAAAAATTTTTGGTGTTAGGTGCACTTTAACTTCTGTATGCTTTGACTCGGTTTCAATTTGTGAAAAATTTGAAATCAAGTTTTAATATTCAGGGTACTCCTCAAATTCTCAATATCCTACTGGATTGCGTGACTAATGTTACTTGGCGGCCGGTAATGCGTTATAATTTTCTCGCAGTAATGTTTGCAACAGAAGAGAACCAAAAATCCGTCATGTTGTATTAATAAACCCCTTATTACACCACAAATTATTTGCTCGTTAGCACTCTATCGATAGGTATACCTAGTAATAATAATAAATTATTGGTTTCCTCTGGTCCTAAAGTGCTCACAAATTTTCACTGGCCAAAATGGTCAGCAAAGCACAAAATCCACTAGCCAAAATGGAATTTTGACTAGTCTGTGCCTAAGTGGGTACCATTAGTCTCAATCCCTGAAAGTCTGATTGGTTGACACAGTAACTTATTTCCCAAAGATCTCATTAAATTATGAATTTGAGATCTTATTGGTGCAATCAGGAGCTGAGATACTCAAAATTTCAAGTACATTTTTATATGGGGATATACAGTAACTTAAGACCTCAGGGTGAAGGTTAATGTATTTGCTTAAAATATGTTTGAAATTAATACAGCTGTCTGAAGCTGCTAGACGAGAACAATTGAAGGCTTTCATGCAAAAAGGGCTTTTATCGCTTTTTGGGCTGATTTTCATTTCTTACAGGATTTTTTGCTAAGGTTTGGCAGACTGACTTGTTTTAACATGAAAAGCACTGTTTTTATTGATTTGCACTTTGTATTAAGAAAAAAACATTTACAAAAGAACTTATTTTCCAAGCAGCATGTTTATGAGCGAATGGATCCCTTAAAGGTGGGTTTTGACCTGAATGAATGTTAACGGTTACTTCTAGCAGTTTTGACAGCACAGTTTGTTTTTTTTAATAGATGTTTTGTTAACCTGCAGTAGCTGTAGTACGTGCAGTAGCTCTAGTAGCTGTAGTAGCTGCAGTCGCTGTAGTCGCTGTAATAGCTGTAATAGCTGTAGTAGCTGTAGTATTTGTTTTAGCTGCAGTACCCACTCGCTTTAAAATAGCCGTTGTTCGTTCCCTCTTGATTGGGCCTTGTAACCCCCTGATGTTTTTTGATTGCTAAACCCTTGGCTAAAGCGGGACCGATTTGCAATTACCTACTACAGCTACTACAGGTACTACAACTTAACTACAGATACTACAGATACTACAGATACTACATATACTACAGCTACTAGAGATACTACACATACTACAGCTACTACAGCTACTAAACGTACTACAGTTACTACAGTTACTACAGCCACTACAGCTACTATAGCCGCTACACGTACTACAGCCACTACACGTACTACACATACAACAGCTACTACAGGTACTACAAGTATTACAGCCTCTACACGTACTACAACTACCATAGCTACTGCAGCTATTACACGTACTATAGCTTTAACACTGCTACAGTACTTTGTGTCTTCATATACATGGGTACCAGGAGATAAGGACATTTCATGGGGTCATACCTGAACTCCTAACCCACCGCTGCCAGAATGTGTCTCGGGCTATGAGAACAGCGGGCCGTCTCCGCCATTGTGGATTGCAAATTAGAAAATGAAAGCGATTTATTGATGTTTTTTTGTCCCCCTGCAACTTGGAAGGGATCAGGAGAGCTTAGCCTATAAACTGTGGAGTTTTGCAGCTGGTATACCGCTATGAATGTGTCGCTATTCGACGGGTTACGGAGCTATGAGAACAATGGGCCACATCGTAAACATGTGAAAATCATTTTACTTTACTTTTTGCTTTGATTTCCTATGAGAACGCTGGGCCACTTAAGGACATGTGAGAATCGTTTTGTTTTTCGTTTTGATTTTGGTGTTAAATGCTGTTGTATATTTCTTTTTCACATTTTTTTGGTTTTTCACTCAGATTTTGCATGTTATTTCACGTCAATAAATTTTCTTTTCTGTTTTGCTTTTGGTTTTGATTTTGGTGTTAAATGCTTATGTAATTTTTTCACTTCGTTTTTTTTTTCGCTCAGATTTTGCATGTTATTTTACGTCAACATATTTTCTTTTCTGTTTTACTTTATTTCCTATATTAAATTTTTTTCGATTACGTTGAAATAAAAATAATAAAAAATTATGAAAGAGCCTTACTAATTTTTGACGATAAAAACTTGCGACAAAACGTTTCTTAATAACATTGCAAGATTTAAAAAGTTAAAAACGCTAAAAAGCTATAAAAGCTAAAACCCGAGGATGTTTCGACGTTAACCTAATGTCATTATCAAGTCAAGAAGTATGTATAAAAATAAGTTCTATAAATACTAAAACGAACAATAAGAGAAAATAATTTACAGATTAAACAAAAAGTTTCGCACGTATGGAGTCCGATTGCACGTTCAAATTAGGTTTGAATTTCTCAATATAAAGCATTTCAAACACTAAACAATCAAATTTCCCTTGACACTTTCTCAGAATCTCAAAATGACTCTCATTCAAATGATCCCTCCTACCATGCGCTTCATGAAAATGCTTGCCAATTGCCGAATTTTTGTGTTCAGCGAAACATTGAAAAAGGTGTCCGGCTGTATAGCCGACATAATCTGCATCGCACAGCCAAAGGTGCGAGCCTGGAACTTTAGGACTGGAGGAATGAATCACTGTTTAGTAGCTTATTAGTAAAATAATATACTCAAAATAGTCCAGGACTGACTCTGATATTAGGATAAAACAATTGTGTTGTAAAAAATTCCCAAAATAGGGTCTAAAAAGCTGCGCGGCTCAATCCGTATGGATTTGACTTAGTTTTTGATAAAGGTAGGATTAAAATTTGTCTAATAATGCAGATTGCTTTAAAAACAGTAACTCTTGACCTTCTTCAATTTGAAGATCAGGGAGTTTATGTCCAAGCTTCCAGATGGTAAGGTTCCACAGCTTGATTCTAAAGGGGTGCGGTATTGGCTGAAGCAGCGGGTGTACCAGATACCACTGCAAGATTTCTCTACCCAGCACTGCCGCAAACTGGCCCTTGATCAAAAAATGGCAATGGATGACATGTGTCAAAAGAGGACAGAGAAGGCATTGGGTGTTGGTGAGAAGTTTTATTACTTATATTGACAAATCTTTGTAATAAAGTGCGAGCGACTGAGATCTAGAGCTTTGTCAATAATGTTAGCCAACTATTCAGAGACTAGGGAAAATTCAGATTTTGCTAGTAGGTTTGTGCCTCTGTTAGTCTCTGTGGTTAGTGTAAACTGTCATTCCAAAAGTGATTGTTGAAACTTGAATTTCACAAGTGCAGTTAGAAATGGCAAATTTGTTTTATTTACTATTTCTTATACCTGACACTTAAGGTGATTCCTCAGTATTGCACTGCACATCCCTACTGTGCATGATTTTCACGTCATGAGCAAGTGCAAATGAGCGCATGCACATACTTCCCTTAAGCTTAGCTCAATAGAGAAACAAATGTCCTTTTCTATTAAACCAGCATGGCGACCTATATTTTTTATAAAGTCTATGCATTATCCAGTTACCAGCATTAACACAATCTCCCTCAAATTCTGTCACTCTTAGAAAAAATAGCATCTATTAGTCAATCTAACAGTAAACATGTCACATTTAACACTCGATAGGTGAACATTATCTGTGACTACTACTTGGTGTAGTAAATAATTTCATAGAGTGATCTGATTTTCTGTCGTTTCCAGGGGCAGTGAAGACAGGCCTTACAATGCCAGCATCCTGTCAAAGATGCAGTGTGCCTATGAATATTGATGAGATGGCTGTGTTCGCGATGCGTGCAGGACCTGACATGTGCTGGCATGTGTATTGTTTTGTGTGCTGTGAAGATAGTGAGCTCCTTGTTGATCATGTTTACTGCTGGGACGATGAGAAACAGAAGCTGTACTGTCCACGGCACTGGAGTGAATCGCTGAAGCCCCGGTGTGCTGGCTGTGAAGAGGTACTATATGCTTGCCTCTGCCCTCATGTTTTATAACTTTTTTTCTGTGTGTAAATTCTTGTCATAGTTTCCAAGCTAGAAACATTAGTTTTCTTTTATTAATTTCTGACAGTTTGATGATGTACATGTTTCAACACAAATTATAACCTGGCTGTTTGTTCTTACTATCCACTGGGTAAAAAAATCCCTGGAACTATTTTTCAGTAATTAAATAATTTCATACATTGTCAAAATTGCATTGAAGTTTCTTTGTGCAAAGAAGTAAAGGACTTACATGTAACAGACAACAGTTATGGTGCCTACACATAAATCATTCAGTTTTGTTGGCTAATTCACTGTCAGTGTCGTCGTCATCATCATCATCGTTATAATCATCATCTTTTCTTGTTACTCTGAGGGAGATGAAAAGCCTCATTAGGTAATTGTTTTGTCTTTTTCATAGCTCATCTATGTTGGAGAGTACTCCCAAGCCATGGATCAGAATTGGCATCCTGGTCACCTCTGCTGTTACTTCTGTGATGAGTCCCTGTCACAGCAGAGATTTGTGACTGTTGAAGGACAGCCAGCTTGTGTCTCCTGCTATGACAAAAAGTTTGCCAATAACTGCGAGAACTGCAAGAAACCCATTGGTCCTGGAACTAAAGATGTTGATGTGCGTGGGAAGCACTGGCATGAGGAATGCTTTGTATGTTCTCAGCAAGACTGTAATAAACCTTTAGTAAGTTCCTTTTAAAATATATAAAGATAAGTTACTTCTAAAAATTCTTGCAGCTCTTGCTCTCCTAAGGGCCATCTGCACTGGGCACATGCATTTTTTTGGCTCTACTAAAAAACAAACCATGTCTCCGTTAAATTTTCATCTCTAAACTGCCACAAAATGCTCATTATACAACTACAGTTTAATTGATATTTCCCTGCAAATTAATTAACAGATCTATCAGGTCAACTTGACTGCTGACAAAAAAAATTGTCCTGCTCTTCTGGATGACAGCGCTTCTTGAGTTTGGTAAGGGTTAATAGAATTTTGTTGTTTGCAGTGAATAAAACCTTGCCTTGTGCAGATGGACCCTATGATATCAGAGCATATCTGAAAATTGGTGATTTTGCAGAAGTTCAGTTTTTGACATAAATTTTGTAGGTGGATCGCGTAATGTAAGGCGATATAAGACTGACTGCTGACATCATTTTGTTAGTGAACGGGACTTTGGGCACGATGCCCAAAGTGTTTGCCACGCAGAAAGGTCTCCGAGTCTCTTGGCGGGGGCGAAATGAGCTTCATAAGACTAGCCACAAAATTATCACAATTAACCGTCAACTTTATTCTTAATTTTCACTTGTGAACTTGTGCTGGACATCGGGAATCCTTATGTGATATAAGGCGAGTCTGCTGTTGTCAATTTGTTAACAAACGGGACTTAAGGTGTGATGCCCAACAAGTTTGCTCAGCAGAAAGGTCTTTGAGTCCCTTGGCCGGGACAAAACGAACTTCATAAGACTAGCCACAAAATCACAAGTAATCACAAGCAATTGTCACTTTTATTGTTAAAGATCACGTAAAATAGACCTTAAACGTGTATTTTTAAAATAATTTCTGATGGAAAAAGCTTGCATCAAGAGAAGACTGAGTAAAAAAGTATCAATTAGTGTTTTGTATTGCATGTGTGACTGATTTTACTGATTTCATTTTGTAGCTAAATCAAGGCTTCACTTTTAAGGATGAAAAGTTGATTTGCCATCCATGCCGTGGCATAACCCCATCCAAGGTTTGTGAGGCATGTGGCGGTGACTTTGCCCAGGGAGAGAAGAAAGTTGGATACCAGAGCAACACCTTCCACGAGAAATGTTTTGTGTGTGATGAGTGCAAACAACCCATTGGCACTCAGCAGTTTATCAGGAAGGATGACAAGCGCTTGTGTGGAAAATGTTATGATACCGGTTACGCTAAGGTAAGTTACAGCTGAGGTTATTTGCCAAATTTACTTATTTTGTGATGGGGTGTGACTAGATAATTTGTCCTAGTTGATGTAACACATGCACATGTAGTGTGCCACCTCTTCAATTGTTCATTTTCAAAACATAGCTTGGTCAACCATAGTGGATGCTCTCAAATAAGAAGGCCAGGGGTTTTATAAAATTGCTAAGAAAGCAAGTAGACCTACAAAATCTCTCTTTGCAATAAGTATTTTCATTTAGGTCATTTATCTTGAATAGTTGTCATTTGAATGTAGGAGTATGAGTAGATCTTCGTGTGATAGTCTGAGTGAGGGTAGATCTGAAAATAACTGTCGTTGGTGACAACAACAACAAACTACGCCCTTACAACCTACGCCCTCAAAAACAGTCAAGCATGGTTGTTTGCTAGCTATGACACAAAGTTAAAGTTAATGAATAATTAATTATTTGCCTAACCAGACTTGCACCAAGTGCAATGAGACCATCAAGTCTTCATCAGTAAAGCATGATGGTAATGTCTACCACTCAGAATGCTTTGTCTGCACAATGTGTTTACAACCTCTTGCTGGAAAGCCCTTCACCAAACACGAGGGTAACAATGTCTGCCAAGATTGCTACCGCAGTAATTATGCCAAGAAGTGTGCAGCCTGTATGAAGCTGATAGAAGGAAGTGTCAAGTTTGTAGCCTATGATGAGAAGTTCTTTCACCGAGATTGCTTCACATGTGTAAAGTGTGGTATTCCACTGGCTGGAGAAAAGTTCCGTGTTTTAGAGGGTGAAAAAATCTGCATAAAATGCAGTTCTTAGATAAATTAAACTGATAACTGTTGAGTTTGCAGAGCTGGTAGCCTTTATGCAAAGTCTCCCAGCTATGCAGGGTCATACTGTCAATCCAATTGGCTAAAAAGCATCCCTTTGATACAGGTGAAATGTTTTACGACTGAGTGATATTTAAATTTTATTCCTTATGAAGTTTCGACCTTTCTTTTTAACTGCTAATCAAATCAAATGTTCAAATGGTTTTTATTATTGGTAGCATTGGTTATCTTTTTTTGTTGGTAAGTTCATAACAGTGTTTTTAAATTTCAAAATATCATAAATGTTTTTAATAATTATTGATCCAAGAGTTGGTATATTGTTTCAACTGTTTTTAATCAATGATTTGTCTGTTTGTCTCGTGGTATTATTTTCTAGAGGAATGAACAAAGTTAGATATAATATGTACATCACAATGATGTGGAGTTATAATCGTCATTATTGAATAAAGCAAGAAATTTGTGTCATTACTTGATTGTTGTTTTCAGGGATATGGGCACAATTTTCTATGCCTGCTGTTGTTTTGTGTTAATGGAAATGTAAACAAGGCTTTGAGTTCACTTTGTGGCAGTTTTCAACTGTCTAAGATCTGAATCATGAAATTCAAATTTTGAAATAGGCTTTTCCTAGGAGAGTAGTCGTTTTAAGTTAACCTGCATAGTAGTCACTAGCTTTGTTTGGTGGTCTTAGTAGTGATTGCTGTATAGGTCAGTAGCAATATTAATGTGACAATAGTACTGTGAAAGCAAACCCTGGATTCAGGGTAAGTGATGAGATGAACAAAGCATTACTTCCATGGGAAGCAGGTCTTGGGGTTAAAGTTTCTCACACAACTGACAAAATTTATGTTTCACTTTACTGTGTGAAGTTTGCCACTTCTATTTCTCAAACTCGTTAAACAATTCATCAAGTTAAAACAAAGGAAGTCACAAAGGTGAAGGAGGTTTGATTAGGTACATGATCTTAGTTAGCGTAGATTTTGAAGATTTTATCTCTGTGTCTACTCCTTAGTTCTTGTTTCAATCGAGAAGATATATCAAACACTTGACAGTGTTTCAAGATATTCAAAACACCTTATTTCACTTTGTCATTTGAGTGAGCAATTTTTTTTGCAGCTTGCATCCCTTAAAGATAATCATAAGTTATGTTAGTAAGAAAGGGGATAAGTTATAAGGGCTGTTACTAAGTTTTTAGCCACCTGTAGCTTTATTCTTTACACTCATAGCATAATGTTACTTTCTGGGTGAATTCTATCAATAACAGGGAATTTCACCCGTTAGCATCAACTAGGGAAAATCAATCATATTCAGCTGTTAGAGCTGGTGCCTACGGGTTACGGCCCTTAATGACAGCCCTGAGTCATCCACCTTACCCCACTGTACATGTGGGAGGATAACTCTAGTAAGCCCTGTGTTAGCGGTACCATCATTCCAAAAAGTCTGAACATTCTGTTAGATAAATATATGTCTCCTGATACCTTTGTGGCAATGTTGTCAGATTCCAAACAAAACTTGGCTATTCTCCCCAACACTGTTTATTTGAGTTGCCCCCTTCTCTCTTAGGGTATAGAATGGCCCTTAAAAAATGCTGGGTCTCGGCAAATTTTGGCGAGTTTCAAAATCTTGGCATCTCGAACTAGAGTCTCTGATTCTCAAGTTACTATGATATGAAGTGGGTCTCAGGATCTCTTCTTTTGACATTTGAGTCTCATTGTGAAAGTTTTGTCTGAATAAAATGTCTGAAAACAACAGCTACAACAAAGCTCAACATTACAAATATTGCTATTGGGAAAAATGTAGGCTCTAATTGTTTGTAAGTTGACACACATGTATCTGCCGGCAGTGTGAGGCACAGAGTGCTGTGAACTCTCGCCCTCAGATTTCTTGATCAGAGTGTCTTGGGCTTGGGTGTGAAAAATTATCAGTTGCACGTTTTAAATGAGTTTCGGCAAATCTTGGATTTTACCGTTCTATACACTTCCTCCTGTCACCTTACAATGTAGGCTTCTACAGTTGTCTCTTCAGGCTGCTGTAAATTTGTGCCTTGTGAGACTGGCACTAATCCCTAGACTCCCACATTTGAGACTGTTGTAGCTGTTTCCGGAGCTGTTTGCACTTGGACGTAGTATTGGTAGTATGGTTACTTTTAAGTGTGATAGTCAATGCCAGCTTTCCAATGTAGTGTCGGGAGGAAAAAAGAAAACATGAAAAGTTCCGGAACTCTCATATCATGATATGTGACTATAAACTGTAGCCAGGTTAACTAATTGTCTCAAGTCTAAGAAATATCTTTCAAAAGATTGCACAGTGAGCCAAAACGAACTTGTGAAGATGAGGCCATTGTTGTTGTGGCATGATTTTAAACGAATGATTATAGTAAGTGAAAGTACCTGTGCAGGTATGTTACATGTAGTTAATATGATGTTAGGCAAGATCCTGTTTTAGTTGAAATATTATTGCGAATCTTTAAACACTGTTGAAATCCTATTTAAAGTTAGTCAAGTGCTTATTTTTTTTGTTCTGAACCTGCCATTGTAAAACCAGGGTCTTACAGAAATGTCTGAGCAAAAATGTTGTGAAATAAGACTAGTGCTTTACTGTTGTGATCTAAATAAAAGACATTAACAAAGTACATTGTTGCTGTTTTCTTAAGGATACAAACATTGGATCTACAGATAGACCTTTACCGGGGGCTCTGAAACTCAAGGGCCTGTTTACAGGGAAAGAGAGTTAACCCTACCAAGTGGGTTACCCAAGCATTTATGGCGCGTTTTTCCTATCAAAATTCAATTTTTTAGTCGTTTTTACTTACGACCTTCGTTTTTCAAATTCAATACCCCTTTTATTCAACATTGACATTCGTTTTTCAACTTCAACGTTCGTTTTATTTAACCTTAACAGTCGTTTCCAAGTTCAACATTTGTTTTATTCAAGCGCAACGTTCGTTATTTAAGCTTGACATTCGTTATTGTAAAGCGCGACGTTCGTGTATTGACGTCGACTTACATATTTTTACTCAAGCGTGACATTTATTTCCAGTTTTATTCGTTTTTCACTTAACATCATTCGTTTTAAAAACAAATGACAAAATCGGAGGTGCGGGATAGCGGAAAATTAATTCAGTTTTCAAAAGAACGAGGCATCATACAATGAGCTCTTTTGTTTTTTAATGAGGTGCAAATGAGATGCAAGGTGTTTTTCTGCAATCCCGCACCTTAGAGCAAAATCGTCAAGCTTGAATAAAACGAATGTCGAGCTTAAATAACGAACGTTGCGCTTGAATAAAACGAATGCTGAACTTAGAAAACGACTGTCAAGGTTAAATAAAACGAATGTTGAAGTTGAATAACGAATGTCATGGTTGAATGAAAGGAGTGCTGAATTTGGAAAACGAAGGTTGTACGTAAAACCGGCTAATAAATTGAATTTTGACCGGAAAAACGCGTCATAAGCATTCGCACATTTCTTCTTTGCCAAGTTTACAAGGCAGCTAGGGTTAACCAGGTAGAGTTACCCTGGCAGGTCGGCTATCTTTTGCCCTCCAGCTAGGGTTAATAACCCGCTTGCTAGGGTAACCCTTCCTCCTTGTAAACAGGTCCTAAGATGCGGAACTTTTCACATCTGTAGAAATAGTCCGGCTGCGATGTTACTCTTCCGGGTGTGTACTGTGAACATTTTGTTAAGGGGGATTGGGGAAGAAAGTGGAAGGTGGAACTTGTGGTACTGACGGCGATGCTGGTCGAACCTTTCAGGGAGTTCTTGAAGGTTTTGGGTTTTTCAGTGCAATTCAGTTTTACAAGGATTAGACCTTTTGAATTTTGACGGGAGGTGTAGGTGACTTGGTACAGGCAGGAGTTTTTTTAACCCTTTCATGCACCAGGAATTTTTTCTCAGGACTTGTGCATACATATTTTTTTCTCGCTCCGTGTAACACGCTCTTTTTCGGCTCGCTGGTCGTGTCGGCCGTCGCATGCACGAATTTGTTTTTGGTACACCCGGCATAGCAAATCGAACCCAGTCGAACTAAATTTCAATCGAACTCAATTCATGGATTGAATTCGATTGAATTCGGCAATCGAACTCACCGAAAAGAAAAAAAAACTCAATCGAACCCAAACGAACGTTCGATTTCCGAACTTGTGATTTGTGTAAAACAAGCGTAGTTCAGTTGTGAAAGTTCAATCTATACCCCGTCGGATTCGCTGATGTTGTGCGGCTTTTTCTAACTATCGCGACAGATGACAGATGTTTTGCTAAGAATTTTCCTTTTCAAACCGTGAAAAAGAGTAAAGAATGCCCGGCATAGTAAATCGAACCCAACCGAACTAAATTTTAATCGAACCCAATCGAATGAAATCAACTCGCCGAAAAGAAAGAAAATCAATCAAACCCAAACGAACGTTCAATTTTCGAACTCGTGATTAGTGTAGAACAGGCGTTGAAAACCTATAACCAGATCTTGGAAGCTCGAGCTACTTGAGCCCGGAGTGTAGCCCACGTGTTTTTCGTAAGCGAAGAAATTCCGCAGAAATGGCTCCGAAATGGATTCAGGTGCGTTGTGGATTAATTGTAGATGTACACGAGCATCTGATCATTTACTTTGATTTTGACGTAAGGAGAAAAATAATTTTACTGTTGCATTTACTATTTATTATTATACAATCTGTCATGGCAGTAAGGTGCTCCAAAATGTCCAATATACTGACACCCTGATATACTGACGCACGTTCATCTCTTACTCACTTGGTCACTATTAATTGTCCAAAATTAATTTGAGAGAATCATGTATATTGTTAGTAAGATGTTTTTCATAATCATCCATCTACCGTATGCCGCCATGCGTGCACCACAGTTTGAGATCTTTACCGGTTTTTTTGGTACAATAATACAAGCGTACATTAAAACAATAATAATTACTTATAAACGAAGTTCTATGTTTCTAGAGGCAATGCCACCCAGTCGAAACAAACAAGAAGCGAAATTTTTTAAGTAGCGGAAGACCCACACAGTTGCACCGATCCGGGATGTACTAGCGGTTGCGCTTGGATCCGGCGGGGGGCGGGCGCGGCGGCGTCGGCTTCCTTTTGGCGGGAAAAATGTGGGCAGGCACGGGCATGTCAAAGAATATTGTATCCGGACATGCTGGAAGTCTTTTATCTCGCCATTGTGTTCATGTTTCTGCTTTATGACAATTTGTTTTCCTTTCTCCGTTTGTTTTGGCAATCTGGACATGGAATATCGATTACAATGGAGTAATTTTCTCATTGACGAAGATGCGGGCAGCCAGAGCAGCTGGCGGGTTTGTCAAAGGTAGGCTTTTTTCCTTTTACACGCCGTTAAATTTATTTTGCGCTTATAAGCTTACTGATAAGCTGCCGTTTCTTTTCAATCGAAATCTAAGCTCTTTTGAATACATGTTTTCATGAACAAAGTTGGAATACTGTTTAAAAGAACTCTCTAGCAAAAACAAGACTTGAATTAATTAAGCTTATAATTAAGGGTAATCAAATGTTTGTTTCGTTTGTGCTGATGAGCTTTCAGTGACACGTGGCATAAACCGGTATTGAGGTACTAGTATATTTGATAGAGGTTACAGCTTAAATATATATATTTTTTGAATAGCAGTTAAGGTATTCCTGGCCTAGACGTTTTACACATACTGCAAAACTGTCCAAACAGACTTTTTAGGGCCCTTCACCTTTAAACCTGAGAAATCAATCTTTGAATCATGAGGTCCTTGATCGAGCCCTGACCCGGCTGCCGCTGGTAGAGTTACGTTGTTCACTTCATAGTGCTACTCTCATCACGTCTAAAGTGCATTGGCAAGCTGTTTGTTCACGTGAAAACCAGGGTATCTTGCGATGAACAAGCATTCCACTTTGTCAGTTTATGTCTCCCAGAATCCTGGTTAAAAACCTTGCCTAGGACAGTTCACTTTTAATATTTGTGTTCACCTCCTATACAGAACACTATTTTAGTACTTTTCAAACCCATCCGGAATATATAATTATGTGTAGTGCCAGAAAGTATCCACACATTGCCACACCAACCCTTCTGGAAATTTCAAGAAAGCTTCATACTTTTTATTAAAAATTGGTCTTATAGAAGCCCTGACCCCAGGAAATTCCAATACCTTCTGTGGTGGAGTATGGGTATCTTCTGGAACTGCACAATTCAATATTTTTTTTTGGAAGAATGGGGATTTTACTTATCCCTAATGAGTAACATCACATACAATTGAATGGCTTGGTGCAAGACGGCCGTAAGTGACTTTTTCGGGTAAAATTTTTTTTCCTTCAAAAGTGCCTGAATTTTTGCATGTGCTTTTCAATTTAGTAAAAGATTCCCATGTAATTTTTTTGGGTGGTTTGCACTTTGCTTCCGAGAAAAACGAAGTCAAAATATCGAAGCGTGCACAAAGAACGCAACAAAGTGGAAAAAGTAGAGCATTTTAGCCAAAAAGATACAGGAGAATGTTTTTCTGCTTTATTGAAAAGCACATGCAAAAATTCAGGCACTTTTGAAGGAAAAAAAATTTTACCCGAAAAAGTCACTTACGGCCGTCTTGCACCAAGCCATTCAATTACTGACACCCCTTAAGTTATAAACTGACAGCGACAATAATTTTAACCTGTGCCTTCCACATTTTATGGGAAATTTATATCCAAACCATCCCAAATGGTCCCTTGCCTAGGAGATGGAAATCTGACAGGAAAAGATCTGTCCTATACTAGGGTTTTCCCCATTTACGCAGAACTAAGAGATTAGGAATATGTAGACTTCCTCCTTACCTAGATGGGATGTTACATCACAGGCTCCCCCCCCCCCAACCATACCCCACCCCTTTGGGTTGAAATGGCTAGTACCAATTTGTTTCTACACCTGGGTGAGGAGAGGGAGCAAAGGTAAAGTGTCTTGCCTAGAGAGATAATGCAATGCAATACTAGAGAACACAATGACCTTAACTTGGACTGATAAGGATCCAATTTCAACTCTTGTACTAAGTACCCACCTTTCTATACTTGGTCACATTATATGTAATGCAATACAAAGCCAACATAAATTACATTAAATCTGAAGGGTTTATTCTGAACCAACAACAAATTATGAAAACTCTTAACCACTAACATAACTTAGAAGTTGAAAATTCCAATATTCTCAATCAATTATTATATATTGATTTAAAATAGCATAGCTGTGACCAACCATAACAAGAGCCAGTTATGCAGTAATGATGCAGTCACAATGGATAAACCAACTTAGCATTCTAACTGTAGTCACAAAATCTTATCTAAGTACTTTGTGGCAAACATCATCTTACTACATGGATAAACAGTACCAACTTTACAGAATAAGACAAAACAAATTTCAAAAAAACAAATTACTACCGAAAAAAGGAGTCAGGAGTACTGGTCTAGTTTTTTGAAACATCATACCAAAAGAAATGGTCAATATTTCATTTCTTGCTTTGGACCAATATTATATGTTGCTCTATACATGCAAACATGGAGCGATATGTAGTAGACATGTAATGTCCTGCTTTTAGGAAAAAAAAAACACATTATTAAAGGAAATTAACAATGCATGTTGACAACGCAAAAAAAAAATTGTTACACTATATTAATGAATTTTTTTCAAAAGTTAGGTTTACATGTATTAAATTCATGCAATTGTTCTGATAAGCATCTTGCTCTATTAATTGCGTTTTTCATAGTTCTGCAAACTCGCACTTTACATTTCTGAACACCAAGCTGTATTGGATGTTGCATGGAGACAGGAGTATCAAGATCAATCAAAAGACATTTTGAACTTGATTTTAAGCGAAGATAGTGAGTGAATCTGAAGAGCTAATAGAGGAGTCATGAATCAATAAGGTGTTGTAATGAAATAAAGGTGCTTTAAAATAACTTTTGTAAAATAGGATGCATTAAATTTGTCAATATTAATTAAGATACATTGAATTAATGGAAATTTTGTGAAATCATGTTAATAAGTGCATTGTTAATTTCTTATAATAAGGTGTTTCACAAAAGAAACTTCAATTGCTACTAACTGCTTACTACATGCTTGTCAAAATGTAAGTAGTAAAACAACTTTTGGCTCAATCTATAGATATGACTGCAAAAAGAACAGAAACCAATTAAACAGAACACAACGAAGTTAAATAGTTTAAGTAACATATGAGTTGCGGATGTTACATTAAAAAGTGGATCTAAGAATCTTGCTTGACTCTCAACCTCATCTTTGTTAAGGAAAGTGATTTATCTTTCTTGAATTATGTTCCAAGGAGTTCCAGGTCCTTATAAACAGAAACTTTCACTGCAAAATTACAATTTTAAGGGAGCTGAAAATGTTACATCTCCAACTTCGGGCCAGTGAGAGTGCGATAAACAAAAATACTTGACTACTGGAAGGTGGAAACCAAGTGTCAAAAGCTATGGCTAATCCATGAAAATTCACTTATCAGTTATTTGTTTCATTCAAGTCAAAAACTCTGAAACAAAGCCTCTATTTACAATACAGTTGAAGTGTGTATTAAGCAATACAGGAAAGGACTTGACAAAAAAAATGCATGCAGTGAATTCACAGTTTAAGATATTCATCTACATGTAATCAACAACTTTTCAAGTTTGTGTGGTTGACATTTTTTCAAGCTTGTTTACTGGCACAGTAATTATGTAATATATAATTCTTTGCAAATTGTCATATATTACTGGCTTACTCTGTGAACTGATTATATGAAATGAAATACAGAAATTTAACTATAGCACTTCTATTATCTTGATTTTTAAGGATATCACTAATATTGTAGTTTACAAAACAATTCCATTCGCAGCCATAATTATTACTTTTTACTTCATAATAATTATTATTATAACTCCTTAAAATTAAAAAAATTGTAATGGCTGGGCACTTTTACTGCATTCTGGCTTTCACAGTATCTCAAACACCCATTTGAGAATTGCAAATTTTCTAGGTTGTGAATTTAGATAGTGCCAAAACAGGGCTGTTACTAAGTTTCAAGTCACCTGTAGCCCTGTTCTCCACACCAGTAGCAAAATACTTTCTCAGTAAATAAAATCTTATACTGATCCTCACACATATAGGGAATGTTAAAAACTGTAAGAAAGCCAAATTCAAATAAAGTGTCAATAGCAATAACAAAAATTTGGAACAAACCAATCAATTACAATACACAAGCCCCATTATAATAATGGCTTACATTCAACTATATTATTACATGCAGTTCAACTTGGTTTTCCAAATAATAACAAAGACAAGCTACAGATTTCACGCATTCTTGAATGTCCAACTCAAATTGCCCAGTTGAAGTGGTCATGCGCATTTGCTACCCAAATTTGACGAAATAGATCATTGTACCAAGCAGTTTTTGTGTTTGTTTTTTCTTTTCTTGGCTGCATCAGCTGTGTTAACAATCTGCGGTGCAGGTTTTTCACAGAACCCATCCTCTGTATAAGCAATTCTTGGACGTCTAACAGGTTTTGACTTACTCTTATCTACTGGATTGGCAAAAGGATCTTCCCAAGGCAGCTGAGAAGATTTTGTTTGTGTGTGTCCAATACGTGGTTTACTTGGCTCCTTCAATGTGGAGCCTTTCCTATTTATCATATGCTCTTTCCTTGCTGATACATACGTACCAGAAGTTCTCATATGACTGCGTCGTGGAGGGGGCACAAAACTTGGCCTGCATGTCAAACTCTCCAAAGATCTAGACAATGGCCTTGGGTTTTCTCCCTCACTGAAGTAACATTTTTTACCAAAGTCATCGATATCTGAAAAATCATAATACTTTATTTGCCTTGCTTTTGTTCGATAACCTGAATTTCTGGATGTTCTTGAGCAGTGGTCTGATGCATATCCAGAAGCATGCCTCTCCTTAACCCTTTCCTTTACTTTCACATGCTTGCTAGCCTTGTTTAAATCTTGACTGGCTGAAGAGGTCTCTGTTCCATAGTTACTATCCCTGCTCTCAATAGTACCATAATTACTGTCTTTGGCAGATTCAACATCCACAGGAGTTGCTCGTATGAAGTCAGAGGTGCTTCTATTGTCATATATTTCAACTTGGTAAGCTCTCTCAAGGTTATCAGGCACTTGTCTAGCCCTCAAGACCTCCTGGAAATTCTGACTTCTATGGAATCGGTCATTGTCAAAAACAAAACTGCCGTAATTGCCTCCTTGTACACTTACACTGTCAAATACATCAGTTGAATACCCTGAAGATTCAATGAGACCAAACATGTTGCTAGATAATCCTCCAATTCCAACAGAAGCATCTTCATGGCATTGTCTTCCCAAGTTTCCAGCCCTGTGATTGGACAAAATTCCTGAATATCGGCCAACACTGTCACCGTCAATACTTGGCTCATATGGAACACTCAACCTGCCAGAGGCAGATGGAGTGCTGGAGGTTACATAGTCTGACTCCAGGGTTCCAAGATCAGAAGTACATGACTCATGAGCACTGTATTGTTTTGTGTTAAAACCTGATTGTATAGGAGCAAAATGTTCATGTTCTTGGTAAACAGCAGGCACACCACGGCTGCACTCAGGGGAACAATAAATCTCTCCATTTTTTGGTAGAAATGGCTGTCCAAGAAGTGGTTTGCGGCAGTTGTAACAACAGTAACAATGGTCTGTGGCATGCCAATGCTGTCCATTGTGCTCCATTTGACTTGCATCTGGGTCAATTGGCTCACCACAAGCATCACAAAACTCAGCATACATTGACTTAAAACAGTGGCAACAGAATGGATTTCCTTCCTTCATTATATAACGCATACCCCCAAGGGGACAGTCACATTCAAAACAACAGAAATGGCTCACATGCCAGCAGCGGTCTTCAGCTTCTGTACACTGCTCAGCAAAAATAATCTGATAACATAAAACAAAAAAAATCTTGATATCAACACCTCAGTTGGGGCTATCATTAAGTTTTGAGACAACTTTTGCCTTGATTTTCACACTTATAACATACTTGGTACTTTGTGGGTGAGTTGTATTGACAAAAGACAAGTTCAACTGTAACACCAAGGGCCTATCAAGCATACTCAGCTCTAACAGGTGTTTTCAAAGGCTTCCCAAGCTCAAAATTTGACTCATATGGCACAGCTTGTGCATATAGAGAACTGTATGAGAAAATCACAGAAAAAAGGTGTAAATAACTACCTAATTTGAAATAAAGTTTTCCTAACTCAAATGTGTCACATACTTGTCTCATGTGTTGATGCGACAAAGGGAAGGCAGACTACTCCATTGATTGCTGGTCAGATTTCACTCCACAAATCACTCTCTCCACAAAAGGAAAAGTCCCAAATTGCAATAGAACCAAGAGTTCCATAAAGCCCAATAAATTTCACTCCATGTACATCTGCTTCAGCAGTCAAAAGACTTGTGGGGGATAATTTTGGCTTAAAGTTCTCCTCTTCGTCTTTCCTGATACGCTTATGACCGACCTTGTGCCAACGGCCACTATGCAGGGTTAAGTATCTGTTTTCATCCTCAACTCAGATTGGTCCATTTGACCCAAGTCATCCACGGATAACACAACCCTCCACAGGACACAAGGGTACATTTTGCCGTGAATCAAGTGTCACACTAGGGCAAGTAGAAGTTCTGCAGTTTTTGTTGGTGGGCTGCAACCTTTTGATAACTGGGAAGGCCAGCATCAGAAATTCAAGGCTAGTGACAAGCATTTTGCAAGATTGTGAATCCATAAACCGTCTAAGTTGCTGTGGTTTGTTTGAGCAGGATTGCTAGTACGGTTTACAGCAGTGGATTGGAAATTACAAAACATACCTTTCCCTCGTGGCCTGTGTGTGACTTCATTCAAATGGACCAATCAAAGTTGAAGATGAAACCAGATACTTGACCTGTACTTGACCTTGCATGAGGGCCGCAAGATCGGTCACAACCATACCAGAAAAGTTGAAAAATCTTGGTTCTTCACAAGTCTTTCGACTGCTGACGCAGACATGTGAGGTGAAATTTATTGGTCTTTATGGAACTGTTGGTTTTATCATAATTCTGGAATTTTCCTTTTGAGGAGACACTGATTTGTGGAGTAACATCTGGTCAGCGATCCATGCAGTGGTTTACCTTCCATTCTTTTGGAAGGAGAGACAATGATTTTGAATAACTTCACTAAACGGTGTCAGAGTGGCTTCAAAATCAGAAAAAGAGACAAATACACAACACATTTGAGATAGGAAAACTTTATTTAGAATAAGATAGTTATTTGCACAATTTGTTATGATTGGTGACTTTCCTATACAATTCTGTATATACACAAGTTGTCCCATACACCACCTATGCAGAGTAGAATTTTGAGCTTGGGAAGTCTGTGGTGCATGGGTTACCATCCTTAATGGCAAACCTGCCAATGCTAGGGATATAGAATGGTCAATCCGAGACTTTGTTAGACTGCGAGACCCTTGTTTAAGAATCTGAGAGCGAGACTGAAACTTTTAGATCGAATCCTAGCCCGAGAATTTACCTGTAAACAGTCCAAGCCTGAGACTCAAAATGCTTTGAATAGACAAAAATGACAAAAACTTCAACAGAAGGTAATGGAAGCCCGCTAACATACTGTGCATTAAAAAATCAAACCAATAGGCCCTTTGCAGCTGGGGTCACATGGTCATAATTTTCCTACAAATTTTATCTATTATGGGCTATAACTGAAAGAATGCCAGAAATGGAAAGAGCATTTCGAAAATACCAAACTGGCCAAGTTTGAGGCCCCTGGTATTAATGAGATTTTATGACCGTTTGAATTTAAAAAAAAAACAAGAAGATTTGTATGAAAAATGTCGCTGGAGAGTAAGGCCTTGCTCTCCAGCGACATTTTAGTTTTTTAAAAATTAAATCGTCATAAAATCTCACTCTTTAATGCCAGGGGCCTCAAACTTGGCCATTATAATTATTTTCTTGACATTCTTTTTCCATTTCTGGCATTTTTAAGACATAGCCCATAATTTTCTGAAAAGTGGGTCACACGCTGGCTTAGCTGCAAAGGGCCTATACCTAAGTTCTTGGAAAATGTCCGTGTCCTTAGCATCTGCTTTTCTTGATCATTGAACTGTGAGTTCTGTGCTAATTATGCTTAATTTCGGGTGCAATCTTTGAGATTCTGAGATCAAAATTATAAAAATTCGATACATTGAGACTGTTCAATGTGCAGCCAAACCCGAGATTCCGAGACTCTTGTTTGAAATGCTGAGATTTCGAGACTGGGCTGATATTTTCTGAGATGCATCATTTTCTATAGACTATTCTATACCCCTAATGCTTGCAATATATAACTACGAGATGGTGCTTGAAGATTCTTACGACAATGGTGATCACTTCACCTATAATAATAGACATCAGACCACAACCAGACAAGTCATCCTTGCTCTAGAACAAACTCTAGGCATTGACTTATTACTATTATAAGCTTACAAATGTTCTTAAAATTCATGTACATGTACCTCATCACATGCCGCACATCTGGGCCTCAGTGTTTCTGCATGGTGTCTTCCGCAGAAAATCCTTCCATCCTTGTAGCAGTAAATCAAATCCACCAATAGCTCTTTGCAGACAGAACAAACAAAGCAAGAAGCATGCCAACTTGTGTTCTGACCTGCTCTTGGAGCAAAAACTGCCATGGATCCTGGGCAGACATGATCACCACACTACAAGAAAATTTCTACAATGGAAATGTTTCTTTTTGTTGACTGTTGGAAGCCTATTTTTGCTAGAGCAGCCAGATATGGATGCAGTGACTTGATGTTTTGGTAAATGTTAGCAAAGAATGTTATCAAACTGTTATCACCTACATTCTACTTTAGTCAGCTTTATAAGGCCTCCCAAACGTTTTTTGAAAGCCACTGTATATCATTCAACCGATACTACTCATAAATATAAATTAGTCACACCTCTCTACAACTGTAGCCTTCAGAGACATCTGGAATCTGCTTCACCACTCCTCGGTCTAAAGCATCTCTTTTTCTCAGTGCCACAAAGATTCGTAGCTCTTTTTTCTCTTCATCCGTCAGGCCATTACAGAATCTTGCATCACTATCATATGGTGGAAGCTGAACAATGATTTGCTTGTTGCGATGCCTTTCGCCAATGCTGTCTATGTATGGGACCTTTTCTTCTGGAAGGGAACTCATGTAGGCGTGTACCTGAAATGTAGCAAATATTAACCTTGGAAACAGATACAAATGTTGAACACTGGTTCCCTACAGATATGAGGATAAACAATGCCATTTACAATCCAAACCAGGTTGTAAACCACAATACTAGCTATAAATTTTTATTCCCACCAGAGCCAAAACACACAGCAGCTTAATTCAATCAGAGGGAGACGAAAATACGAAGATGAGGTTGCCCGTCGTGCAAGCTGTTACTTGAGGTTACTAGCCCCAAGGTATGAGGAGCTTTCTGCTGCACACTTTTTGGTATAAAATTTCATTCTATCATTAGGAAAGAGGAGCGATCGATGCTTGCCCATTGGGCGAGCTATGATAAGAGAACGCTAGCCCAACAAGTCATTCCACTAGCCCCGGGCTATCAGACAGCACTTTTGTCGTGCCTTGGCAATAAAAAATGTTCTACTTAAAATAAAATTCAAAACTACTGTGCCCTACGTGTAAGCAACTAGCTACAGTGTACATGAGCTGTTTTAAATAAATCAATAACAATTTGTAGTCTTTGAAAGTCCAACTTACAAAGGCAGGGCAGCTCAGATAACCTTCTAAAACACTTTTGAATGAAAGGTGATAATCAAGGGTATGGTTCCAATTTTTTAATGTCACAATAACAAAATAGTGTTAAGTGATACTTTTAGCACAACTCTCTTTATACTCTTCGCTGGAATGTAGAACACCATCCTCTACCTCCACAACCAGAAAAGACAATTTGGATACCAATTTACTTGCATTACATTTGGAAAGAAACTGTGTACTTAAAACAAAACAAAAAAAATCGGTTTAGTATCTGTACTCACCTGCTCAGCATTAAGTCCAGGAGGAATCCATGCATATTCTTCTAATGCACAACCACTGTCATCGTCACTAGGAAAGCCAGAATAGTTCGCATCTCCTAGATATACACTGCAGCCTTCCCTTGCGTCATCTTCAATAATATTGTGATCTTCTCTTGGACACCTGCAGTGCTGACAAATTTTCCTACAGTAACAAATGTTTTGAATAGCCAATCAATATTAAAAAAACAAGACAAGACCAATTTGAGTAACAAAAATTCATTCAAATATACTGCAGTCCAATTCAATTCTGGTTTCAAATTTTTTTCCCCAGTGGATTACAACAGAGGAAAAGTTCTTTCACATCACAGCCATAGAAATCATATAATTTGTGAAATTAAAGTAAGACACTCTCTTTGTCTCCCCGTCACAAAAATGTAGATGAGATAATAATTATTGTTCCTTTTACTCAATCTCTCTCAAAGTTATAGCTTGCTGCTTATTAAAAATTAATGACAGCTTCTAGCTCACTGGTTTCAAAATATTTTTTCCAGTGGAATACAGCAGTCAAAAGTCTTCTACATTGCAGCCATTAAGAAACCTGTTATGAAAGACACTTTCTCTGGGTCACCAATTGTACATGAAATAGGGATATATGGTTCTAAATACTTCTCAGAGTTAGCCTTATGCTTATTAAAACTTAACGATAGCTCCTAGCTCATACATTTAATTGATCCAGTTTAAATTGATTTTCTTTCTACTAAGCCACATGTAACAAAAATTTGTTATACATTAACATAACTGCAGACCCAAAGAGAAGTAAAAATGCATGTATCTAGACATGTCTGTTCAGCGTCAGGTAATTGCTTTGTCGCAGAGAATACCCTGTCCAAAAATTAACTTAGTGGAAAAGGATTAAAAAACAAGAAATGATCGTCTTGCGTACATTATGAAAGTGTGAACATATCTTGCAAAATTAATATGCAGCAAAGTTGCTATCAAGTGCACAGATATTAGTTCTATTTTTGCCAAGATTTCTACCAGAATAAACCTAACGCAAAACATCTGTTCAACTGATTAGCATCCAAATAGGAAATTTGCTGTATAGATAAAGTCAACAAGCTAGGGCAAGCCCTAGAAATGGCTAAATTATAGTTGCACACTGCACAGCAGGACATAAAATACTATTATCTTTTACATCCCTGTTGGGCCTGGTGTGGTGCATCAGGCTAGAGACTGATAATGTTTTATATGCAACAAATATTTGATCCTAGACATCACTATACTCACAGCTTAACCTCTATGTTCTCTTAGTTTTGTGATCAATTGTTTCATTGTCATATAGCTTTGGCTGAGGTTAACCACTGGCACGTTTCAAAACTTAAGTTTGCAAAAAATAACCCAAGCTAAAAAAAGCAATGAATGCTACTATTTTACAGAATACTACAATCTGCTTCATGTGAGGCTGATAACAAAGAAATAAAAAAGGGACAATCTCATTTTTTTGGTAAGTTTTCCTTAAAAGGTTTAATAATGCAAAACCGTGGGGCTCTATCCCTGTACAAATGGTAAAGCTGTCTGTCTTTGGTTTATAATAAGACTGAAAAGAAGTCAAGCAATTATCACACAGCAGTCAATGAAACAGTGGTTTGGTTACACGTATATACCAAAAAATCAACAATAAATAGCCCCATAGGACAAAGAGAAACATGAACGAAACAATAAAACCCGGTAATTGATTTAAAATAAAAGAGCTTTTATGGGCTCAGAATTACTCCACATGTCTCGCATGGCAAACGAAAAAAAGCCCAAACGACGCTAATTTATTCAGCTTGCCAGAGTCCATCCTTTTAAAAACTCGACAGTTGTCAATATTTTTTTGGCTCTATGGAGTAAGAGGTGTTTAAAATAAACACACTCAGGATATCGGTTACTTAAGGGCAAATCCGATTTTGAGAAGAAACGCTCACTCAAACGCAAAACCGATTTGGAGACTTCGTTTAATTCTATAAAAAGCTCAACACATTTGAAGATTATTGTCACAGCGTTTTATATTTTACACTCTTTTTAATCGTGGACCACACATCAGGCAAAAAGAAAAAATTGCAAAGAAACCTCTGTCATATTATGTTCGTAATGTAATAAATCATTTTCTTAAAACCTTTGTACTGCTATTCTAATGTAAATATTCCAACTACAAAAAAAAAATCATTTACTCTGCCATGTTGACAGCTTTTCATAATATGCTTCTTTTTTTTGTGTGAAGCTTTTTCAATGAAACTTGAAAGAGTTTTGTGGTTAAAAGTAGGTTTTGCTCGTTGTCCATGACAGGACTTCAGCATAATATAAATCGATTTTGTGAGAAAATCAAGAACATTTCGACCGTGGTTTTGCTTCAGGCAAAGCTTATACATACTAATATAAATTTCAATTGAATTAAACTATTTCTGACAATAGCTCTTATTGATTTTCTTCGAACTGGAAAATTGTCACCTTAAGAAATTTTTCTTATAATAAATGAAAAGAAGCCAGCAATTTCTAGTGATTACATTTTAAACACTGCTATCTCACGTGGATGTCTCTTAGAAGAAAAAGACGTCGATAAAGCGAGATATCAGCAATGATAGCAACAAATTCGTGTGGTCCAAATAAACTTGCAATGGTTTTCAGAGTGAAGTAGCCGTGCGCGTCTTCGCCAGAACATTTTTGAACTAAAAAATGCGAGGAAAGAAATTTTCAGAATCGCGAGAATTTGCCATGGCCATTAGGCGGGTCAAACCTGTTGTTCACGATACGACTCTCGCTGGGAAAACGATACCCGTATTTGTCTTATCCGACATGTTCCTTCAACTATAGATCCGAGAATAAACAGATTAAAGAAACTACAATCGTAAGTTAAGGAAAATTGCGAGATAAGAGGAAAAAATCGCTAAAACAGCTTCCAGCCATGTGTGTGAGCGACATTTTTCCGAAGTAAAAATGTCGGTTCCAAGGACGGCGAGAATAAGAATTCTTTGTCATTAAAGGAAACGCTTGCGCGCTGATCTGTTTTCGGAACGTCGACTCAACGCGTGTATAGACAGAAAAAAAATCACGGGCAAAGCTTAGCATTACCACTTTCATTCCAGCGAGCACGCATTGATTTTGCTTCTGCGACATTGGCGACTAACCCACAGGGAAAAAGTTTGCCGCGTCTGTGGAGTTAGGTTTAGCCTTATCAAAAGGACAACTGCGCATTGCGAATGGTATTTCTCAGAGGCAGCAGCTTCCGGGCGAGGAAGTACTAAACGAAATTCAAGGCTCATTAAGAGCGTATTTACTTGTGTTTATAATTCAAGTGTTTAACTCCGCCGTCGGAATAAAGAAGTATCTGACAAGCAGATTTCATATTTCGCTGTATAATAAATTTAACACTTTCAGCATTCCGAATTCATGTCTGACACACGTGAAAGACGTTCAAAATACTCGAAGTTCCCACCCGTGTTATTGGCAATTGGCAGTTCGGTTCACCGCTAAACCTCCTTCCGAGTGCTTTAGAATTCGGAAAATGGGTGAAGCCTGTCCGCAAAGCTTTCAAACATCTCTGTTTTGTCTACAAAACTGCGAGGTAAAGAATAATAAAACAACATCTTTATTCCTAAACATTTTTTCCGCTCCGCGTTATGTTTGACATAAACTGAATGCATAAAACAACGCAACGGGCCCTGCGCCTCTCAAGTGAGTGGACACACTGCTGTGACGGATCAGTGATTGATCAAACGATACTAAACAAACAAGCACGAGTGTTTCAAGGATCGACTCACCACCGTACAAAAAGCCTTTTGCTTGCTTATAAACTTTGAAATCAATCCGCACCTTCCGTATACAGCTCCGGTTTGAAGAAACATCACTAACGCATGCACAACAACCGGAGTCTTTTGAAGCCAATTACGATAATCAAAAGCCTAAGAGGCCGTAAAATTAGGTCAACTATTGTTGTTGATTTCACCAACACGAATTCTGTCATATCTTTTAGTTTCTCCCCGCTAAAACAGTGAACGCCAAATAAATAGGAACACAAGAATGGGAAGGAAATGCTAGAAACTACGTATCTTTCATGTTGACCCTTGCTACGGAGGAGCGGTATCGCAAATACCTATCTAATCTTTTGGACAAAGCCACACATCGAAGCCTTCTGGTGGCGTCCCAATTCTCGATGCGCAAAATTCCAGAGCACAATGTCCCATAGGCAAATGCCTGTTTCACCTTTGGGTATACTACAAGCTTAAGTAGTTGTCTTTGGAAATCTATGTTGTGTTGGATTTCTCTCCAAAAGCAGTATGTACTACCTTCCTTCACGCTGGGAACAAAACAACTCCCAACCGTTCTTTACCTGAATTCAAAACCTGTTGCTTACTGCAGTAAAACAATCTAGCACTTACCGCCATAAATGCGCAGAAAATCCTGGACATAAATCGCCGCAGTTGTTACAGGTTTTCCTGCTTTCCTCATCATGAACCACCATACTCTGTTAAAAGTCATAAGGAAAGTCAGTCAGTGTTGAAAACCCCTCGCTTCATTTTCACTACATACACAAGTCCTAACAAGCAATCGCGTTCCCTTACCGACGAAATGATTGACTTCTTCATCGCTCTCTACCCTTTTCAGTCAAACGGCTATGCTACAACTTTGAGTCTCGCCCAGAAAGCTTAAATTACTTTTCACTTGTGACATAGAGGATCAACGGTTTATAAATCGCTCGACGACAACTAGGCTTAGGAGACGTGCAACTGCGCTGTAGAACAAGGCAAAATCAATACAATCTTTTCTAGCAGTTGATTGACACTGTTCTGCGGTAATTAATGCATAATCCAATCAGATGCGCCGTGCGCATTCCTGGGTGTCATCACAGCTCCACAAGTAACCACTCTTTGATTTCACAAAAGCCGTGGAAAAATCCTGGGATGCCACTATTTTCCCTCAGTCCATCCGTCCCGGGAAGGAAATGCCTGTCTACAAGTTTCTAGCTGCTGAGGGCATTTACTTCTCCGCGTAAAGGAAGTCAGGTCTCGAAGAGCTTTTATATGCACAAGGAACAATGCCAGAAAATTAACCAATCGGAGTCATTTAACGGTCCATTATGAGCTAATGCTCGAGAAAACAAATGATAACCTTTTGAAAAAGAACGGTAATGAACAACGATTGTATACTTTTAGATACAGTGGTAAACACGGCTCAAAAATTTTTGATGGGCTGCGCGCTTCGAGCAACGTGCGCTCGACAACACGCCACCCGCTCAGCCACCCGCCAGTGTAGTGATTTTGTAAAGTAATACACCGGTTATCCCACGTCAGCCGACGAAAGAACACGAAGACAAACATGAGAAATCTAAACACTGCATACATGTGTGGACTGAAGGGAATGTTCCTGGAAATGTTGAAAGAAGATAAAATGAAATAATTTCTAGATTGCGCGTGGCGACTCGTAGATTCTTAATATTTCGACATTTAGTTCACAATTGTAATGTTGATGAAAAAGGGGTCTCGAAGAAAATCGATTGGCTGTTTTGGTCATATTAGCTACATAGTAACACCGACGTCGAACAATGGCGGAATATGTGGGGAGTAGTATAACGACCATAACAGGATATGCCATTTTTTCCTATTCGAGTAATCAGTATTGACCTGTCCTTGCGTTACCACAAGGAAGAACAATGTTATTGTTTTTGCTATCTGTTCGATCAACGTTATCGATGTAGCTCGGTTTAGATGCTGCCGCTCTATCAGGTTATGTTAGAAAATAGTTGATACCGCGCTCAGAGGACTATTAAATCAGCTAAAGGATACAATAGTCATCGCCCACTGTGTAGTATTCTGGGATTAATTACACAAGTCAATCTCAGTGCGTAACACCTCCGTATTACAAATTACAAAGAAACACGCCTTGCAAAAAAAAAAATAATTTGTTAGTAACACAATGCCTCTGTGATGTTTAAGGTCAAACAGGTTTCTGGTCACTGTTTTTTAATTTACCAAGGTCAGAAGTTCATTGTCTTTTGTGGACGAATGGCATGAGTTAACTAGTAATCGTCCGCTGCGGTGAGTTGCAAGGACCCAGTGAAAAGTAGGTAACACAGTTATAAAGTAATGGAAATTCCTTTTACGCTGAAACTAAAGAGACCGATCATTGCGTGGGCAGAGAAAAGAACGTAGAACGGAAACCTCTTTGTGTGATTGCGTTGTTGTTTTAAGCGATTGTGTGTTACAGAATAAAACCCGGCTCTTTAATTCACAATCGGGAAACCAGACAAAAACAAAAGCCAAAGCATGCGTAGTGAAAAATAGAAGAATTTTTTTTCGGCGGTCAGATATTTCCTTTAATGTTTTTCTTTAGTTAATCTCTGTCTCCCCAAGAGAAAATAGATTGTTTGGCAAAACGGAACAAGATTGAACAGGTTTGCAAAGTGGGCACTCTTTATAAGCCCTGAAAAACTGTAGCTTTCTATGCTAGTACAATGTACATGGAAATTTATTTCTACAAGACACAGTCAGTGTACAATGTTCCTTTCCCTTCACCCCCTTTTCGTTTCACTATTGTTATTCTGCCTTTGCCGCTCAGTTTATCTATTAGTTCATCTGTAGTTATTTAGTATGGAAAGCTCATGATGCACAAGCTCCATGGTTTCTTTGGGCTTTCCTGCCATTATTTAAACTCATCTCTGTAAACTGATATTGTACTATATCAAGGTGGCGAAAATTAAAAAAAAACCTGTCTAGCAAACCGCAATTGAAAGACTGAAGATGATTCGCTCAGTTGATTTGCTGTCGGTAGAGCATTCGCGCTACTCAGCGGCTGAGCTTATAGAACCAGGACCCAGGTCTAGTCTCCGCTTATATTTCTACAAGACACAGTCAGTGTTAATTTTTTTACTACTAAAATGTCGTTAGTACTAGTTGAATAATTTGTTTTTATTTAATGACTTTTCAAATTCGTCTTCACTCATGTTCACTTACTTTGCAATTTTAGTAACAGGGTCTGGCACTCGAATGAGACAGCGGCGGAAGTTTCGTTCGACAATTATCTGCGCACCTTCTATGAGTATGATAATGCATGTGCATTTTTTTTGTGAATATTTAAGTAATTCTGAATTTGTCTCGAGCACAGAGTTAAATTAACTCGGTTTAACCACAATTCTTCATACGGTTGCCGCAAGTCATTTATGTCAGTACGTGGTAAATTTCCATGTCTTAATTTCTAGACAGCCGCTGCAGCTAAAACGTTTGCTGCAAATCAAGGTTAAGGTTAGATTAAATTTAAAAGCAGACATTCATGTTTAAAGAACGAATTTGCCAAAGACATATCGGTAAATTTGTGCACTCACTCACCCCTTCCAGGTTTTTAGGCAAAACTCCTCTTTTTGAGGACAAGTGACTCTTCAGTTGGTTTCTTCTCTCGCCGGATTTTGATCCTCAGAAAAGTTCTCGTGACGATAGCTACTCTTCGGCCATAAGCCTTTGAGCGAGCGACTTGATTAATAACGGTTAAAATTTAATTATGAAAGAAAGCACGGGACAAAAAAACAAAAGAAGCTGCTGCATGCACCTGCTGTAATGCGACACTCAGCGAGACAGACGGGCGCTGTTGTGAATCCATATTCTCCATGTCTTTCTGTTTTACCACAGAAGGCTACATGGAAATTGAAGAAAATTGAAGCTGCGAAAATTGCTGGCATCATTTTGCCTTTTTCGCAGACTGACTATTTTCTTGTTTGATTCACTTTTGACAGTGTCACGCGAATAGCGGTACTTTAAGAACACAGCGGTTTTTGGCCTTTTTATTGAACTTATATGTGTGAAGGAAATAGGTAGGCCCGAAAAACCAAGTGTGGAATGTCAGTGTTTGTCATCCAATTGGCACCATCTTTTATTATGTTTGTCTCTATTAGTATTAGTTGACTACACCGGCCCGCTTCTTTCGGTTGATGGTGAAAGGCATTAAAGTGCATTTTTTTAAGGTCATTTTAATTTTACAGAGATCGCCGAAACCATATTGAAACAAGCCTTTATAGCTGAGCGGATAAGAACGAGCATTAGCAATTCATGATCGGATTAATCTTGATAATTACACCCGGCTGGCTCTGTCTGAGTTTGGTTTCTTGTGCTAAAACTTCCCGCAATCCTCAAAATTTTGCGCGTGGTTTTTGATTATTTTATCCGCTATATTGAACTGATTAATTTGCTGCATGATCTATTCTGGTCTAACTTGTTTGTAAAGTTTTATTGCTTCGAAGGTTTTCGAATTTAAGCAATACTGGTCAGAATATTGGTTTTAACTGGATGGAATTAATCCGACCATAGCCTCTGAAACATAAGGTCGCATTTCTTCAGCTATTTGCAAATCAAAGCCAGGCGACACGGTGTTAAAAAGTAGCAAGTCAGTGCATCCTTACTGGCTAACCGTTCTGAAGCAGGAAAACAAAGAGGCGGCATAATGAAGCAAATAGCTTTGTTTTAATTTTTTTTTCAACTTTTACAATTTGCGTCAACACCGGTACATTGCGATATTTATCAGTATCGCTGGAGGAGCCATTACCTTTATTTCCAATAGAATATGAAAAGTGCTCTCAATTTAAATATTTATTCATTTTGCCAGTAGCGCCACTGCCAGTGTCATGAATAAGTATAAGTGAAGCTATTCAAAACGACAACTGTAGTCCTTTAATCCCCACAGCCGACCTGAAGCAGTTATTTGGAATAAGGATTAACAGTGAATCATAATGCTCATTGAAACTGGCAGTTATACAGTGCGTGTAAAGGTACCTGTGCAGTGTTAATGTTGATTTGGTTTCTTGTAACAGCCGAGACAAACATAAAAGTTCCGTCTGGGACTCACTGATACTAACTATACCGCCTAGATCTATTTTATATTATTTTAGCTCTTAAAATTGGTTATATGGTCCGCTAAACTTTGAAGCTGTTCCAAAACCCGCCGAACGTACTCGTTTGTTGTAAATCGAAGTCGATAGTTGCAGTATCGACCTCGAAATCGGTTGGTAAGAGGTATACATAGAACTTCATACCTTGAACAAAGTACGAACTGTAAGTCTGATATATTTTCGAAATATTTTGCCCATTGACTTTTCGACATGACACCCTCCCACGTGAAGGCTAACTCTGAAAGTTACAACATTTACAACGCCTGCGTGGCAGGAAAAACCACGAACGTATCCGCAAAAACAGCACTGTTTCTGATTTCTTTCTCCAATTTTTGTTTATTTGTATGCACCTGCTTTGGTGATAACAATTATCTATATTCAGACAAAACTGCCTGAGTAACGGAAAGAAAGCAGTATTTCCTCGGGTGATATCTTGATGGGTTTTAATTATTTTCTTCAAATGGATCAATGCGTCGATTCTAATATATTGTTAAAATGAACGAGAGAATCTTTGACCCTTTTATGTTGTGTGTTCCCTTATCCTATCGCGAAGTTGTCCTTGAAAAGGTTTTTTTTTTCGCGAGAAACTTTGCTTTTTTGATGTTCATCATTTTAAAGGAGATGGTCGAGTCATTTTATTTATTTATTTATTTACTTATTTGTTTTCTTATTTATTTACGTACTTATTTACTTATTTATACGATTATAAGCAAAAAATCTTCTAATTGAGCTTAAAAGTGACGAATTTTAGTCACATAACAGCATTTTATCTGCGCAATAAAATATGCACATATTCATAGTGGAAAAATAACCAACAGATATGCCTTCGGATAAATGCCAGTGATGAACTCAACGTGCGACGGGTAATAGAAGAAAATGAAATCTTTGCTATTCTAAACGAAGATCCATCAATTTGTTTTGATCACTTAAACAATTTCGAAAGAAGAGCAATATACTTACATTTTCTGAAGGTGGAAAATATGATCTGTAAAACGTCGCGTTTGAGATCAAAATCATCGGATTATCGACTCTAAGGCGTTTGTCTCGGCGGCTCGTTGTCTAAGTGACTAAATCAGTCTGAAGTGAAAGACGAAAATCACTTCAAATTGTTGCTTTCCTGATGACAGATCACGCCAAAGGCGAATATATCATAGAATACAGACAGTGCATTTTGGGCGGTGACCCGACGCACACACGCTTTTGAATCCAGCGTTTCGAGTAACTGATCAGCAGTAATATTAATCAAGGTCCTTAGCGCTGAACTAACTAAAGCAACTTTTAAGTTGTGTGTTCCCATTGCGAAGGCACTTGTTTCAAGGGTTAGTTTATTAGAGCTGTGTTTGTACAATGAATGAAAAAGTGCTTAGTTGAAGTTGAAAAACCGCATTGTTTCTTAATAGTTCATAGTTCGACTCGAATTAGTGCCACGACTGGGAAAAACTGACACGCTCTGTTAATTCTAAAAATTTCTCACGCCATTCCGAATAGATATTATTTAAATTTGTGGTTGTTGTAAAAACCGCGTTTTAATCTTCAGTGACTGAAACACGAGGTTTCTTTGTTTGAAAACTATCTTTATTCCAAGACCTGCTCTTAGAATCTCGAACGAAGCGCAGTTCTGCTTCGTGTGTTGATTGTAACTCTGTACTTGATACTCGGTGTGCTCCGTTTAACCTATCAACCAAAAAAAGAATGAAACAGCCTTATCGATGCGAACCATGTGTGTTTTGCCTATTCTTTTGCCTATTGAATCATGACAAAGAATTTGAGAATGTTTGCCTTTCAAAGCGCTCTCACAGTGCATTTGTCATTTATCACGTCAAAAGCTTACGAAAAACACGAACATTGAAAATTATAAAAAAGCCAAC
>CM042754.1:13681614-13694114 GCA_022496165.2 Catalaphyllia jardinei
GCCTGGCATTTTCAACTCTTGACTTATTTCGGGTAGCTGGCACCCTTATTATTTTCGATTTTTTTTTCTCTAGTAAGATTGTTATTTCTATATGTACTTTGGGTGAAAAAGAGTTGTTCTTTCTGTCAAATCCTGGTAATTAGGTAACACTAATGCATAATGGTGTTCAGACGCGGAACTTTCTTCTCCGGCGAGTGTCACTATACTTTGGAACTTCATCTATACAGATAACTCCGAGACATTTGAAACCCTAAGGTTGAAGGAGGTAGCTTCCTTTTAGCTCCTCAATTAATGACCGCTCCTGTATTACAGATATTAGTATCACCCAACTAGTGGACTAATGAAAATCCTGCATTTTGATTGGCTAACTTTCTTATTGCCTTTTCTGTCCGACTAGTTGGGTGATACTAAAACAATTAGACCCTTCGCCCTCAAGGGCCATTGGAAAGGCCTGGGAACAGCAATACTGTAAATAGAGCGAGATCCGTGGGTATGGAGCAGAAATACTAGTAACCTCGTCATTTTACTTAAAACTTACTTCTGTAAGTCCATCTTTTCTCAATGAGCGTCTGTTCCCGAGGTGATAACCAAAGACAACAGAGAACGATTGCATAATAAATCATATCGAGAACAAAATTTAAATTTAAAATACGCCCTGCTTTCTCAAGAGAAACAAACTGTCAGCAAAGAAAGCAGGTAGTTACCGCAAGGCTGATTTTTAATTCTTCTTTTGTTTGCAGTTGATTCTCGAGGACAACGGAAAGAGACGAGACTTGGAAGAGGCGATCAGTGCTCTGCGGAACGCATGTGTATAAAAGCAGAAAGATGTATTCAGTAGTTTCCTTGCGTTTGGCGCGGTTTGCATGTCACAGTATATGTACCGTCTTGAAGGTCCTTGAAGGCAATTAAACCCGATTGTTCCCTTTAGCCAACCAGAGGTGTACAAGCTGTTGAAACAAAGAGTTATATCGTTCTAGGGATTAACAGCAATTTTATTGAGGGCTTCGGAAGCATGGCTTCACAACAATAAGAGCCGTGACTTGTCTCATTCCTTCTCGCTGACCAGTGCATGCATGTGCCGCTAGCTGGCTACCCGGCGTGTGATAGTTTATTCTGTGGCGATCAGTAAGACCAGAGGTCAACAAAACTAGAAGTTTACTGTTAGATTGAGAAGTTTTGTTTCCGGTGCAGCCGATCGGTTCTGCAGTTCGTTTTTGTATATTAGTGGTTATGAACAAGCATAGGATGCACGGATCAAGTAATGAACAACAGGATATAAAATCGACCGACTCGAAAACCGGCAATAAAGGTAAATACATTCCTCATCATTTTGTCTCATTTTATTTTAATAAACTCATCAGAGTACTATACTTTGATTCACTAAGCTCTCCGGAACTCTCAGCTTATCTCGATTCTTTTGCTGCAGGTTGTGACGCCCGTGCAAATGAAGATCTCAGAAATCCTTTGGTGAAAAACGGATGGCGGCAATTGCAGCAATTTGGTAAGAAGTGAGTTCGTGACTGCTAAGAACATATCCTATTGTAGCATATTTACTCTAAAATGTTACAAGGACGGAAAAAGCCTTTGAAGCGTGACCTCCTGCACTGTTCGCATGACCTCATCAGTAACCATGTGCTGCCACAGGGAGCCCATACAAGCAGTGTGTCTGTTTATGTTCGAAATATAAAGAAATGTATTCGAGAATATTGAAGAGTCTTAATATCACAAACTTATATCGAGGAATGTCTAAGTTAGAGCTCAAAATAAATGTAAACCTACCTCAGTTGTTGTGTATTGTCGTTTCTGTGGCTCTAAATGGCGAATTTGAGCGATTTAATGGGTTTTGCGTTGACTGTTACTATATGTTGTAAGAAGGAGACTTCTTACAACGTATAGTAACAGAAGAGAGTCTCCTTCTTCTTAGAAGGAGTCTCCTTCTTATAACGTATAGTAACAGTCAACGCAAAACCCACCAAATCCCTCAAATTCGCCATTTAGAGCCACAGAAACGACAATACACAACAACCGAGGTGGGTTTACATTTATTTTGAGCTTTGACTTAGACATTCCTCGATATAAGTTTACGATATTAAGACTCTTCAAAAATAAATCAATATTCTCCCATACATTTCTTTATATTTCGAACATAAACAGACACACTGCTTGTATGGCCCCCCTGTGGTGATGCTAACATGTAACACAGAGTGTAACACACGAGTGTTTTAGTAAAATGAGGTCGATGAGGAGACTTGGAATGGAAAAGCTTATCATATTTTGCCGTACTCACCACCAGAGAAAGACTTGGGTTTGATTTAATTTACGTACAGTATAATTTAGTAGTTTATTAACTCGGAATAAAGGGAAAATGTTCTAAAACATGCAGCCGATATCTAAAGCTTGATCTGATTTTTGTCTATTTCAGAACCTGAAACACCTTTTCTCTCGCCTGCGGAGAAACTTTTCAGATTGTATGACGGAGTAGAGACATTTGTGATGTTTATCGGATACAGGCGCAGTTGTCACAGCCTTGTAGCGGCCATGTTGGATGCCCACCCCGAAATTGTTATCTCGCCAGGGTACCGGGTGATAGAGAAATGGGAACAATACCAGTCACTAGAACTTAAAGAGAAACGCATGCAAAAATATCGTTTATTTTACGATCTTCACCAGCATTCCTTGGAGCATGCTATGTTCCTTAAACGTGCTAGCAGCGAAAGTTGCCTGAGGGAAGAGTTCAGATACAACTACCATATTCCGGGTCTATGGCAAGGAGGATTTCAACACAGAATTAAGGTGAACTATTGTATAGCTACGAACATCCAAATCTTCTTGCACGCCCTAAGAGAGTGGACGGACCATTATTTTTTTGAGGGGAGGAAGAATTTTGCGGGGCATGAATCTTTTTTCTCACCTTAAAGTTATGTATGATCTTTTTTGGTGGGCAATTGATTGTGCAAGAGTATTTTTTAGTATGAAACTAACATAGTGGTAGCAGAAAATATTTGCTCGTTTTCTTGCCCTTGGCTACCCCTGCAGGATTTTTTTCAGCAGTTTTTGCTGTACAGGAGTGCTTTTTCTTTAAAAAAAAATTGCCCAACCCGCCGTTCCCTCAAGGTCCGTCCCTAAGTACCCCCTCAAAAACAACAACAACAACAACAACACGCCATTCATGCAGCTAAAAGCCATGGGTTTGCTATCAGAATTTTACTTTCCTGGGCAAAAGGATACGGGTTTCTTTGTCTTGTTTCTGGTTTTTTTTTCCACTCCACACGATCCAGGGCTAAGAGATCCAGCCCTCCTTATTGGTTCGTCTCAGTTGTGTCGACGTCTAAAATTTGCATAATCATCTTCTTTTGAAGGTTATCGGTGACAGGAAAGGAAAAGATACTGCATTGGCATTAATCGACAAGATGAGTGTTCTAGACGAAATCCGTGAAGTCATCCAAGTACCAATCAAATTAATACACGTCATCAGGAATCCCTTTGATAACATAGCAACCATGATGCTTCATTCTGTAGAGTCACGTCACGCTGTAAGAGGAGGGGGATTAAAAGTGAGGGCCAGTTCATTAAACTTTGTTACAATAACGCCCGGTGGAGGATTCCAATATGAAAATGTCAGGAATGCTTGTCTGAAAATGTAAATTGAGGCCTAGAGGAGACCAATCTGCCCCCCCACAACCCCCACCCCCACCCGGGGGTACTCCCTTATATGGGCAATCACAGGTATCCAACGTTTGGATGCAGGAGACCACGCAACGAATAATTAAACTGCTTGGCTTGTTATTGCCGGATCCCTTGATCACGAAAATGCTCGCACCAGACGTCACTCTAAGTGTTATCAAACCAAATAGATTGCAAGGCTTGGTACTACGGCAGAAGGGCAAAATTTATTGGCCAATATTTGAACTAGCAGAGCTAGTCTTCTTCAGGGCCAGTACTTAATACAAGGAAAATAACGGCTTTAAAATTTGAATTTAGATGATTTACAATGTGTAACTAATGTATAACCAATAAAAGTAAGTAATGTATAACTAATAGAAGTAACATGAACAGTGAGTGATATATAAGGTTACAATTGCAGATAAATGTATACAACACTGAAAACAAGGTAATTTTGCCCTTCTGCCGTAGTACCAGCCTTGCAATCAATTTGGTTTTATATAGATATGTGCGGCCCTATAGGGTATGATATGATTTTTCAGCAGTTTTGGTAATAAATACGGTATCAATTTTGACCATTTCGGTCCTAAATAGGGTATGGTTTTTGGACTCTAACCTTGATATTGGTATGCTTTTACGAAGAAGCTACTTTTTCATCATTATCGAAAAGAAAATCAACAAAAGCCCTTCACGAATTATGTTTACCATAGTTTAACATTAGTCTGAACTAGGGAACTTATTATAATGCTAGTCAGAAACAGGGTTTGGATGTAAGAGTCAGTTCATAAATAGGGTTTCAATTTTTTTGTTCAGTTCATAAATAGGGTAGGGAATATCGAAGATTTTGGTCATAAATAGGGTAACGGTTTTGGGAAGCGGGCCGCACACCCCCGCCCAGTTGTTCTGGCAGTACTGGTGGAAATCGAGCCTAAAAACGGAAATAGGAACGCTTATTATAATTATTTCTTGTAGTACACCCTAAGTGGGGCCAGAATCATCATTTATATATACCCTTAAGCGAGACGAAGCCGTGCATTCCCGACCTTTCCATATGAGAGTCCCTCCCGGGCAAACAAACAAACAAACAAACACCCTGGAATCTTCAGCAAAACATGAAGAGTTTATTGGGAATACGGATTGCTGGGCATGTTTAAATGCTGGATGTAAACACTAGAAAAAATTTGGGAGAATAAAGTTTATGTCAATGCGAGCTGTGCTGTGACTGGCTACCCGAGCGGGCAAATGGAGCTATGTTGCCTACTCGGGACTACCCGCTGTGTCCCGCAAGAAAAAATTTCCTGAAAGTCATATTATAAATTCTTTATTGACCAAGCTTGTTCAGTCAAGATGGCTGGATATTGGTCTCGTTCTTTTTTGTGAGTTATGGACCTCGACTCCGTCTCGGTCCATAAACACGCGAAAAAAGAACTTGGCCAGTATCCAGCCATCTAGACCTCACACTTGGTCAATAACCCATATATCTAATGATTATCTTCGTCTTTATATTTCTTTTATGTTCTTTAACACTTGCATTTGCTTGCCTGTTTCCTTTGGTTGACAGATAGAAAACAAGGAAGAACTGGACCGGGCCATTGAGCGCTACTTTGAGTTGGCAGATGCTACCCAGTTCGTTAAGTTACACTGCAAAGATGCAGTCATTGATATTCCAGCACAAGAAATGCTGCTAAGACCCAAAGAAACTCTGAAGAAATTATGTGATCATTTGGGAGTGTCCTGCCCTAAAAATTATGTGGAAAAATGTCGAGAGGTTTTGAGAGCTCCTTCGGTGACGAGGGACAAGGTACTTTGGACCAAACAACAAATAGAGCGCGTAACAAAGATGATGAAAGATTATCATTTCCTACAAGAATATTCATTTGACGAGCTTCCTAAGTAATGTCTTCAGCTAGGTGTTGGTTTCACTTTGGCATTTGCCAATTGCCGTCATTTGCAAACATTAAGTATCAATAAGTGAAAGAACTGAAACATACTGCTTTTTCAATCAATCACAATCAATCAATGCTAGAGTCAATGCCAGTTAAACTTGTAACTTCAAAACATATGCACCCACTTTGGTTTATGTGTGGCTGGCCATGGGCAACTCTTTAACCGCACGCATTGCACCTTGCTGTGTTTTCCTGCAAAGGAAATGACCAGTTTGAGCTGCAACAAGATGATCTCGGATCTTAGTCGGGCTGTAGCTAGTCGTGTTACTTCGAGTGTTCATCATCTGTGGTGCGCATCGTTCCTACAAATAGCCTGTGTGATACGTACCGTGCTAATAGACAGTGATAGATGCATGTCTCAGACATAACAAACTGTAATCTAACTGTGATATATTTAAGCAAAAGACCACAAGTTATGCATGATGGGTTATAAGATGATAAACCACGCGGGATGTTGGTAGAACACGAGAAGAATTTGTAATATTGTTCCCATTTCTCTATGACCCGGTATAATAGTGATACTTACGAATTCTTCGAGCGTTGCTTATTAGAACTGATTTAGCATTACATGCTACAGATCAGTGTTTTTTATACCAGAGAGCTTTTTTCTTCATTATTATTGTAAATAATTTCTGGAAAACCTTTGAGAGGATGCATTTAGTGCATGAATTGTTCAGTTAGCAAAAACTAAAGCGATAACTCATCTTTTGACCTGCACGACAGCGTTCTGGGGCCGCGATCAACGCAAAAGCTAAAGGGTCTCATATCTGATGAAACTAAAAACCCCGAAGAAAAGGTGTCTCTTTTAAATATACCGGACTGTGTCACAAAAAAAAAACAAAAATACATCACATTTCACACCAACATTCCTGCAACATGCGAATATATTATACACACAAAATCGACAAAAGTTGTGGCACAAATCGAAAAACAAAAGCTGATAATTTACTCTGTTTGAGCAAAAACATAACTAATGTAATAATCATGACAGAGGTCACATAAATCAATATGACTATTTTCTATTCACGCTGATTCTGCAGTCAAACATGGCACCTTTGTTGTTGTTTCCTAGAGTTTGATATCACGATGCAGCTTCTCTTTATCAGCACCTAAAACTTTCGTAAATGTTTTTTTTTTGTTTTCTGCAGTGACACTGTTGACATTTTCTGCTTATTGATAACTCATTTGATTTCTGGTTTGGTTCTAGTGAGACCTTCGAATGATTCGTTAAATCATTCGATTCTTTTACTATTTTGAGTCCGCAGAACGTCCTGAACTACGCCATCTTTAAGAGTGGATCTACCGCGAACGGTGTGTGGGTCTGTATAATGCTTGAACGCAGGAGCCCATGGGGTAAATCTATAGTCGGGTCGCCCGGCTAAAAGCACTCTTGACCCACTTTTTCCCCCTGGGTTTAGACCTTTCGGCTCTGCCCTAGGACCCTGGCCACTACGCGGAACCACCTCAATCTTGTTCTCAGGGTTTCCCCCCTAGAGTTTGAGGTTGGGAATCCCTTTCGACTTTAAGCACCTCTTAGCTGTTCCCTTTGGGTTAAACAAACGCAGCCGCAAGTCGAAGTACCAATAAACGATGCATGCTACCGACACAGAAACAAAAAGCCGCGTTTTATGTTTCACATCTGTTTAATAACGCGCAGATTCTCGGCGTTGTGGGAAGTAGTACGTGACTAACTGCCCGGCTGGTCTAAATGGTGTAAACCTCCGCAGGAAAAACTTGTATTGGCTAGTGTGCGAATTTGAACTAATTCAAAGTAACAGTTTTTTTACAATTCTTATAGGCACAGGCTGATATGTTGGATGATTTTCCCTTAGAAATTGACAGCAGGAAAAAGCCTTGGGAGGGCATTACTGTATATGGAAAGAAGTCTATGCTCCCTGTACATGCAACAGAAATACTCATCTCGTGCTCTTGCTAGATACCACCTCGCATAGGTCCATCTCTTCTTTACTCAGCGTCTGTTTCCACGATGACAACCAGAGACGGCTGGAGAACGACTGCATGTTTAGGTATCCAATGACAACTTTCTGTAACTGCAATTGCTTCCTCAAACTCCAACAAACTCTAGAAAGGGCTAACGGACAGTTCAAAAGTACCGGAACCTGGTAGGTTCTGGTCAGCGAATGCAAAGGCTTGACGAAATATTGGAAAATATATATATCTTAACCAAGCGCGAGGGCCGTACTGGGAGAATATCGGCCCGAGGTCTTGACAGTACGGACCGAGCGCAGCGAGGTCCGTACAAAAAATACCAAGGGCCAATATTCTCCCAGTACGGTCCCGAGCAAGCTTGGTTAATAAGAGATTATTTCACGACTGAAATTGTTTAGAAGAAAAGCCTAAATGATAAACTGCAAAGACATCATAAACTTCAAGCGCGCAATTTTTATGTAGAGCAAACTGAACGTTTACTCACGTCTGACGTTTTCAGAAAGAAGAAAAACTAAGTTGGAAGAAAAACAAAAATAACATTTTATGTGGAGTAAATACTTTTAGAAAAAGAAAAAAAAGCAAAACTAAGAGAAAATCTTCGTGTGGATCATTCGGGACAGTGCCCGGTCCAATACTTGAGAATATTGGACCGGCAACGGAGCAATCTGATTGGCTGATTTTAGTTATCGGCCCTCTGAACTAACTTGGTCGTGTAATAAATACAGTTAACGCTAACCGTACGGTCAGCCTTTCTGAGTTCAATTGCTTCCTCGTAGTTTTTAAAACTTATGGAGCGCTACTGACTCTTTCGCTCAGAAGAAGTTCTTAATAAGACTTTTAACTTCGAAATTTGTCATGGACACGATTAATTAGTAAATGGATCTCATGTCGTACAATTCAGGGAGCAATCGTGCTCGTAATTTTCAATCGGCCTCTGGCTTCATGCTCGTCCGATTGTGAAATAACTTGCGCGATTACCCCCTAAAATGTACTCCACTCGGTCCATGCAATTACTCTTGCTGATCATGTCGAGATCAAAATTCTTGATCATGATTGGTTCTTGGAAACCCATCATTTTCTCTTGTTCTTGGACGATTACATGCCAAGCTTATTTGATATTGATAATCTATTGATTAAAAGATACTTTGTTAAAAAAAACACCTTACATAACTGAATTTTCATGTGCGATAACAGAGAATACGCCTTGCTCTTCTGAGAGAAACAAGCTGCCGACAAATAAAGCAAGTAGTTACTTCTGATTTTTGTAATTTTTTTTGTTGATTCTCCAGGACAACGGAAAGCAGTCGAGACTCTCCTGTAGAAGAGGCGATCACTCCTGGGAGACGACTTCCATATAAAATGAACGGGGTTAACAGGTTAAGGGGGGGGGGTACACGTGAAGGCCGTTTTGAAATCGCTTAACCCGGCCTTTCTGCCAATATCTCGGTCACGTTTCAAGCGACGCTAAATCTCTGTGCTTATTTCATTAACCACTGTTTAGCGGTTTTGTGTAAATTTTTGGGTGATTTTTGGGCATTTTGTGAAAGGGATATTTTTCTGAAAAGATAGGTTAAATTGATGCCAGTCCTTTGGGGTCTATTGCGATATGTAACAGTAAGATAAAGTGAAGCAATGATCGGGATTTTACTACGGTCACGACGTTTTCCGGTGCCGCAAAGGAAGTGGCGGCCACTGCCCACAAATAACCGGCAAATCTTCGAAAGTCTTTCGAAATCTTCGGGTTACCTTCGGAATTCCGGACACCCCCGAGATTAAAATGTTACACATTTGGTAGCAACAAGTCGGCACAAGTGGCTTAATCCCACAAGTGGTTTAATGTGTAGGCCATTAATCGACAAGTGACAACTTATTTAAGAAGCAAGAAGGACTAAACGATGTGGATTTAAATGTGGGCAAGATTGAAAACGATATTTTGTTAAAAATAGTTATGCAGTTAAGAGAATATTCCCTACATTTATTAAGTCTGAACAAATAACAAGCGACGGTAATACACAAGCACTCACAATACCTGTATCCTATAATCAATAAAAACGCTGACTACATCATAATAATGTACCAAACATGTACGATACTAGAGTGGAAACAAAATGAATACTTAATTTAACAAATAAGAAGTTTCCCACCCCTCAAAAACATTCGTTTTCAAAGCATTAAACAAAAACAACAAAACAACTGGTGTTCGTTCTCGCGACTTTTTAACTGTCTCGATTCCTTTCGTCGCTCTTTCATAACAGTATACCTCGACTTCTAAAACCTAACATCGTTCATGAATAAAAACTAAATCAAGGTGTTAAAAACTACTGTCTCTCGTCAGCCAGTCAAGCATCAGTCGTGGCACATCGCGTTTAGTCTTAGTAACTCCTGGCGCATTCAGTGGAACAGAAAACCTGGTTTTTCCTGGGATGGCGAAGGAACTGTTTTCCAATCAGAGATCTCTTGCACAAGCCACACTTAAAGCACGAGTCGGTCGCGTGCCAGAAGTCGCCCTCGTATTCGATTCTCTGAGCGTCAGCGTTGATGATTTCACGGCAGTCAAAGCATTTCTTGGCATACAAACGGTTGTAGCACTGCATACAGTGAGGGTGTCCATCACGAGCCACGTAAAGCAAACCGCCAAGATCCAGATCACACTCGTAACAGCAGAAGTGCTTACGGTGCCAGTTGCGTTCCTCAGCCTGAGTGTACTCCCGGCTAAAGATCAGCTGGAAAAAAAAAATACAATAAAATTGAAAACAACAGTTGCTAGTTTGTACTAACCGTCAATCGGATAAATAGGAGAGAGTTCAAAGGCAGCAAACAGTTTTAAAGCAGACGGACAATTTTCATAGGCACCGTGGCCAATGTGAAAAGATAATCCATTCCCCGAAAAATACCCTTTCAAGAGCGCACCCATTTTCAATATGCTCGTTCCTTAACTACCATGTTTGATGCTAGCGAGAAGTAGATCAACAAGTGTGACAAAACTCGCACAAATCAGTCTACAAGCAATGATTCGATCCAACTAAGGGACCCCAATCTGAAGTTTCTTTTGCCACAACCGTACTTGCCATATGGCAGTCTCATTCTACCACGAAATACTGGTACTGACATTCCAGTGCCCAATTTGGTTAAGAGCAAGTCAAAAACGAATTTGAATCCATTAGAACTAGCACTGGGGCGGATTAAGAAAATTCAGATAGAGGTGGCCTAAGAAGTTGCGGCAGATCACAAGCCACCCAACCTCCCCAAACCTCAAAAGTCAGTGGGTCTTTTTTCGAAAATAGGAGAACTTGAAAACAGGGGGCAGAGTTCCCATTCAGTATAGTGAGCTCTTAAGAGTTCTTAAGGTTGAAAATTCCGTGCCCGAGTAAGCCCCCCTGTTCCCAATAAAAGCCCCACCAGGTAAAAATAAAAGTCAGAATAATTTTGGGATTTCTTCATGACATACTTCATCACAGGCAGCACAGCGGGGTTTGTACAGCTCAGCATAATGTCTGCCACAGTAGATGGCTCCTTCTTTGAAGAAATAAATGAGATCCACCAAAAGGTTGTTGCAAATTGAACACACAAAGCAGCCCGGATGCCAACACTTGTTTTCTCCAGCGCGTGATGCAAACACAGCTATCTCCCCAAGATTTATGTTGTTACCACATCGGTAACAGACCTGCAAATGATAAATTCAAATGTTACTATCCCAGGATTACTTACGGCCTTTTTTGTTTCACCCCTGTCCTTCAGAGTAGATCCCAACTTTGCAGTAGCATTTCATTTGTAGCAATTTTATTTCAGTACTTCTGTTATTTTTCTGACCAAATATGCACGTTAAAAACTTGGACTTATATTCTGACAACCTCAAAACAATAGTTTGAATCTAGAAGAGCAACAAAAAAGGAAAGGGGAAAAATTAACAATGCACAAGAAGGCTGTGAGATATTGTTCTTGCCTCTCAAACATAAAATTCATATCTTCGAGCCACCATGTAATGTTTTTATTATACAGACATACTGATGACGGCGTTTTTGACGATTTTCCGAAGACTTCCGACCACTTTCCGAAGATTTTACAAAATTGTTGAAGGCCAGACTAACGTTCCCGAACATTTCCCGAAGATTTCCGAAGACTTTCGAGGAAGACCCGAAGATGTTTCGATCATACACCAACGAATTTATGCACAATTTAAGAAACAACCTTGATATCAGTGAAATAATCGATATCTTCACTAGTGAGGATATAGAAAATATGCCACTCGAGTTCCGGAAGTAGTTTCATATGAATTTTTCAAGTGGTGTATTTTCCAGTAAAACTCTCTTGTCTATATAATAAATATGTATTATTATATAAACACCAATGAAATACCAGGTGAGCTATCACACAAAAACACAATATCTTCACTTGAGAAAATAACATGTTATCTTCACAAGTAAAAAGAGCATTGTTGCTATAGTGACATAATTTAATCAGGCCTTAAATATGTTATGTTTTTCAACGACTTGAAGAAACATTTGGAAATAATCTCTGTTCGTATAAGAACTGGACATTCTGATTGGTTGAAAAGCTCGTCATACGACACTATATTCACCCCGCTAAAGCTTGGTTACTAAGCTTTCCATCTTTGCCATTTCAGCAAGTAAACATAGTGGACAGTAGTTCAAGAACTTGTATTCCAAAGCTTTTAAGAATCGTAAACGCATTGCAAGTCAGATTGATCGACCTGTTATTCTAAATCTATAAGGCAATGATCCAACCCACAAAGCTGGAGTCTAAAGTATTGATCAAAGAGAGACATTTCAGCATTTCAACCTCTTGGCACACCCCCAGGGGAGTGGGAAATGGACATTTGCAGTTGTTAGCATAAGGCATTTGACATTGTATTGGAGGAGAATGGAAGACCTTTTTCAAGCTACATGAATTTAAAGTTCTAAAATTCTTTGCTTTGTGCTG
>CM042754.1:13696614-13715517 GCA_022496165.2 Catalaphyllia jardinei
AAAAGGATAGGAATGAAAAATACCGTAAAGACTCGCGGATAAGCCGCACTCGCAGATAAGCCGCACCCTGAGTTTAGCAACTCAAATTTTGGAAAAAAAGTTTTTCATGAAAAAAACTCAAAAGAAATCTAAAGTCGAGACCATGAAGTGTTCCGTCTTCATCCAAGGCAAATTCGCCAACAATGGATCGAAAAATACTCGAAAGTCTTACCCGTAATTTTAGCTCTTTAGTAGAATAAACATCATGTCCACCACTTTTGACATACGATTGATATTATCCTGGTATTTGTTCACAGGTATTTCACCATTCAAGGCAGTTTTTCCATAGAATTTTGCGCGTAAATTTGTTTTCTTGCATACACTGTGCGAAGCTGTGTAACCAGGCATAATATCGGATTGTTGACAGAATGCAAATAAGGCATTTCATTGCGTAGCAACAGAATGTGCTTAGCTTTAGTTGGTTCAGCTTTAGCCGCGTTGGGATTAGGGCGAGAATGATAAATGTAGGTTTGTTTACTCAGTAGCAAAACAGGTCAAAACAAGATGGAAACGTTTGAGTTTGTCTCTGCCGTTCGTGGCTATCATATCTACACAGATATTTGGGAGCCATCTGTTGGTGAAAAACTCATTGCACATAGAGAGTTTGGTAATCAGTTCGACAAATTTGCTATCAAAGTGCTCAACGGCGAACAAACAGTGGGCCATCTACCACGCGAATACTCGAGAATAGCGTGGTATTTTCTCGCTCGTGGAGGATCAATTACCCTTGAAGTAACAGGCCGTCGTCGACACTGTAAACAACTTTGTGGGGGAATGGAAATTCCATGCTGTGTAAGGTTCTCCTGTTCAAGAAAAGCGACCATAAACCGTTTAAAAGACTTGTTAACGAAGAAGGTTTAACGGCAAGAAATGTAAGCTTGAAATAAGCTTATACTCATCACAAACGGCTCTTTTAGGAGCCACCAAACTCGCAAAAGCAATGACCAATACTCTCTTGTTGTTGTAATGTAGCATTTATTCCAGTATTATGCCATGAAAGTGTCCATTCACGGAAATTCACAGCACCTTTTCCAAATGGTCTCGTAGATAAGCCGCACCTACGATTTTGATCACAAATTTATGGAAAAAAGGTGCGGCTTATCCGCGAGTCTTTACGGTACTGGATTAAAAATACCAGAGAAAGTTCAAATTTAAGTTTGTCAGATTTTTAAACCATTACAGAGCTAAAATTATAGGTACATGTAAGAGTTTTAGTATTCTCGGTCTTAATTTTTTTCCATTTTCTTTTTCGAAATTTAAGCTCCCAATAATAACTGCTTCTTCACAAGAAGGTTTTTTCAAAAATGGCCAACTGTGATGGCAAAGTCGCAAACTTACAACCCTTGTTTATACTCCTAGTTGGTGATTGAGGTAGTGGGAGGTTAAGAAAAGATACCTCAATGTCGAAATTCTGCACTGTAAAACCTGCCTTGAACCCAGCCTAAGAAATCTAGTAGCCGCATAACATAGTGCCATCTGCAAAGGCACAACGATTTACTTTAAAAGAGGACTGTTGAAAAGAGGACTCCTAAAGAACAAGAGATTTTAATCTATAATCTGCTAATACTTTGAGAGTTACTGTACAAGGCTTAAGGCTAAGCTACAAGATATCAATAGCAAACTTGTCACCAAAACCTTTCTGTTACAAGCGCTTGCTTTTGAATACCACATGAACGATTAAACAAAGGTACAGAATGTATTAGTATCTAAAGAACTATTTGGCTGCGACAGCAGGCAAACACTTGAAGTTTGCAAATGTAAGAAATCTGCGTATCAAGCCAGTGAAGCTGATGTTTTAAGCATTTGTTGTTTTTTCTCCGGCAATGGGTTTATGCTTTAAAGACCAATAACTACAATCACCAACATGGACAAAAGTGTTTACACATTTGAGCAAAACAAACGCTTTCTATCAGCGTCCTTCTGTAATTTCAAAAAACATCTTTTTTGTCGATTTCAAACCCTCCTCTCCCCTCTTCAGTGTTGCAATACACTCCGTGGACACTATCACATGGTTACAATATTGAAAAGGGGAGAGGGGGTGGAAATGTCAAAATTGGAGATTGAAAAACATGCATTTAACGAAACAGGTTTTTTTCAGGGAGTGTCTCAAGTGCTTTTGTCCATGATTGTCTGAATTATATTTTCACAGTGTGAAGCTTTCCAGCATCATCACTGTTCCCTCTAGTCAGAGGTATTTAGTATCACTGTTTAGCAAGCTGTAAATCCTGTTGCAAACCAGTAGAGTGCAATTATTACGTCACATACAATGTAGGTTAATAAATTTATTATTGGCGAGAATCATTTCACGAAATGGTTTTGGAGGAGCCATTGATGCAGAAAGGCGACAATATGTTTTGTTTTTAACATAAATTCTGTTTTTTTTTTACGGTTCACATGAGCAAGACATTAGATTCCAATGGTTCACAACGGCTCACAATGGTTCACATCCCCAGTTAGAGAAAATAAAAGATATTCTTTATTTGTGTTATGTGAACTGTTGTGAACCATTGTGATCCATTGCAAAGCCAACTCAGGGTATATATTCTGCTAACAACATCAAGGACAGAAGCAGAAAATCTGGTTTTTATGGGTGGCAACTGTTCCCGACAACTGTTGCATTGTCAGCAATAGCTTGTATCATGCCAGACTTCTGCTGCTGAGTTCAATCAATGGGTTTGTTACCAGCAAAATCACTCAGACAAATGTTGCGAATCAAAATCTACATGGACGTAAATTTGGGTCTTTACCTTGCCATTTTACCTTACAAACACGATTAATATTATTGTTTTCTAACGTGTGTGGACTCAATAATAATAATAATAATAATAATAATAATAATAATTTTTGATGAGTGGTGCTTCTCAAATTTCTTTCAAGGGAAAGATTTAGCTGGGAATGAATTAAGCCTCCAAATCCTGACCTAAACTACAAATAGATAGCTTCTACTGCAATTTCTATGGTATTTCAGCATTTTCAACACAGTCATATAATTATAGGACAATTTCTATTTATTTATTTCACTGAAAGGCAATTTCAGACAATCATAGACAAAAGTGTTTGAGCAAATCAAATGCTTTCGATTAGCGTCCTTCCGTAATTTCAAAAAAACATCTTTTTTGTTGATAGCCAAAGCCCCCCTCCCCCTAATCAATGTTGCAATTTACACTGTCACTGGACACTGTCACATGGTTACAACATTGAAAAGGGGAGAGGGGGTTGAAATGTCAAAATTGGAGATTGAGAAACTCACATGTTTAATGAAACAGGTATTTTTCCGGGAGTGTCAACTGCTTTTGTCCATGATTGTAGCTAAAGCTTTTAATATTAAAACTTCAAGTGGACAAATAGATAAGTTCCAAAATCTAAGGCACTTTAAAGATTGTGCAAGGCATGTAAGTTCTAAATCTGCTGCACCTTCACACTTTTAAACATCTTACATGCACATGAAGATGACACTTACCACTCCCTGTTGGAGACCTGGTGGAACCCAGGCAAACTGCTTGGCATATTCGGACTGCTGTCCTTTGTTTTTGTTCGCTTCTTCGATTTTGCGGAAGTAGTCACGGATGTGTCCAACAGGGGAGTCTTTAGAGAAAAGACTGTGCACTACAAGTTTATGGGCTTCCTCTTCAACACTCTTGATATCATGTTCCTCAGGTTTACACTTGCATGTTTTGCAGATTTTTCTGTCAGTTAACAAAATTACACAGGTATATTTTAAGCTCGTCTGAACAAATTTAATAGTGAATCATGCCACACCACTGACAAATACTTCAGGGTTTTATACCAGTGCCATGATAGCCTGATGGGCAGGTTGTTCTAGTTTTGTGAATACCAGTACACTAGATAGCAATTTATCCAGTTGATAACATTATTCAACCTTTGACCAGCTGGGTCATAGGTTGTTGATGGGAAAGCCCAATTTTTTCTTAGGCAAGATGTTTCATAGTTAAGTATTGGTAAATGGTTTTAATTAGGTTTTAGTTAGGTGTCCACAACTTTTCCCCTCTGCTACTGCCATTTGACACAATATTAAAGTTGTTATCTCATCTTATCTTCACTCAAGAAGACTTCACTGAATTATGGCTGATAGAAACTACAGGTAGACACCAACAAACTATACTAGAGCCCTAAAAGCATCAGAAGGATATTTCTGACTGTCCCTTATATTAAATAAATAGAAAACATGTACTGTGTTTCTATCGAGTTATACAAACACGAGTGGAAGTTTGGGAGAACTAGAAATGCTGTGGGAACACGAGCCGCAGGCGAGTGTTTCCACAGCTTTTTCGAGTTCTCCCAAACTTTCACGTGTTTCTATAACTCGATAGAAACACGGAGTTTTCTATTTCTTTTAGACAAGAAAAAGACAAGAAAAAGGAAAACAACGTGTCAACTTTGATGACCAAAATGCAAATTCTCTTTGCTCGCGCCATCACCATGTCAACAGTGTGTGCAAGTTTTGTGTCTCCATTGAGTTATACAAACACAATTTTTAACCAGTCAGCATGAATGCTTTCATAGGACTGTTTTCTAATAATGTATATTATTTTCAGCTCAAATATTACACCTAACTAGAAATAATTACCTCCAAAAATGCAAGTCCAATCCCCCTTCACATTTCACTGGGCCACATTTTAGGCAAGGTGCCCCAGCATTCCTCTCATGTCCTAAAGTGAACTAAAGATGAGTATTGCCAGTTAAGTACATGTATTTGCATTGGAAGGTAAATAATAATCCACAAACATTTTTGCTGTTGTGTTTCTGTTGCCCAAACAACATAACAGGGCTGTCACTATGGGTTATAAACCCTAACACCTATTATGCCCAAGTATGGTTGATCGTAATGGGCCCTTGAGCTTACAGATGAAAATGCCTTTTGTTCATACAATTAATCCACAGTGTAAAACGTTTTATACTGGTGTGTAGATCTGCTGGCTACAGGTAACTCAAACATAATGACAGTCCAGAAAAATAATTATCATGGTATTATATAATCTTGGAGCCTCTTGGATACAATGAAATCCACTCTTTTCCAAATCTGTAAATGACTGGATTTATGAAAACAGTGTCAAATCACCCATACTTCACTTTGGTTTCACAATTCCTAAAGGTAGCCTCTAAGCAATGCACAAAAGAAAAAAATTGTGAAAGGAGAGCAATTGCTGGTTTTCACACGACATCACCAAATTTCAAACTTCAAAACTATTGATCCTCCTGAGATTTTACTTTCATGATGTGTAAGAGCAGCTAAAAACTAATATTCAGACACATTCACTCCAAATGGATCCTTGGTTTTGTCATAGACCGTGCTTGAATTTCTAAGCTTTTGCGTGATGCAGCATTTACATGACAGGCCAGAGAGCTGTGATGTTGGTTCAAAAGGTGACTTATTTGGTGGAATTCGGCTATCTGAACAGTTCTTGTATTAGACTTAAGTATTACTGTTACGTTTCAGAGTTCTTCGAGAGATAAATTCACGCTTTGTAGCAAAACTCACTGACAGATGTTTCTGCTGGTTTCCGGTGGCAATATTGGTGCCCATCTAGATGGGCACCGGCATGCCGTCTCCATACAAATCTCTATAAATTTGGGGAAAACGTTTCTCCGAATATCTTCCATAAGAAAAATTGCTGTGACCTGAATCTTGGCGAGAGTCTTTGCATATCTACCTGCTTTCTATTTCCAGATTCTGGACTTAATCTATTGAATGGTTTTGATTTTTTATTTTGATTTTTTGAATGGCGTGAACAGGCTTTTCCCTACAATTTTTCCTGTGGGAGTCCCTTGGACTCCTTCATCCTAAGATTGAGGGTCCAGAAGAAAAAAGTGGGGGTCCCATGGTTAGTATAGAACAAAGAACAAGAACAAAGATCAAGGCTGTGCTCTAAGAAAAATTCTAGGGAGCCCTTTGGGCACCAAACCTTGTAGGCTAGAGTGCCTAGAAGTCAAGCTTCAAACAAAAAATCTAAAATTAATTAATTGATTAATTAATTGTAACTATCTAATAACATTATTAATATTAATTTCTGATAACCGATTGAACTCAAATAAAATGTTTGGTATTATTCCTAGGGCATTTATCCTATTTACGGATGCCAAAGATAAAAGGTTTACTTGTAAATTTTTGAAATACTGTTGTTAAAAGTCCACAGAGAAGATAAAATTTACACTTTTTTTAGTTAAAATGGTTGATATATGTAGAAAACTTAAGTCCTTTTTCCCTCCTTGCTTCTAATAATAGGTCACAATCGATAAAAAACCATATTCACAGCTTTGAGGCTTTCGGGTCAAAATTGCAAAATTTTCAAGTTTCTTTTGTCTCTCAATTCCCAAAGGAGACTTATATACAAAGAAAACAACACTAAATATAGAAGTTTGCCCTGAAAGCCTCAGAGCCATGTTAGAATATTGATATATCAAACTTGCCCTATTTAGTTCAAATTCTCTTACAATTAGAGACTTTTCATACATATTATACAAACCATAAGAACTAAGAAGACGTTTTGTCAAGACACTATACGAAGTATACAAAGAAACTGCTGTCTGTATCACTGAAGACCAGCAATAAACATACGCATCAAACTGAGCTTTTGAACGACTGATGTTTTGACTTTACAAATGAATTTAAACATTCTGAATTGAGCCATTTTGTCTCGCAAAGTTCAATGCAACTCAAGAAATCAACATTAAATCTCAAAAAGGAGGTCGCCTAGCCAGGCGACTAGCTACTGTAAGATTGTTCTTGTCACCCAAAGATGAAAGCCGGTCGCAGGCGACCGGGCGCTGCTAGTGCACAGCCTTGAAGATTCCAAATTCTAATTTTATTCTCAAAAGAATTTTTGCAGATCTATTCAGGTTTAAATTAAGTAAGAAGTAAACTACCACCCTATATCATGTGCATCCTTGCCCTCTTGCATCCCTTTTCCATTTTTCAGCCAAATCGTGCATCTTGGATGTGCATTTGCGCGTAAGGGAAAACCCTGGCGTGACACTGAAAACCAGCAATAAGAGGCAGAGGAGAAAAAAGACTGGCTTTCCTTTTAATTTTTATAAACATTGTCAATGAGAAAAAATGCACGGTTAGGGTGCAAGTTCTTTAACATCATTTTCATAAATCCAGACATATTTTGAAGTAGTTAAATATCCCTGAAAGGACACTACACATAATAATCATTAAGTACATATTTTCACCCATTTATGGCCAATTTGGGTGATTTTTGGGGTAAAGTTTGGATATTTCAAGCACTGTTATGCATGGATCAGTGGAATGTTTTAAGATTATACTGAGTGGTGGCATTATGTCTCCTACAATAATTGTTGTCATAAGTCTCAACCAAAAAATAGAAAACACAATGCTTGCTATTACAATATGCCTTTTCAATCACAAAATCTTTTAAATATTAAAGTCCAAATAATCCATACAAGTTGTAAATACAAATACAAGTTGTAAATGAGCAATAATAATATAACTTTCACAGTGGGGTTGCTCAATTTTCCAAAATTGATATTTTTTTTTGTAAAAATTATCTTTAAAAACCACAACTGTCCGTTAGTAACTGATGTTTGTGGAAGCAATTTAATTAGAGTTTTAGTGGTGTCCAGAGTTTATAAGTTTTACTCTACTAAAGCAGGTCATGTTCACAAACAAGTAAAGGAAAAATCAACTGCAGTGTTGTTCTGTACTGGTGAGATAGATAATTGTAGCATATATGCTTTAGAAGGGATTATGTTTTGCACAGCTGCATCATTACTCCAAACCAAAACACAATAGAGCCAAAAAATGTAAATCAAATTCAGCAAATTTTCATTTAGGCACAAATATTTCATCGATGCAACCAGCAAGATGGAGACAAAGATAGATCTTTATATTCGCGGATTTTAGTAAGTCAAACCGAGTGTAACACATTATTTTGTTAACAGACTCCCCCTGGAGATCAATATATCTATCACCTGAGTAAGTCTACAGTAAAGTTTTCGGAAGATACGCGATAAAACAGTTAAAATGATCACCAAAAGCTCCCTTTCGGCAAGATGAAACAATATCGTCAGAAAACAGACTTGACAGTCAAACGGTTTTTCTTTTTACATAAATTAAGCTTCTGTAAACGAAGATTAATATATTGTTCCCTAAAAACAACAGCCTCCACCACAAATGAACTTTCTCACACACTTGTGCAAGGGCGGAAAGCACAATTCGGACAGAATATGGGAAACATAACCTCTGAACTACAAGTGAAATAAAGAACCGATCGAACAAGGCTGAAGGATATGGTTCCAATCATTGATTGCAAACATAATAAGCTTTACAAGCTTCATTCTATGTGGCTTCAGCAAAAACCTTGGAACAAAATTGACGCGCAAGTGCGTTAGGTCAAGTTTAAATGTTGTACACCGATCAAAGACATAAACAAACGTGTGCTTTCACCAACTGAACATTCCAGGCGTTTCCAAAGAGACTTAAAAGTACGAGAGTTGTGTTATCGCATTAAAGGAACGAATTGGAACAAACCGTCGCGCGACTAACCTTTTTCGGAATGTGTAAGTTTACGCCGTCTTCCGAACTTGATGACATTTCCTCGGCAGATCGGAGAATTCAATCCTTTTGACGATGTCCTGTGGGTACTCTTCGGGTCAAAAGTTCGACAAAAAAGTGTCTAACAATCAAATTACTTGCTCAGCTATTAGGGGAATACCTTCGATATTTCCTTCCCTCCCAAATTAAACGGATGTGACTCAACGCAAAAGCTCGCGGGGAATGATGGGTCATCCGAGAGACTGAGGATTTCAGCGAGGGGAGGGTAAGGCAAATTTGATTTATTTCTACATCCTCAGTATATTGCTGTTCAGAATATAAATTAGTGGACTAGAACTTATTATAATAATTAAAAACATATTACGTCTACTCTTGGAACAAGCTCAAAATACGCAGAAAGCATTTCATTTTTTCATCGTCCTCAAACTTTTGAAAGATCGGTTGGGTTTCTGGTCAGCTCAATCAGCTGTCAGTTTTCAGGATCGAGAAGCTAAGCTAAGCTGAAAGCTTTATTAAATTCTTGAAATTAAAATCTCACTTTACTTTTAGCTTTTTCCAACAACCGACCAACTCGAAAACTCTTCATATCACAGAACAGTTTTAAAAGCAAAAGCCAACAGCTACACAATACCAGCTCACTTATAGTTAAGTATTGAAATAACAATAAAACAAGTAGAAAGTAAACAACGGACTCTTGAAATCTGAGCTAAGTAGAGGTAAATCAGGTTTTCGCCAAACCTTCAGGCAGAAGAAAGCTTAATAAGGTTTCTCAAAGCGACTAAAATCTGAAATCTGACTATTCATGTCGAAAATGCGACGAATTTCTGAAACACAAAAATACTATGTGAGGCACAACCGTGTTAAAATAAGTGGTTTCTGATGTTAGGAGCCAGACGGCATTCAAATGAAATCTGCAGATAAGCATCGTTTGACTTCGGTTAATAGTTTAACTGCTTTTTTCTCGTTTGAGTACACGTCAGAAGTCGGAAAAGCTACGTTTTCCTTACCTCTTTGCGTGACATATTCAATCGTTTGTGATGTACTCCCTCCTAACTCACTTCCACGGCGTAGTCAGACAAAATTTCTGTGAGAAATTTGAATAATCTTCTTAAATAGGGCTGACCTTCCCACACATTCCGGAACCTCTAAGCTATTGTATTTCATTAGGCCTTCTGAAAAATCGTGCAGCGATCAATGACACCCAGGCAACCAACGTGCGGTCTTTGATCACGTGACCAGCTGGTCGAGTCAACAGTACAAGAGCACACGAGTTTTCTTCAAAAAAACTCGCCTTCAATTCTCAGACAGAGCGCTAGTGGCAAACAAGAGGAAAATTTTGACGAACCGCGGGCGTCGCCTCGATCTGGTGCGGTGGTGAATAAAACTTGCTTCACAAGTTGAATCATAGTTGAATTTTAGTTGGATCATAGTTGCATGTTGAATCATGGTAGGGAGTAAATTATGCTGGGACGCAAATAACGCAGTGGGACTTTCAAAACAAAGGAAAGTCGGGCTGGACTGGTAAGAGTTCCTTTGTTTTGAAAGTCCCAATGCGTTATTTGCGTCTCAGCATAATTTATTCCGTACCATGTGACCAGATCGTGCAAAGGGCCTGGACTTCTTTCGTGAACTGTCTGTAGTTTCGATGATAAATTATGAGAAGTTTTCATGCGTTATTTCCTCAAACACGAAAGAAAACACGATTGTTGACGGTGGAGCCGGAGAACTCTGGACTGGGGATTGGGGATCATATGATATTTTTTTAAGGATTCTTTTTTACGTCTAAGGCAGCAAAATTTAAAGAGCTGGGGTCACGGCTAATCCCTAGACCGACTTCTTTGCTAATTAGAGTACAATGCTACGCTGACGAGTAGGAGAGTCGAATTGTAGAAGACCAAAGTCCGGTTCAAAAAAGTGAAAAATATGAACAGAGAAAATGGGCAAGCACAATTTGCAAGGAGTAAACAACCATTAAACGGAAAAAGAGAACAGAGAAACACACCAAAGACCACTTTTGAATCACCACATTTTAATATATTTTTAGTGGTCATTAATATGCAACCAAATTGGAGAGTATGACAATATACAATAACATCTCTATACATTTAGGGAAACAAGGCAACTTCATATCGGAAAACATTGTGTCAAATGGTAAGATTGATCTCTTCACTATGGTAGATTTGATTAACCAATAGGTTTGAGAAACCAAAAGAGAGACATCGTGCAACGGACACAACATTGTCGATATACGCTTTTTTTTTTCACTTTCATACTATCGTTAACTCTTCATTAAAAACAGATAACTTTCTCTCATCCAGCACTAACGTGCCCACAAAGCTACTGGGTCAGTACACTTAAAAACCGAAGGCTTAAGTTTAAGGAATCTTGATCACGAATTCACCAATTTTATATTTAAGCCTCTAAAAATCTGCTCGTAAGTTTACAAATTCTACCTGCCGTAATACGCTTATTATCCTGCGAACTGTCTCCTACAATCTTCCTCGAAGGAGACCCTGTTGGCATGGCATGGCTGGGTACATACTCATAAAACAGCCCGTAATATGCGTCCAATTATAGTGTTTGCTCGGTGAAATACTTATTCTGCCGGTCGAGCTTCAATTTAAGAATGACGTGGAAACCCCAACGGCCTCTGTAGGAAAACAAGATGGCGACTAGCACATTTATCAATTAGTACAACAAACTGCTCGAAACTCGGCTATTACAGATATTGGTCGCAAATTAGGATTATATAAGACATGCAACAGTCGCATTCCACAACTGTCTTTGTGCAGTGTAGCTTTGAAGGCCCAAGTTCTAGTCTTAAAGGGCCTTAGTCAGCCACACCTTTTTTGTTTACATGCGAGAATTTGGCTATTATATTTTATTCGGAGCATGTCGAAACGAAGAAAAATCACTGTAAAACTACCCAAAATAATTAAACATACCTTCAGGAGCACAGCTTACATGCAGTAAAACAATAAGAATTCGCTTCACCATGCTATATCAATAACTTCGATAGCATCGAAAATGGCGGAGGCTGACTAGGGCCCTTTAAAGGCTTAGCCATTTATCACTTAATTTTTCTAACTCGCAGTTTTGAAAAAGTGTTCTTAAATTTCTAGGAGCAAAGCTATAAAAACAAACTACTTCAGGAAGGAACAGCTCACTTGCTACGACTCGTCAGGAAATGGTCATGCAGAAACTCTTGAAAGAGAAATCATCAGCGATAATAAGAATCCTTTCTCGTCAATTCTGGATCAGTTTCCCTGATGCCGATCTAAGCACTCCTCAACATGGATTGCCAAGGAGTCATAATCTGGGAATGTCCCTAAGCAGCTCGGGCATTGGTTCTCTATGTCGGCAGCTGCGGGATGGGCCTGGACTCCATTGCATTCCACAGCATGTATCTGAAGAGTGTCAAAATCAGGAAGCACTCGACGACAGGTTGGGCATTGCCAGTCCTCCTCGTCTGCGCGAGGGAACTGCTCTCGATAATCTCCGCCCATTTGCGCCCGGTCATAGTTTCCCATTGTGCCTGCAGGATTCGGGAATGCTGACGGGTCCCCAGGTCCACGGGCAAACATTGGCAAAAACCCGTCAAACCATCCCCTGGGTTGCTCTTGTTGTTGCTGTTGTTGGATATCGCGAGGTTCTGGAACGAAACTGGCGTGCCTTCGTTGCATCTCAGCTATTCCTCTGTTGCCGAGTTGATCAATCTCTTCCTGATAGCGCTGGTTGTCCGCTTGAAGACGCAAAATTTGCTCGTGTTGCTTCTCTCTAGCGTCACGCTCAACTTGAAAATCTGATCGGTAGATTTCCATCTACATGGAAAAGAAAACGAAACGAACACAAATTCAAATACACTGTGTATACCGCAACATGCTGGTTATAAGCCGGTTATCAACCCCCTCCTTCCCCACCCTACACACTCCAGAGGTTATAAGCCATTCGGTTTATTAACGCGTATACCCTGGATGCCAGAGGTCTTCTCGATCGCCAGCGGCGAGGAACGTCCGTGAGAGCTAGTAGTGGTAACGAGGCAAAAAGAAATTCCGGTTGAGGTTTGCATCTTTTCCCACGATATGAACCCATTTCCATTCAACGTTTTGATGTAAGCGTTTCATACACGGAAACGGAACACGTTTACAATTAGAATCCAGATCAAGACGTTCCAACCAGAATGACGTCCCCTCTATATACCCCTAATCATCTTTTTTTGTCATCTCACTTCCAAATAGTATTTTAAACAGCTTCTAGCAGCCCCCCTCCCCCACCCCTATATAAGCTCCCCAGGGGTATACCCCTACTCAAACGGAACAATATAAGGCTTGAATGGGCTGAGAGATTTAGAAACCAAGATCAACAGCCACTAGCAACGGTTTCAATAGTTTCTCTTAAACTCTAGGCCGAATGAGAATTGTCTTACCTGAGTGTCACGGATACGAAGCTCCTCTTGTTGTTTTCTTTCAGAGTCAAACAGCTTTTGTCGCAAGTTTATCGACTCTTCGTCTTTAATCCCAAGGTCTTCTTTTAACTTTAGTCTGTAATTCTCTGAGTCTTCCAAATGGCGATCCAGTTCCTGAAATAATAACAAGAATGAAAATTAATCCGGATATGTTTAGTCTTGATGAGTGAATAAAGATGCTGAATTCTAACTAAGCTCGGTAATGAAATGTGAAAGGTGAATTGATCACCATACAGAAGGCACAAGCGACAGAAATCGAACCCATGACCTCCCAAACACATGGCGGGTACTCTATCCACTGAGCTACGAGAACTCATGGATAACCCGTCCTGTACACTGCATACTTGGATCAGCAGTGTCGAAGTCATCGTGAGTAGTGATAAGTAAATAAAGATGGTGAATGTTCAGTCTTGTTTGGTCCACAAAATAACGGTTTACAACGGCAGATAAAGACAATTCACACAGGTGACAGTGTTTAACATATAGCCTAACCCTGTTCTTGTCCATACTGGTATGATAGTCCTCTAACAGTTGTTTGAACTCTGTCTCAGTGCGGTCATGTTCCTCCTGAAGTTGCTGAAGTACCGTCCTAAGAAATCATAACAAGCACATGGAGCATTAGAAGATTTTTTATATACATTTATTTACAATACTTAGTGATCTACATTAAAAGATAACACAAGGAATCAAAACAACACGTGCTATTTAAAGAAGGAATTCCTCTTCATCTCATCTGTGTTTTCACCTCGTGTGTCGTAAGACAGACTTATGATCAAAAAAACTTAGTATCATTATCATTATCATCATGGTCATGATCATTATTATAATTCATATCATAATGATAACTATAATTATTCTAATTAATTATTTGATAAATCAATCAATCAATAAATTAATTAATTATTGCAAGTGAATATATCAAAGATCTAAAATTTGAAGTGCAGAGAAAAATGCTATCTTATTTTATAAAAGTCAAGTTCTTTTTGTCAGCTACAGGAATGAAAATCAAGAAGACCACAGAAGTAATGTGATATACTAGAAAGTCATAACCGTTACCATTCTAAAACAACAAAAACACCAAGCAAACAACGCTAGAAAAAGTACAGAGGCATGTTGTGTGAAATCATGGAAAAGGAACAGTGGAAAGTGTATTATAAAGTGTTACATGGGGCAATAGACCACAAGTTTCTGTGGGTTATAAGCTGAAAAACCACGCGGGATGTTGGTAGAACACGAGAAAAATTTGTAAACCACGAGCCACAGGCGAGTGGTTTACGAATTCTTCGAGTGTTCTACCAACATCCCAAGTGGTTATCAGCCTATAACCCATAGAAAACTTGTGGTCTATTGCTTTTACATAATAATTCAGAAGACGCACAATTTTTCCGTGGGTTTACTGGCACAATAACCCACAGCTGACTGACCAATTAGAGCGCACGCATTGATTTGGTTATTTTATAAAGTACAATAAATTGGGTGTTGTACCTGGTTGGTGGAAAAATAATTATAACGTTTCAAAGTTCAGGGGTCTCAAAACAAGTGAGGTATGGTGTTCTAAATAAATACATACGCTCAGGGTCTGGCATAGCCATTATGTGGCAAACCAAGGCACAAGTTTGTCTCAGTCATTTTCTTGTTTCTGTAGTTTCTTTTTTTTAAGGGGGAAAGTAAAAAAAGCTGCTTAACACCTATAGGAGGAGAATTAAACCATCAAGATTGCCTCAGTCATAATTTCAGTCATAAAGTCATATGCTAATGGTGCAAAATCTAAACAAGACCATCGGCAATGTTAATCATATACACAGGTAGAGTGTGAACTGAAGTGAATGAAATCCCTGTGTCAGGCAAACAGTAGTAACCCAAATGTACCTGTCAGTCTCCAACTGTACTCGTGTCCTCTGTAACTCCATGTCCATTGCAGTCACTTGCTTTCTAAGAGTCTTGATAATTTCATCTCTTTTAGTTCTCTGACTTTCACTATCTTCTGTAATCTTAAGGAGATGATCTTGATACATATTTTCCCTTAAAAATAACAAAAAAAATAACGTTGAAAAACACCTTTCTTATCGGCACGTACATCAGTACTTAAGGATTTGGAGTGATTAAGGGATGTTTGAAAAGTTGCTAAGCAATATGATTACCATAGTTTTCACTCATAAAGAAAAACTAAATTGCCTGAATTATCCTTAATCAAAAAAAAAAAATCACTCCATAAAATGTACTTACTCCGGCAACATTTTCATCCTTCAGTAGAGCTGGGCTTCCTTTCTTGATTTTGGAAAGTATAAAAATTGTCTTAACAAAAAAGTAAACAAGGCCATTCATTTTTTTCTTAGTTTAGCGTCATCCAACCGACCCAGATTTTTGCACTTTTAAAAAAACGTTTTGAAGAGGGCAATGACACATAATTGCAAAAAATTGTCGAAATACAGACAATGTTTTGTGCTGGCAGTGCTGGCAGATCAGTATGCACGTTTGGTGGTTCATCTTTTATTACGGTTCGCGTTTGACCTTAACCACAATGTTGATCTCCCCTCCATCCATTGTTGTCATGTTGACTTTGTTAACTTGTCATTTCTAGGCCCCACAGATATAATACTGAGGTACTGGGCCTCATAGTTCCAGACTTCTTCTTCATTTTCTTGGATGGGACTTTATTATTTTTTTTCCGACTGACCAACCCAAAATCAGGAAATGCAATGGACAGTAAACAAAAAAAGGGGATGACCAAAGAAGAAAAGAAAAAAATGAAAATATAATACACCCAACCACACACTACCAGACATCAATGGTGGATTTAATGAAAGGAAGAATGAAGGAGCTGCTGGTAGCATAAGTGTAGAAGCTCCATAACCCATGTCCCTAGCTAGAGAGGCCTCTGCTACAAAACAAAAACTTCTCAGTAGTGAAGCAGGCATTGTAGTGGTCCATCAGGCTGGAGCTTAGCCTGGTGTCAGCAACATGTGACTGGGAGTATCAGTATTTTTATAGTTCCTTGGATGGGATGCTGGTCCATCACAGGATAACCCCCAGCATGGGCATAGCTAGGATTTTTCAAAGGGGGGTCACACTGAGTCATACAGAGGGTACTCACCAGATTCTCACCTGAATATTGTAGGTTGTTTGCTTACCAAAAGGCTTACAAAGGGGGCGTTATGGCCACCCCAGGAACCCCCCCCACCCCTCCCCGGCTACACCCTTGACCAGCATTTAGTTAAATGGCACCCATTTATATTCCTGGGTGGAGAGAGGCACCGTGAAGCCTGGCCAGGGCTTGAACCCAAACCACTTGATCTCAAGACATGTGCAATAACCATGAGGCCACTGTACCTCCTAAAGGCTGGGCCAGCGACTGAGGTTTACTGTCTTGATCTCTCCACCCTCAAGATCCCCTTACAAGTGATGGCACATGCACAACTTACTGTTGCATGTAGTCATCCATTATCCTTTCTCTTTCTGCTGTGAGAGACTGATTCTCCTGAATAAGTTGTGTCACTTGAGCCTTCAGTGACTCCATGGTTGTCTCAGCAGTTGACAGAGCTTCCCCTTTTCTCGTTAATTCCTCTTTCAAATGGTTAACTTCACGTTCACAAGTTTCATTCAGTTCATTGGACACCTCACTTAACTGTTTCTTTAGGGACTCTACCTCCTCTTCTCTGTTTCAAAAAGGAAATATTATTATTTTTCACCTTAATAAGGCCTATTAAGCAATCATAGCTCATGGTTTTATAAATACAGCAACATTAATATTGTAAGTTTTAAATTGTGGGTGCAGGGGAGAAAAAATAACACTAATAATTATTATTCCATGAGCTTACATTGGATATGAGATAATAATTATATATTAATAAGTCAAAAAGTTTATTCTCACACTTTGATTGGTTCCTAGCTATAGTCTTATTTATGAACTTGAGTGTCGGTCAAACACTCATCTAAAGGATTGTGTGCACTTTTTTGTTCTTACCACATTTTGATGTCATTTGTGATCTATTACTGAATAGATAGTCAATAACCCAGACATGCAGTGTTGAGTTGGCTATAATCAAGTCATGTGAACAAGTGCAGTGGAGTAATTGTTTATTAAAAATGCCACTTACTCAACATAATTATAGTTAGTTGCATGAATAAAAGGCAAATAAAAATCACTAGACTGAGTATTAACTAAAGACAAGCAGCCAGAAAATTAAAAAAAAACTTAAGAGATAAAATATCATACTGTTACTGGTTCAAGATTGTAAAAAAGAAAAAAATGGAAATATTGGAGCAATTATAATAGCTACAAGTATATGGGTATATGTACTCATCATTTAAGGACATACAAGTACTGCTTAATAATGGTTTCTTGCATGCTCCATTCATGAATCTTTGCCCCAGAGGAATAAATGATAATTTACATGTATAAACAAATAGTCTTTGAATTAACTCACTTATGAGAGCAATCTTCCTTCAGCTTCTGGCATTCTGTGAGCAAGTTTTCTTTTGTCTCCATGAGCTTGGTCACATTAACTTTCAGCTGCTCTGCATTATTGACAACTTTTGCCAATGCTGTGTCTTTGAGTTGTAACTCCTCCTTCAACTGGTTAACCTCATGTCCATGTGTCTCATTGAGTTCATCTGACATACTACTGAGCTGCCTTTGCAGTGTCTGTACTTGTTCTTCTTGCTTTCTTCCTTCTTCCAAATGTTTGTCCTTTTCCTTTAGTACTTCTGCCAGTTGAAGTTCCAGTGTCTTCTTCCCCTCAAGGAGCTATGAAAGGGCAAGCAACTGCTATAAATAATTTCTCTACTTAGCAACTTGATTCTGTTCTTAACCACTCGGCCATGCTGCCTCCTTTAAATAAGGAATGAAGGTTTGAGGGGGATAATATTAAGACTGCTTTTTTTTTTTTTTCAAATGTTTTGCCTTGAAGGGATAGTCTGGAATCTGCATGGGAATCACTGTTCAACAAATGTAATTAGAAAACAGTCCTAAGGAAGCACGCGCGCTGATTGGTTAAAAAGCCTGTTTGTATAACTCGATGGAGACACAGAACTAAGCGCGCGCTGTTGACGTAGTGATGGCGCGAGCAAAGAGAATTTACATTTTGATAATCAAAGTTTACAAGTTGTTTTCCTTTTTCTCGTCGTGGTGTTTTCTAAAAGAAATAGAAAACATGTACTCCGTGTTTGTATCGAGTTATACAAACACGGTACATGTTTTCTATTTCTTAACTAAAGGCATACTGTATGTCATCCTCTCATGTTCATCCCTTGGGTGACTGGAAAAGCAACAAATTGAATATATCTTGAGTCCTTTAATTGTAACTTACTTGCTTATTTTGATTTTCCTTCTCAAGAACTGCATTCTCTCTGTTCAGAAGATCTCCCTCACGCCTTTGGTGGCTCCATATCTGTTCCTTTAGTTTTGCAATTAATTCATCCTTGTGTGGTGAGTCCCCTGACTCTCCAAATGACACATCGCCAGTTCCCTAAATGTGTGATCAACATAGGGAAACAGTTTTTCTACTTGCTGGTCTCTTCGAGTTGTTATTTCATAAAGCACTAAATAAATACACACACAAGAAGCTTGGTTAATCTGTTTTGCATCTATTTTATCACCTTTTAAAATCACACTTCTAATTGCTTTCTGAAAACTAATCAATCTAAAGCTCACTAATAATAATAATAATAATAATAATAATAATAATATCACTTTAAGTGAAGTATGATCATTGCAGTAAATTTTTCCGTTTTAAGCAATTGGAAAGAAGAAGCCTGAAAAAAAATAAGGGCTTCAACTGGAATCGAACCCATGACCTCCGCAATACTGGTGCAAAGCTCTACCAACTGAGCTATGAAGCCACACATTGGGAGCAAGGTCAAT
>CM042754.1:13734640-13767449 GCA_022496165.2 Catalaphyllia jardinei
GCAGGCCCACAGTTCATTTAGTGCGTCTTTATACGAAGCGTTCACAAAGGCAAGTTCAAGGCAAGTTTTTTCCCTTTGTCATCAAGAGTTTGCTCAAGAAGGAAAGTTTCGATTACAGTTTTAGCCGGCGGCTGGGGAGAATTGAAAACCGTCAAGAAAAATAGAACTGTTGTCTTACCCTCCACCGGAGAAGAAGCTGAGATAACGGCTGTGACGGGATCTGGGAACGAACTTCAGGCATTTGACTCTCTCCATCCAGTGGTTCAGAGCACGCAGAATGACTGGTCTCTCGTTACCTAGTGGGTAGGTAGGTAGGTAGTTTAAGTCTGCATATGAGTTAAATGGCCCATCAGGCCGGAGCTTATCCCGGTTTGGTTTCTGTAGCATGGAGCGACTAGCAGCGAGTATTTCCCCCCCCCCCCCTGGATGGGATGCTAGTCTATTGCAGGGTAGATTACCCCATAGCATTAGTTTTCCAGCACCCATTTATACACCTGGGTCGAGAGAGGCACTGTGAGAGTAAAGTGTCTTGGCCAAGAACACCATTTAATGTCCCTAGCCAGGGCTCGAACCTCGGACCGTCCGATCCAGAGATGAGGGCACTAACCATAAGACCTCCGCGCCCCCACAACCCCATCGCGTTACCATTTAAGAAAAACCACATTCCTCTCGATGATTTCAGAAGTTTTATACAAAATACGGTGTTTTCTCATTCAGTGGAAGTTGACTTGAGATACGAAGCAAAGAAAACTTACTGTTACTAGAAGTAATTTCATAGGGTACTTCTCGCATTCCACTGCTCCCAATGGGCCATCGCAAGTCACTACCACTGGATACCTTCATCAAGGCTCTCTTAGGTCTCCTTTGAGGTTGCTTCAGAGGCGCCTTACCCCACCCCAGAGGAAGAAAACGACTCGGATCATCACCAGGCACCAGGATCCCACGGCTATTCAGGCTGTTGCGTATGTCTGGTGTCATAACAATGTCGCCTTGAAACACGTCGACTCCATCTATAAAAGAGAGAGAAAATGAGAGCCGACGGAGTAAGATTAAAGGCCGAGACACACGATGCGACGAATCGCTGCGACACATCGCGGCGACAAGTCCTCTCGTCTGCACTGATGCTGCGACAAGTCGCTGCGATAAGACACTTGTTCGGTGCACGCAATCGATTTTGGAAGAGAGGAAATGTCAACTGGTTCAAATTTAACATGGCTGGAAAGTAAATGATGCTTCCTCATTGGTTGATTTAAATTTTGTCGCAGCGATTTGTCGCAGATGCGTACACACGGTGCGACAAGGCTGCTTGCGATTATTTTGTCGCTGCGATTTGTCGCACGAATTCAAACCAGTTTGAATTCGTGCGACAGATCGCGGCGACAAAATTCTGTCGCAGCGACAATGATTTTCACATGTCACACGACGCGATTTGTTGCAGCAACCTGTCCCTGCGACGTGTCGCAGCGATTTGTCGCATCGTGTGTCTCGGCCTTAATTCATCTGTTCACTAACTTCTAGCATTTTACGCGGACTGTGCCTAATCCGCACTTCTCTGAGATTTTCAATCTTTGCGTGAAAAGTGAATTCGAAACGAAAGTGGAATTTTCAGTATCACTACTAGCATTCGCTTCACCCAAATTGACAAACGATTTACCTGTTGCCTTGCCATTTTCTCCTGTTGCTTCAAGGATCGCATCAAAGACAGGCTTTGTCGTCTGGTTTGCTGCGGTGAAAGATAGCAATAGTTTAGTTTCTATCCACAAAACAAAGTCTTTAGAATTTTCGATCTTTAGGTCGTGTGTATAACGTGACGTTCTTGTTCTTGTTTTATTTTTGCCATCTATAAATACATTTAAACAGGGAAACCAATTCCATTTATGTGTTAACTCTTGATAACTTTACTTTTAAGCTAACGTTAAAATTTCCCCGTTTCTCAGCGGGGAGTAAATTTTCAGATTTTAGTTGTCGACTAGGTTTGCCAAAGCCCGTCATTTCTTTCCAGTTGAGGTCTCCCACAAAAATTAAAGGTTGCGCGCTTTGCTTTTACCCGCTATTACAGGCTCCCGGAGAAGCCAGTTTCCTAGCCAGAGTATCGTCAACACAAAGACGACAAAACTATACTAAAATATAAATTATGAAAGCCTACCGCAAAATCCCCAGCTGTTTGGGGCATAATCTTCCTTCAGAGAGCACCACTCGCTTGCGCCAAAGTCTCGTGTTGTGCAGTCATAGAAAAGCTCGCCACGGTAAGTGAAAGGAAACACACAACAGTTGCCATCTGTTGTATTGCGAGTGTCGCACACTTGGCCTGTGAAAAATCAAACAAAATCACACGTTTTAATAGTTAGCCTGCGACGCAGACACTACATTTCGCCTTTAAATTTTACAAGGAAATTTCCGTCCGCAGTCTTGGTTCTCTGACACGCATTTGACACGCAGTCCTGTAGTCGATAAATAAATATTTAACTAAGAGTTAAACTTAAGTGCTACCGCGGTCCGCAGTCCCGCAGTGGATGAAAGAACGAGGCATATTCGTGGTTTTTAGACAGTTTATTATGTAAATTATGTCGACTGCGGGACTGTGGTAGCAGCATTTAAGAATTCCAAAAAGTGGGCCGGGTATTCTGCAATCTAGCCAACACAGCTTATTTCTCCTTAAAACATCAGTGTATGGTAAAGTATGCCGATGACAAGAAGCAAAAAGTTGATAAGCAAGTAGATTTAGTGTGGTAAAGAGATTGAGTGGTCTTTTAGGATCCACTCTTTAATGAATCTTTTGCGACTAACTAAATGCGAAAGCAAAAGCGACTAGCAAACAAAATTCAGTTCTCTGCTCTTGTCTTACTAGTACCAAAATTCCAGTTTACCTGTAGGTTGCGACGAATGCTGCTGAACTTGGGTTGCGATCAAGAAGGTGGTAAAAATCCACGGCCACATCATTTGTTCCGACCGTCAGCTTCTGCGATAGTTTCTGTCAGGTGTGAACAAATAGGGTTCTTGAAATGCTTTATAGGACTTTATCAGTGATAACAAACGTGACTAAAGGAATCCTCAGACGCTCATTATCTGGCGATTTCACGCACGCAGTGAATTTCACCGTAATCGCGCGTAGGCCGTGAGACGTTATTATGCCTTCTCGTCTGTCAGTTTTTCGTCACCTTTCATTTTATGTCATGCGGCAATCACCTTGGACAGATGGTTTTTGTTTCACCCCGCAATTTTGTGGCACGCGCCCGTAAACTTAGCTTTTGAGGGTCATTCGTTATTTTCTCTAATAATTTCGCTCAGTTGCCAGGTTATTAGTAGACCTTACCATCACTAACCCTTGTAAGCGTTCTGTTTTTAGTTATAAAGGCCTAAAAGGTGCTACCAGGGAGTACGCTACCTGATATAAGAAGCCAGGAAATTACTTTCTGCTGACCAGTTTGCTGATGAAAGATGTAAATAATATGACACCGTATACAATGTGTATTGAATTTCCAGGCAAAAATCCTCCCAATGACGCGTTACATGTTTCTGATATCATACATCACGGAAATGAATAATCTGCTCTGAACTAAACGTTGCCATACATAGACTGATCAACTTAGCAGGTTTCGCCAAATGACGCAAAGCTCAGAGCAGAGAAATCTGCTTGATATGGGCGACAAAAAAATATGACTTCCGTGCCCCCAGTGACCTGTTGTAGCTAGGTTGGGTATTTCACTCGGAGAACCTGGCAAAATTCCAACTAGATTGTGGAACGAAAATAGGTATTGTTGTTCTCTCGAGATAATCGATGTGCGATCGGGTGCAGGCCTCTTACGCAATAGTGTCATACACAGTTGCTATTTGGCTAGATTGCGTGACTGCCACATAGAGCGTTTGCGTACTCTTAGGACTAGGAGGCTACTTTTGCGCACAAGTCCTTATAAAGCTCGTCACATACTTCTCCCCAGCGAACGTTGGGGGAGGAAAGGTTGCGCTAGGAGGCCACTAATTCTCGTGAGTATACTGCATACTGTCTATATTAACTCCTGGGCAACCTTCTTAGTTTAAACTCTCTGTATTTCTGGCAAAATATTGAGGAGATATTGAGGAAATATTGATTATGTCTTACTGACTACATACAACGAAAAACGCGCTTCAATTTTTGCGGATTTTCGGGGAACATGCAAAAACTTTGGATAAGAAACATCGTGTACACTGTTTTATGGGAAGAATTTCTTTCCAACAGAACGTTATACAGGTACAAAGAGCACACCTCCAGCTAAGCAGTCACTATGGCACGTATATTTAGAGGGATTTAGACAACTATGTGAAAAAACATTTGATTCTCTACAGTCCGGCAGCCAAATGTTTTAAGAAACATTTGAACCTAAACGACGAAGTTATCTTATCGCCTGGTTTGCTGTGACAAATTTTCGGTTGTGCTGATAGTTTTCATCTTGCATCGTTCTTTTTTTAAATAAAAAAAAAACAGGACTGTATGGAGATTTTGTTGAACCATATATATTTTTATTCGTTACTTTTTGTATCTCATATTTAGCGGTTACGCAAAATGGCATCCATCGCTCAGGCAATAAGAATGGTGAAATCATAAATATTATTGCTCTTCGGCCATTTCAATTTCAGAAGGAAAAGAAATAAACGTTTACAGAGATTACAAACACCACCAATGGACAACGCATGTTGTAACATACGAAACGACGTCAGCTTAATACGTTAATTTTTTTAGACCATGCGTTGTCTATAATAAATAATTGAATAATATTGTTTTTTAGTCGATCTTTGTTTTCGTTTCCTTCTGAAAATAATGGTAAAATTGAAGTGTACCGAAATACTACACACCAAAATGCCCTTGACAAGATAGGGCATAAAATTCCTAGCCGAGGGCCGTTTTTTAGAGAAGACCAGGAACTAAAGAGGCAAACATTTACAAGAAAAGGCTGAAATGACCTGACAAGAGTGGAGGAGACAAAGTAAAGTCTGTGACAAATCTATGTACAACAAGGAAAAACATTTTTTATTTCCAACGCAGGACATTCTTATAAATATAGCAGCAGCTAATATACAATTTCTAACAAGATTGACGCATCATGATGGTACAATAACGCAAAACATTATTACAAAAAGAAACTCCGGAAAACAATGTGTATTTCTCCACTTTTAGGTTAATGAGTGAGCTCATTTTTGTTTGTCTTCTTCTTCTCCCTGTTCTCTTCCTCCCCCTCCTCTTCCTTCTCCTCCTCCTTGGTTTTAGAATCATCGATTGTACAGTTCATTCATACGACACCGTTCTCAGTTTAGCATATACTACAGCTTTTCTTGCAGTTGGCGGACATGTACACCTGGTACTTCCCCTGACAGAAACCTCTTTGTCTCCAGGCTTGGCAGCTGCGATGTTTGTCGCGACATGAGCTGGTATCTAAGCAACAGACAGCTGAACAATAAATACAACATCTATAGTAGGAAAAGCTAGCAAAGATTATCAACTGATATTCACCGTGATTGCTATTTGAGCTGGCTTGACTTACCTTTACAGAAGCAGGTCGCTTTACAATACTTTCGCATGAATGTCTGCCATTGACCGCCTTTGCAGTGGCTTGCCCAAGATGGACAACTGGAGTATGCGTCTTTGTACTGACAGCCTATCAAGAGAACATTACATTACAGACTTTTGACTCTGGAACAATGTAAGGTCGCCTATACACTGAGACCCAGGACACGGGGAAAAGAGACAGGCGGAGACACACGGTAATAGGCTAAGAAAATGAATACAACGAGAGTGGTGGTGTCTCTACAAGACTCGTCACACAATCTTTACAAGAAAAGATTGTGTGACGTGCTTGCGTGACGCGTTAAAAAAGGCATGTCAACCTAGAGAACTATGTTGTTTGTTGCAATGTCGTTTACCTGTGGGTGGTTTTGGAGTGACAGGCCTGCTTGTGGGTTGTCCACTACAATACATCCTTTTCGCTTGTTCAATGTCCTTTGAGCTCAGTCCGCGCGTGTTTCCCAGCTTTGTACTTCCGTCTTTGCGTGTGATGGTTGTCCGTCCATTTCCAAAAGCAGTGGAATGATAGTGCATGACACTGTCGTAATCATACGAGACTCCACGTGAGTTGATGGCATTTGAGGGCATTATGGTGAACTGAGAGCGGACTCCTGGACAACAGAAAAGAGATAAATTTATTTGAAATGACGTGAAGTTGCTCGCCGTCAAGGAAATTGTTCATTGCAGAGTTTCGAGCAGGTTAAAAAAAGAAAAGTTTCAAATTGAAAAGTCTTACTCTGACAAACTTCGTTTACTCATATATGGTAATTTTTAACCAGTTTTTTTAAAGTTCCTAACCATACTTTACTTTTTATCTATTATAACTAACTGTTTAAGGTGTAAAAAGGCCCAAAACAAAACTTTATGGTGAAATCTAGTATCGTAAAAAGAAACTCTCCTATTTTGCAGTTGTTGAGAGTTCGATCAAATGCCAATATACAATAAACACCACGTGACTCTTGCTGTGTTTGCTATTGGTTACATTTTTTTCTCGCCATTGACACCGGCTACACATTTTTCCGCGCTTTCGTGTTTTTTTCTCTTTACTCCCGGTTTTGATTGGTTTATTTCACTTACCACTAGGAATGTTGTTCCAGAGAATATTGATGTAGCGATCCCTATCGGGACGGGACTGCTCGTGCCAGAACCCAAGGGCGTGTCCTATGGAAAATATTTTCAAAAAAGTTAATTCAATACACTATGAGATCATTAATTCCTCAATTAGATTTAAGTCATGCTTTCTTATTAATTCTCCCAGGTTTTAAGCAACTCACCAATTTCATGAACAACAGTGTGAAGATATTCACAACCTCGACCAATAGAAATCTTCTGTTGTCCCCCAATTCTTCCAACCATGGAGTAGCATCTAAGAAAATGAATGAAAATTTTCAATGCATGACCAGGTAAACTCGAGGCGAACAGCCTGATGCTGAAGATGGGATTTGGGAAATCATGCAATTCGGAAATAATAGACCGACATTTCATGCAAACGAGAACACAAAAACTCTTTCTCATTTTGATTTGAACACTCAGAAACTAATTATCCTCCCAAAATTTCGCAAAGAGACTCGCAGGCGCACTCCAAATTTGCTCTCTTCTTAGAATCTCGACATCCATCTCTGAGTTCAGGCAGGGTTCAGCTACACAATCTCGTCGATCTCTCTTGACTCTTTCAGGTTTTGTACCAGAGAAATCAAAACGTAAATGTTCTTACCCTCCTCCAGCAAAGAAGCTGACGTAGTTGGCATGGTGATGAGCTCTTGGCACAAACTCGAGGCAAGGAACATAAGCAATCCAGTGTTTAATAGCTGCATCGATTACACCTCGGGCGTGCGCTGTGACCAACAAAGACAGTTCACATTAAAAATAGTTATCATTGTCATTAGATTGAAGCCTTGCAGATCACTGATCAATGTATTTGAACAATCTGTGCAATTCGCGCATCATTATCTGAAAATAATAATGTTCTTTTACAAATATAGGAGTCACATCACATTTCAAACATCAAACGCTATCCTGTTTTTACATTCTGGGACTGGCATCGGCTGTACAGTGGACAACAACAAAGTACTGTCACATGAATTTCACCATATACTCAAAGCCATCATACACAGTTTGGCAAGTTAACGAGACAGCTTGACTGTTAAACTAAGGCTATGGCTGACTGATCGAGTTTGAGGAGCCGGCTCAGTAGTAAACCTCTTTAAAGGATAAGCTGCCAACTCACCAACACTGCCTTCAACACGGTACGGTATCACAGGCCGACCGTTTGAATCCATCCATCTTCGAGTCAGACTCTTCATGGCTGCGCGCTTCTGTCGTCCGCGATTACCCCGCTGCACTGGGAGCCCAAGCATTCGTCGTTGGGCGTGAGTCAGTTTGATGTCTCCTTCATGTAAATCACCTCTGTGTCTGTCCGTAACTAGAATGGGCAAGAATCTTATATTACAAGACTGATGAGCAGCGACGGGTTTCATATTTGAATTTTTTTGGGGGGAGTTCTTCTTTGTGCTGGGTTCAGAAAACATATTGTATTTTATTTTTTGCTCACCGGTTCGGTGCGAAAAAATCATTAAATAAGTTTTAAAATCCTATCTTTGAGGAAAACACAAGGCAGCTAGCTGCAACTGGAGTAGCCTTGGCCAAGTTAATTTTTCAGCATCAATAATTCTTTATAATGGATGATCGAGCACTCGTTCCTGTGTTTTCGTACGGTGTTTGCCTGCCCAATGAAGATTGCTCATAGTAATAGGTGTATAATCGAAACCAAACGAACTCGCAACATCAACGGAATATACTGAGGTAGAAACACGATTTTACTTCTGGGTCAAATCTGAGGGAGGGACAAAAGTTGAACGAATCACGTTTTAATAAAATTTAACTGCTTAATTATACAGTGCTTTTAGAACGTACTTTCTTAGACCTTATTAGCGTTTGAAAAAACACTTACTTCGCAATTTTCCAAGAACAGTGTTAGCCTCTTCAATCACTTGGAAAGCTGTCAGCACTGAGGCATCTTCTTCCAATCGTCTACCATTACCTGGTGCTATGAAATAAGCAAGACGCGTATTAAAATTACGTGTACAATTAGCCAGTATTATTTTTATTGAAAACGACTTCGTTAGCTTTAGAAAAGCCTGAATTCATTTCTCTAACCTGGTGACTGTTGAATTTTCCCTGGTTGAAAAACACAGCAACCTAACTGTAGAAGAACAGCAAACAGAACTGTTCGAAGCATCTTTAATGTCTCTTCGTTTTGGAAACTTTTCGTCAGTTGAAAACAATTGAGGAACCAATGAATATTGAACAAACACTTCAGTCTATCCTTTATATATCTTTAGTTATTCAGTGCTTTCTTCTTAAAGTGGGCGTGCAGAAACTGGGACAGGCATCACAGCTAAAACATCAAGTTACATATTTGGTAATAGGGCAAAGCGTTATCTACCTCATAGACTGGGCGAGGCCTGTGCGAGGCAGTGAGGGCAAACTGTTACTCAATTTCCGATTTTGCAAAAGCGGGGGCCGGCGCTAAACGATTTTATGCTCTCAGGGGTAAATTATACCGGATCAAAAGTACTTACCGTGGGAAGTAGTCAGGTGCTTGCATATTCCTAATTAGGTTGCGATATGGAGAGCCTCGTAATCTTTTTTTCATGAAACCATCACAGCTGTTTGCATACGTGATATCTTTTTTTAAGAGTTTTAACCTCTGCTATATAGATGACGTAAATGACGCTATCTCTTTTGGTAGCTTCTTGGGAAAAGCTTGGGTTGTCCTTTAGTTTAATATTACAATTACAATGCGCAAAAACCGAATTTATTAACATTATATTACAGGCCTGGAAAGTCACTCTAGTCGAGTCAGCTTCAGTGCTGCTTCGACCCGATCGAGTCACGCATTGCAAAAAGAAGAAGAAAGATCAATATATAAATTTACATTTGCACTATTTGCAAATCACATTTTGGCAGAACAATCTTAAATCAGATGTTAGGGAGCTATGTCGGATCGAATTGATTACCAATTACGGACTTTTCAGGCTTTTCACACTACAGCATTTTATTGTTATTGGCGTCCGACACGTACTCGGGCGTGACGGAATTGACTGGCTGTAAGAAAAGACCTGATGACGTACAAGAATACAAGCCGTCATCCAAAAATAGCACGAACTCCAAGCAAATTGCTTTAACCTTGAAATCCTTGGGAATTTTGTTACGACTCACATTATACTCAAATGCCGAACAGCAGGAGTAATTTTTTTTCGCATCCGTAATCTCCAGGCCGTCCTTAGCCTTTTCCAGGGCATTCAGTTAGTTAGGGTGTAATATCACGCAGTGGCACTTCTTTTTCAGACAAAAACGATAGACTTGTGAGTTATGCCTATGTCCAAAGATGACAAATTCTCCCACACTTCTGTGGTGTAAGAAAATTCTGATATGCCAGAGATTTGAAGATTACCACTTTTCGGATAATTATTGCCTTTTAATTTTTTAACGAGTCATTTTTAATTCAAGCGAGAAATGCGGGATTGTTTAGTGACATATAAAAGACTTCTTTTCTAGACTTGTTACATACCAGAAATATTTGCAGTCGCTGCTTGAAGCGGAAGTAATTGTTTGTTTTTGTCTACAACAACAACAATTTTGTATATGAAATTTCAGTATTCCCGATCCCATATGAGTACGTTAAAATATAATGCAACTGATATAATGTAACTAAATTACAATAATTTAATCTGTAATAGATGGAATAAATTAGTCAGTGCATGAGTGTGACCGGAAGTGTGATTTTAGTTTGTGAGGCAGATGTTCAAAGGAGAAGGAGAAGGGAAAACGGCAGACTGCAAAGTTCTCCCCTTGGTGCAGTTTTCAGACAGTCGAGAGAGCTAAAAATGTGGCCGAGACGAGGCGGAAGAGAGAATCACCAATGCAAAAAATTATTCACAAATGGCCTTATCTCGATCGTTCATCCAGTTCATCGCTCTCTCAAGACGTGCATTTGCAGGACTATTTCATCGAGTAAAGGTTACTGTCATAAGCTTCTACTGTTTTATCCTGAATGTTTTACTAGCAAGAATCCGGACATTCCTTTTCTTTCCAACTGCCTTTGAAGTTAAACTAGTAGTATGATATTTACGGATAAACAGTTTCTCAAACATTTCAAAATGTTTGGGAACATGAATCGAAATCTTTCAAGACAACTGTTTTCTTAGCGTGGGATTGAAAGAGGTAACTTTTTGTCACATTGTCTCCCCAAATGTAAAGGTGTGAATGCATCATAAGGCGGGGCATGTAGTTACCGGTTGTACGTAAGGGTGTGGGTGGAGGCAGCCTCATTTGGTGTCTGGTAAAGCTAAAACGGATGTTAGCACCGTCAACTAAATTTTAAACCGAGAAATAAAGACATCCAGTAGTAGCGCTTGAGTGCATGCAAGGAAGTCACAACAGGCCGTTACCATGCTGGGCGTAATGTCGAACTCAGGTGCGACTGCAAATCTGGTACTTGCTGTTTTGTTTATTTCTGTTCAAGCGCGCATTATACAGAATCAAGGTAAGCTGAATTGTTTCAGCGTTGATTTTAGTCACGAATAAGACAGATAAATGAAGTTACCCGTTTAAATATGACCGTTGAATGAAGACGTACTGATTTCAGTATTATCTTATCCAACTTCATGAATATGGCTTGTGTGTTATCCAAGATATAACTTTATTTGCTGAATTGAAAATCAGCCGAGTTACATGGGGAGCGATAAGCAAAATGTCCCTAAGCGAGACTGTTTCATATCTTTTAGTCATTTTAGGCCATTTTCCTTTATTTTAGTTTATCAAACTTTCAAATTTCGTTTGTCTTTGTAAGTTGTAAACCATGCCAATCCCGATCTCACAAAGCAACTGATTTCTCATGCAGTTTAGGAAACGTTTGCTCCATTATAGTAACATCTTCCTAGACTGTTCACAACCTTTCTATTTATGCACGCGAAAGTAAAAAGCCAAGCGAAGCTGGGGCGGGGGTTTGCGAGTGAAGCGAGCAAGAAGAATATTTTTCTCGGTCCCCAGTCAAGTCTCGTTTTGCACTAGCGTTCAGTTCTCTCGCGATTCTATCCATGCGTTCAAGGACTGAATAATAAAAATACGTAAAAATAGAGGGCTGTGAAAAGTCTAACATGTTCGTCACTATATGGTTCATACTTGACGCCTTAGCCGATTAAACACACATGCATGCAATCTTGATTGAAGGTTCTATCCCTTGTACCTCCCTTGACACTGAGAAGAGAGAGCAACGTACATGGGTACGTCCCTGGGATATTCTAAAATCCCAGGGATATGCTCTATCTAGATCAATTACAAACGAAGGGATAAGAAGGGAGCACAAAAAGTGTTTTTTATGCTAAACATTCCGGGAAGAATTACCTTACCTTACCTGATCAATTTGGTTTAGTTTATGCTTGAGGTGTTCAGCCTCTGGTATGTATAATTTTTAAAAAGCGGATCCAGAAACAATCAAGTCAGTTTTATTCTGTTATTCCGTTTTGTGGCCCTCTGCAGAGCCTTATATTTGCTGTTAATGTTGCTGGAATTTTTTTTTCAGGTGATGGTACTACACTAACGGAAGCTGATAAAACCGATAAAACCAACACAACAAAAACAGCTTTTGCAATGATTATGAAAGTGAACGGCAACAACGGAAGAAGTAGAGGTCAGTAATCCATCTTCTCTCTCATATACAGATATCAAGCTATGGATTCTCAATACCGATCGCTAGTTATTGATCAACTTCACCTAGGAGAATTAAAATAATGAACAACTGAAGACACACTAAAACATTTCACTGTGATAATCGAGCAACGATCAATTTCTTCTGAATATGATATTCTAATTAACCCGCCTCTCTCTTGTTAGACGGATACGAGCTATTTCAAGGTGACATCTTGATGGCCGACGACATTCGAAAGGAATTGCGTGACATGGGACTGTATCCATCTAACGATAAAAAATTGCGTAACAGTCAGATAAGTCCAACAAAGCGATCTAAACGAGCCGCCATATCAAGTCACGCAAGGAGATGGATTGGCCCGAGTGGAGTACCGGAGATCCCGTATCAACTTGAAGCAAGCGTTCGTAAGTGGGCGGATAATTTTATATCTACCATTCCGTTTGATCTCTCTTTCTCTACATTTATCACAGAGTTGAAAAATATGACGGGAGGCACAGGTCTCCTCTCATCGTCTTAGAAGCAATGTCTCTTGAAAACAAACGTGCGAGAAGATAATGAACTGAAGAATTCAACAACGGTTTTGACTGTTGAACTTTGTGTTTGAAGTTAGCCGTAGATGTGAAAAGAAAATGAATACTTTTGATTTGCCTACACGTCATCAGACCTACCAACTCTCACTGTTTTGCCGTGAGTCTCACGATTTTTTGTGATTTCTCACGGTCTCGCGACAAGGCTCCCAATCTCACGGTTTTTTGGGGAAAATCTTTCTAAAATGAAATAAATTAAGTTGTTGAATAAAAATGGAATATTTACCAGGAATGTTAGTGCCATTAAGTGATAAACTAACAAAGAAAAACACTGTTCTTACTACTTTTTTGTACCGAGTTGTTATTTTTGCTCGTGTTCGATAATAACTCATCGTTTTTCTCCGTGTCAACCTCGTCCCCGGGCCTTCTCCTCGACGATTTTCAAAATGGCGGATCGCAAGCGGATCGCCATTTTGAAAATCGTCGAGGAGAAGGTCCTGGGGACTAGGTTGTCTCCGTGTCTGTCCGCCGTTTTGAAGGGGGAGTAGGCCCTGGGAATGAGATTGGTGTCTAGTTCCCTCGATGGAAAAGGGTTTTGATCGGGGAAAAAATAGAATCTCACTATTATATTTTTTGTAGAATCTCCAGATTTTTTTCCATGGGTCTCCAGATTTTCCTTTACCAGGGGTTGGCAGGTCTGCATTATGTCCGACCACAGTTGGGACTTCTCTGGACACGAGCAATTTTGGTTGACCAATGTCTGATGATCGACTGTTATTTTCAGTCTCGTTTTAGTATTATTGGATACGCCAGTTAAAAGCTTAATTTTGTAATGTTTCTAGACTACCCTTCGCTAGTTATTTTCGCCCCTTAAAAATTCTTATGTTCGGCTTATAGCCTGAGTTAGTGTCGTTATTGTAAAGGCTGTGTTTCAATCTTACCACTTCCATTGTTGTGAACTGCATACCAGCATCATTTCCGTACCTAAGACATGCAAGAAGCTATATTGCTGTAGCTCTTTGCACGCATTGCGACCTACGATACCATAAATGTACCTTGTTCCTGGGTTCCAGGTCACGCTCATCATTTAATCAAGCAAGCTATGGATCACTGGGTCAAACACGTACCGTGTCTGCGCTTCGTCCAGCGTACAAATCAGCGGTCTTACATCAGTTTTTTTGCTGGGGGAGGGTAGGTAGAGAGTCTGTCACCTTTCAAATTTGTGTTAATTGTCAGTCAAGCCACACCTCAGCTGACTCTTGTCTGTTATTGTAGGTGTTTTTCGAACGTGGGACGGCAAGGAGGGTTTCAGCGGATTTCCATAGCACGAGGTTGTGAACACCTTCATATAGTGGTACACGAAATAGGTAAGCTATTCTGATGCACGCTTTATATGTTTAATGTGCGATGTAGAAAAGCTTCTATCGGCATAGTGTTGATAACGACCTTGTTTGATATGTTTTTCGCTCCAGGTCACGCCTTGGGGTTCTGGCACGAGCAGTCTCGGCCCGACCGAGACCGTTACATAAACATTTACTGGAACAACATCTATCCCCGTAAGTAAACAAGTGTTAAAACACTGGCCTATCCTTGACATAGAATGAGCCAGATCTGGTGCACCCCATCAGTGCCCGCGCTAGGATTAGGAGTGTTGCTACAGTCCCTGGATAGGATGACAATCCAGGAGTCTCGCCCAAGAACACATCACGAGTACAAGTGCTGGACTGGACATAGGCTATGCCTGTTCCGAGTCCAACTCCCCAGCCATTTAACCATTGTAATAATACACATGAAAAAATACTCGATTCTGATTGGCTGAGAACAGTGCAGTTCAGGTGTAACACCAGTGCAAAAAGTGTAACACCGGTGCAAAAAGTGTAACACCAGTGCAAATTACACATCGTAATTCTGGATTAAGATTTGCAGAAAGACAATGAGAAAATTTTTAGGACAATGATATCATGTAAAGCAATGACAAAAATTTTGTATGGAAACTTTGAAAAAAGTTTTCTACAACGCGAAAAAAATGGCTTCAAAAAACATCTTTCGGCACTTTTTCCGCGCGAATTTTTTCATGTTTGTATTATTAATAAGTAATCATACGGTTTTTCTCGTTCAATTTGAAATTAATTTGCACTTGTGAGTTGCTGAAATTGCACTCGCCGAAGCGGCTCGTGCAATTTCAGATTTTTGAAAAACTCACTCGTGCAAATTAATTCCAAATTGAACTCGAAACCGTGTGATTACCTGTACTAATACTCCAACGAAAGTTTTAACAAGTAGGCTCTGAGTACCATGCACTGCCAAATTTCTTGTAGCTCATACTAGAACATGAGCGCTATTAGTATATAATGATTTGATCTTTTAGTAAATTATGCTCAAATAATTCAGACAGTTTCTTCTCGCTTCTTTGTGCTCGCTTCGGAGCAATCTAGCGTTATGCCAGTAGAAACATATAGTTCGCCGTCTAATTGTTAAATAAATAACAGTGTGTGAGAATCAATAAGATTGGGGCATAGCACAAACTGAGCGTCTACTGAGCGCCTTTTGTGCTAGCCATTGATAATTCAATTTTGATTTAATTTGCTAGGATTCAGATATGCGTTCCACAAGTATGCAGACGGTCGAATCAATAGTCTTGGTGTTTCCTATGACTATGACAGTGTAATGCACTATGACTCACGTGCCTTCAGCATGAATGGCAGGACCACTATCGCTCGTAAAAACGGTGACACGCGCCTCGGAAACACACGGGGACTAAGCACTAAAGACATCCAGCAGGCTCAGTTGTTGTACTGTAAAACCAAGCCAACAGACGACCCACCGACATTAAAGCCTACCACTCATTCACCGGGAGGTAATATCGAGTGTCTCATTCTCGGCGCCAAAGACCGCGATCGCGATCCTTTGAGCATGCTGGCCAAAAGGATCGCGGTCTCGCCTCAGAAGAAGAGTACACCACTATCTGTTTCATGTCAAGAACGCTTTGAAGTTTTGATTTTTAGGCTTTGGTAAGAGAAACGCCTGAATGTTGTGTTCAAAGAGCCGCAGGAACAAAATGTCAAACATGATCTACTTGCGTCAGATCAGCCAAAAACATAGCAAAGTAAATTGAACGTCGAACTGATGCAGAATAAAGATTAGGTTTCCAGCGTTACCACATCATTACCGTGCAAAAGAACAAAAAGGAGTGCCTGCTTTTCAAGTTTTCCACGACAATTTATTTGATTTCACCTCAAATTTGATAAGACTGAGACTTCACTAGGTCTTGGGCGTTTCAAATACTGTTTGGCGTCGATGTGGGATAAAAAGTCTCGATTGAAAGTTTGAAAGGGTGCATTTTCCTCATCAATTTGATGTTAATCACACCCTGTTTTAGGTTGTCGCTACGCTGATAAACACAGGCACTGTCCTTATTGGGCCTCTCAAGGATTCTGTAAAACTGGACATACGGATTACATGAATCAGAACTGTCAGAAGAGTTGTCTCTGCGAGGAGAGTGAGTGAATCTCATTTCATTGTATTTAAGTTTGTTAATTAACTAGGTTTTTGAATAGACAAATTGTTATTTCTTTCTTTACTAGATGCGTGCCTGGACAAAGACAACAACTGTGGCTCATGGGCAAACAGTGGATATTGTGCTTCGTACAAAGATTACATGGAAACTTATTGCAAGAAGAGTTGTAAAAAGTGTTGACTGCTGTCAAGAGTAATTCTTTGATTTATAATTGATTGACTGCAAGATTCAAAGCACGCATATAATTTAATTAATGAGTGTACAGTATTTGACATATTGATTGACACTGTACGCGTAAGTAATGCGAGTAGGACTTGATTTAGTCGGAACAGCTAACCAGGATTACATGCTCACGGACAGCTAACCAGAACTCGTAAAGAAACCTCGCTAACCTGTAGGATTTGTAAAGGATACATCGCTAACCAGGATCCAATTTAGCCCGTCACAGAAGTAAGTGATAATTTACATGGAATTTATATTAGCGAATTGCAAGTTGCTATGTAAGTCAGGAGATTTAAGACACGCTTACATTCTGGTTTCAGATCGAATAATTACCGCAGAATCCGCGACTGTAAACGACGAGAATAAATAAATACAATCAAGAATTATACGATAAATGGCTGGACTATACTGAGTAATCCGAGGGAACGGTCTGGATAATGTCACCGGTACTGTTATGCTTAGGGAGCTAGATTTAAAACTTTGAATAAAGCCATGAGTACGTTGCCTAATTGTACATTTTAGTTTAATTTCGGTGAAAGACCTTCGTATTACATTAGGTTTTATTTCTGCTGCGCATCGCTGAAGAAACAATTGGTAGTCGGTAATCCCCGTGTTATGTGAAAACGACCCCACCCCCCACCGCCACCTCCCCTTCCACCCCAACACCGGAAACAAAGCAGTACTGCATGACAACTTTTATTTTAGTAACTGTAACTTTGAACAATTCTCCTCTATAGGTACACATTACATGTATTATGTACACGTTGGGATAGTTAAAATGATAATCGATCGAATTAATTTACAAATGGTCATGAGACCAGCAAACAACGTTTACAATCTTGTGTTCTCCGCAGTAATTTTCGTTCGCTACAAGCTAGCAAAGTCTGTCACATAACAGGCAAACGAAAATGACATAATTTCACACAAATACGTGTTTGAAAGCTCCCGTTTGTTATCGCCCGGTGATAACATACTTGTCACGATAACTGTATCGTAAGACTGACGCAGTGACGTCGCATCACTTAGCAACAACACTGACCAATCAACAACGAGTAAGGGCTCAGACTTTTTCGAAGCCTAAACTTTGTCATAAAAGTCAAGTAAATTAAATACAATGCGGTTGTAACCCGCTGTTAATTTGTCCAGTATGTGAGACAAATTTTATCATTTTCGTTAAATATTGTTTGTTTAGTTATTATATGGAAAACCAGATTCCTCTTAACGGACCAGCCACACGGTAAATAACATTAACAACTCAGTACGCCATCGTACGCGTATAGGAACTCCTGAAGGCCAATCTTTGTATTCAGTCGCCAGACTACGGAGTTGAAGAAGCCGTGTTTTTTTGCATCAAAAGAAAATTTAATTTTTACAGAAACAAAACAAAAGGTACATAAAGGCTATCTCAAGAGCGCTTGCTAAGCATTGTAAATTCACATAATGCATACGAAGTAATTATTTTTAGAAATCTAGCATGCAATATCTCCTACTATTTTTAAATTTATTTATCTATTATATATTTCAACGCTTATTTCAAATGATAACGGATGTTGTCGGTTTTGAAAAAGTCCTCAATCCTCCGAATAGAAATTTTGTGAGAGATTTATGAAACACCAAAACGCATCTCTTATCAGCTTAAAAAGAACAGCAAATCACAAAAGTTAGAAAGAAAGTTAAAAGTTTTTCTAATCCCTCATAAGGTATTTGTTGAAAACATATCGCTGGTTTACGACTAGACACATTAGCAAGGGCAAGACACTGACTTCTTGCTTTTTGTAAAAAGACGATCTTAATAGTTAAAGATTTCAACTTCCACAAAACGTTTAAATAAATAACTTTGGAAATATCTCAGAGCTATCGTATATAGAGAAATAGCTTATTTTCTTGAAGGTCCAAGCTTACTTATTATGTTTGTAATGCGTCGACACAAATTTTCGTCAATTGCTTCGAGTTAGTAGTTTATCATGAGCCCTTCGTCTGTATGCGAAATCGGGCAGCGCCAACACGCACGCGCTCTGGAGTAGATATCATTTGAGCCCGCGCACCGGATCGAATGCGGATAATAGCTGTTCGCAATCGAGACATTTGTGTGACAACAAGGGAGGTCTTCGCATGGCCCCCACTGGGGTGCACTCGATATTTGGTAAAACTCTGAAAAGAAAAAAAAGTTGTTAGGTTGTGTTTCACCTCTTAGGTAAGAATTGTTTAAAACTTTTTCATGACAATTTTACAATTCGACAAAAATATGAGAGTCACAAAGCTGACAGGAACCTGTGTTTTAGGGGTTTTCGGGGTATACTGTTGGCATGGTAACATCTATATAAAAAATGGCCACAACTTGTTTACCAAATGATTGTTGTTTGCCTCCGCGCACAACACGTTTGTCAACAATGATATTTGATCCAAGATTCCCTAACGAAACTGAGTGCTGATAGCTTATCCGTTTATTAATGTGCAGCTTCTTGTGACTTTTTTGATACTTATGGGTGCATAAAATAATATTAAAAATGTCTTCTCTATATTGAACAAAAGAACTAATGAAAAACCGTTTGGCTTCTCGAATACGGGAGGAATGGTGCTGATTCCAGAGACTGGAAAATGAAACCTACCTTCACTAAATAAGTCTCGTGAGTCATGGGTCAGCGCTCCACTTGAAAGGAAACATGCACCGTCCCCGTTTTCATACGCCTGAATGCCATTTGACATCAGATAGCTTTCTCTGTGGAAGTAAATGCAACAGCATTCGTTAGTATTATTTCAATTCCCGTACCCAGAACCCAAGCGTTTTCGGTCCGGTGGTGACCCGAACACTCGATGTTCTGGGCAAAATCAGAAATCGAAACCAAAAACTCCTAGTTCCAGTTTGATTTTGCGCATACGTTCAAGTTTATGGTTTCTGAGCATGCGTACAAAGAGTAGCAACTGGTTCTAGCCAAAAGGATCGTGTCCTATGGGAACGAGATTGTCGTCGTATTCGGATACGTTTTTCTGAATGGTTTTCAGAAGTCAGACCTGTGTTATACTGGTAAGAGAAATTTATACAAACCTTTCCGTGTCACCCAGGAATCTAATTGAATCTCTAAATCCCTTGGCAAATGGATTGCTGTAAATCTTGAGGCGGGTTATCTGCCAAATTATTTTAAAGTAAAACTCTTACTCTATTAAATTTAAATTGTGACTTTAAACTTGAAGAACATTTTACATTGCTGACAATTAAGCTGACTTTGATGAAAGTTCACACTACTTTTTTCACTCGCAGTAGAATAGTAGACAGAGCAAAGAGTCGCGCGAAGACACTCATGCAGAAAGTTTTTCTTTATAACTTAGGTCATCTTACTTCCACGATGGTTTCTATAAGATAATTGTTAGATCAATGTTTAAGTCCTGCTCAAAAATATTGATTTCGAACGAACATCCATCAACGCCGACACATCCATGCAACAAGGGAGGTTATTTAACCATCCCGTCAGCCACTGCGGAGTAATGTAACTATAAAATGAAGTTAAAATAATTAACTCACGGCGAAATGCCCGAGAGAGTGGCGAGGCTATCTCTCTCTTGTCATTATGTTTTCGTGATATGGAATGGGCCATGTTTCATACATCAATATTCTAACATGAAACCAAGACTTTCGGGTCAAAATTGCAATTTTTTTAAGTTTCGTCTCTCAATTCCCAAAAGAGACTTAGAGGTTTGTCCTGAACGCCTCGTAGCCATGTAAAAATACTAAAAATCGAACGTGGCCTACTCATTTCATTTGACCAGTTGCCATGGTTACCAAAAACTTACAAGGTGATTCTGGTATGATGTGACAGCCATGAATGTCGTCTCTGGAAAAATGAACGTCTCTGCCCTCGTTAAGTCCGTTGTATCGCTTTGCTCCTCGGGATTCTTGATCAAATGAATTCGTGGTTGATATTTATGCATCGAGTTTAAAATGATCTGAGAATAACACAAGATATTTCAGTTTCAATATTTTCTGACCGTTGAAGCCCTGATTTTTTTTTCAGGCTTCTTCTTTCCAGTTGCTTAAATTTGCATTTTTTGACCATGTCGTCACAAAAGTGATTTTTTTTTCTTGGGTCGTACCCTCAGAATTAAAGCAATGAGGAACTTATTGCTGCGTCATTTCGCTGGGGATAGAATAGCCTGTAAATACGCTCCCGGTGAACCCGCACGAAGCGAGGGTGCTCCCCTGTCTCCCCTGTCCCCCCTGCGCCGATCACTTCGCTAATTCTTCTGTTTCGCGCTCGCCAAATGTTTTTTCCCGTCCTTGCCAGGGGCCTCTTCGCAGGCTAAGGATAGAAGGAATAGTTGCTCAGGCGTTTGTGAATTTTACAGGCATGTGTTTGCTTAATTCCATTGGCCAGAATTTGACCGTTATCAAATCGAGTAGAACGTTTATCAGACAGTTAAATACAAAGCCATATACACACATGACGTGACATTCAGGCTTGGTTAGGGAGTTGCTTAACTTGGTTAGGGAGTTGCTTAGCTACATTACGGTTTGGTTATGAATTTTTTTTCTTGAAAAGTTTGGCCACAATATTCAAGTTTGTCGTTTGTAATTCGAATAAATCTTCTTCATCTTTAACCATCCTTGTTCCTATACGGTTTACTGTGATCTCTTTGGTGTTTTCTCTATTTCAAGGTTTCCTTCAATTTAAAGGTAATTTTGTGCGTGGCCAAAATAACTCCCAAAAGCCCATGACTGAGCTACCTTAAGTCACTGATGACCTCTCTACTATGCGGTCCAAGAAAACAAGTGTGAACACCTACCTTGTGAGAATTTTTTAAGGGTTTGTGCTATTTCATTAAAAACAAAAAAGAAAAAGCACGACAAAAGGGCTGATGACAATATTACGTACTTTTTCGGCACCGATGAGTGATGAGTGGTTACGTGCTACAGTTAGCATTCACGAGTTGCTCTACAGGAGCTCTTTGACTTGCCATGGTCGTGACTAAAACGAAAACTTGGAGATGGAAAGGTAGATTGTATCCAATTTTGAATAACCACTAATGATGTAGTTTACGTTAGATACTGTGCTGGACACAGCACCACAAAAATTCACTCTCAAAATTTGATGACGAAAACCCTGCCAAATGAAAACGTGGAAAATTCCCTGTTGTGGTTTCTGGGGTTCTCCCTCCCCCCTCCCCCCAAAAAATCCCTAGAATCTTGCTAGACTTGGGTTCAATGTTCAATTGAGGTTTTTATGCAGGAGTAGGCGAAAATTGTCAATGAGCAGGCTTTTAAAAAGAACCCAGTCACGGCATTTTGAGTTACTTTGGCGGCAGGCCACGTACGAAAGTACCTGTAAATTGAAAGAAACCTGAAAGTAAGAGTTTTAAGACTGAAAGACACTAAAGAGATAGTAATAAAACATTATGAAACAAGGATGGTTAAGAATGGAGACCATTAACACGGATTACAAAGGACTGACGACGAATTTGAAAAATTTAGGCCAAAGTTTTGAAGACATTTTAAAGCAGTGTTTTTAAGCAAGTCGCCTAGGTGACTGAAAGGCGAAGCAAGTCTGAATGATTATGAGAAGGCGTTTCAAATTGGAGCTATGGATGAAATAAAAGAACTATATAATAACAAAATACTGCCTTTTAAGAACCAGTAGAAGGCAGGTAGGTTGTTCTTCTTCAATTATAGATAGTAAATATCGATATCTTTGGACGGGAGGGCGACTTTTTGTCAAAAATTTGATTGAGTAGCACCCGCTGTGGGTTTTCTATTTGCCATTATGAAAGGGCATAATGGAGAGTACTGCATACAAATTCTACGTCAACAAGTGACAAGGGAGATATAGACGTGAACTACTGAATCATTTGCATTCTGTTATGAAGTATATATGAAATAATTCATATTGTATTGCGGATATAGAAGTGAAGAGAAAGTGAAGAGTGATCATCGCAGTAAATTTTCCAATTTAAGCAAATGGAAAAAAGCCTGAAAAAAATCAGGGCTTCAACGGGATTCGAACATTCTGTTATGTTCAGAAACGCAAATAAATAAATAAAACAAAAGAAACTTTGCGACAAATTATTTTCAGTACGGTGGAAATTAAAGTTCCACAAAAAGAACTCCAACTGAACTAAGTCCTCCAAAAACCGTTTACGTTAAGTTTTGTTTATTCTGTTGCGAACTCAGTGAAGTGGGTTGGGTTGCTCTAAATTTTAACAGGTGAATTTTCGCTTTTGTTTGCTGTTCCAGCGGAATAAGGCCAAGGGTATCACACTTGGCTAATGGCTTACCGGGAATAACTCCAAGCAGAGGATCGCCTTACTGTCAGAACTACTTGACAGCGCGCAAACACAGCCGCAAGTCAAAACAAGTCAAGCCGTGAACAGTTGTGACGAGAACGAGGATAAAACGAAACCGCGTGAAAGTTTTGAAACTTGAAACATGATGGTGAAGACAGTTTACGTGTGGTGGGCCTTTCTTTTCGTGACGATTTCTTTTCGTTATTTTCACGAGTTGCTTATGAGATGGGAGAAAATTATAGGGGCGAATTTCAACGCACATCAAGGTTAATATTTTCTACCATAAACTCCTCTCATCTTATGGTGACAAATCTTTTTTTCGAGAGTTGTTTCGGCAATTTTTCCACCCAATTGTGAAAGCCTTTTTTCAAATTTGTAACAAAAATAGGGTATTTATATTGAGCGAAGCGGAAATTATGGCTCGTAAATTTCGAAAAAGCGCTGAAACCTTGTTAATGCAATGAAGCTGCAAATCTGTACGCCTTTCATGGCAAAACCACTGCAGACATGGACCGAGGGCGCACATGATAGGGGCACCTGTATCGTGTAAAAGGGAACAGCTTTAAAACTTTAAATTTAGTCGCGGATCGATTTTGAAAAATAACGGAAACGTGCGTGATGATTTTAGAGTGCAATTCGAATAAATGCTTTTTCCGAACGCTAAATTATCGGTTTTTACAAAGAGGAGATATCTAATTGCGCTAATAGCCGTTCTTGTTCGGTTAATTAAAAAATAATTAGTACTAATGTAAACGGGCTTTATAGTTTTTATACGCACAACAAAAAGAACGCTACTTAAGATTAACAGCCGGAAAAGTGCAAACCCGCGCGGGGCTGTAGTTTTTGATCAGATAAACAACTGACCCGGGAAATAAGGAAGTCATACATGGGTTGTTATCAAAATGAAGGTAAATATTGACTAGATGTCTTGCACTTACATTTCCCCGCTTGTCTTCCCTGTTATTCGTTAACTTGACTTTCTCAAATGAGAGCACTTGTCCCTCCAGCTGCCGCCCTGTAAATGGGGAGTCAGGGTGAACGCAAGTTACTTTTGGAGGCACCGCATCAGCCTCTCCCGCAACAAACCAAGCGGAGTCCGAGTATGAATACCTGTGTCGCTTCGTGTCCAACGGAACGATATCCAGCAAAACGACGTAGCTGGCATCAGGGTCCAGATCCACGAACGATACACGTACAGTCGGGAACATTCGCCTAAAAATTGGGAAAGTCGCGTCGTTTGGCTTATTAAAAATTAAAACATTGGCTTAATTGAATGGAATAAAGGCGCATTAAACTCTGTGAAGAGATTGCCGATTCAAATCGTTTTCTATTCTCTGCTTAAAGTCATCGATTTTAGTTGTACTCGCAGTCATGTGAAAATAAGATTCTATATTAAAAATATGTGTCATCCGTTTTTGATTTCTATAGCGGTAAAAGCCCCACGATAACCGATTGTTTTGTTTATCGAAAAGTGAAAAAAATTACTCTTGTCATAAACCCGTCGCAGCGTCTCACCCCTAATGTTCGCAAACTTGCCACGTGACCAGCTTCGCGTGCTACTTTCCTAGTTTCGGTTTCAAGTGGTTTGAAATGTGGAAACTTAATACAGTTTAGGTTCAAGCCAGAAACTTCGCAAAATCGACCCTTGAATGTCGGAAAGAAAGTTACGGATCAAAAAATATAATTGCGTAGTTTGCAAAAAGAAATCCTAGCGGAAAGTTTCTATATGTTAAAAGTGGAGAAAAAAATGTGTAGTCAAGTGTCCCCACTGCATGGAGAAGCTAATCCACTTGTCTCTCACCGACTCGGCAGGTGCTTACGGGCCGGGGAAAGGCACAGCGAGAAAGTTTTATTGATCGCTGTGTTCACTTGCCCGGCTCAGTTTAGCGTAAATTTTGACGGATTTGGCTCGAAAAACCTTTCATGATTTCAACGCTGAGAGAGAGGCAATAAACTTGAGCGCTATTTTTCCCTCAAAAGAAATATAGAAAACTCACGTTTAAATGCGTCGAAACAGTTTCGTTTAACTTCGTAAAAAGCCTCAGTTCCCCTCAACGGTTTTTTTTTCAGTAGTGAACGAAAGATCTCAATATAGAATAAGTCTGAGAAATTTCAAGTTGGAAACGGCGAATTTTAATCGATGAAAGGGGTTATGTTACACTGTGTTCTTAAAATAACTGAATTGAAGCGGTGGTACAAAGAATGTTGCCTGAATCCGACATCTTAGCTTTTATTTCGTAGCTTTTACACTGAGTCCATATTACAAGACTAAACCCTGTGTATCGGTGATTGTAAAAACGTTGGAGAACACCACGTTGGTCATGTTTCCCCAGTCTGAAGCAAGACGTTGGTCAAATGACTAACACACCTGCACCTTGCACTTTCGACTTCTTGGTAATGCAGAATTTAGGTGAAAAAACTGCCCCGATGTGCGCCACACCTTGCACTGTATTTCATTTAACTTTTGAAAGCGAAATTTGAAGTGAGCACTGAAGAAGGAAGTAGAAAACCTTTATTTCAAATGCTCGCGTAAATGGATATTATTGGAGACAAAAGGAGTTTAAATTTTCTAAATTTGGATTAATTTCGGGCTGGAGTCAGTCACGCGAGTTAACATAAAAGGCAATAATATTAAAACGTGGTGAGAAACCTCCAGAAACGATTTTTGGACTTTGTGATATAATACTGATCTCAAGAGTGCTCAATGGTTCATATGCAGAGTTAGTCAAGGGAAAAGTGAATCGAGAAACCAGACAAATTTTGAAGCAAGCGGACAGGGTATCAGCAATTTAGAACAAAACCACACAAGTTGTGAACATGAAAAAACGTACGGGGTTAAGGTCTTTATACATGCGTTTTATTTAACACCCATTCAGTTAGGCATCTCTCGAATTCTCACTATTTCTTACCTATTTCTAGATCTTGAGAGCTAAAAATACTGTCGTCTTCGACGCAGAGGGATATTATATCAAGTATTATGTAGTACTATGTAATGGCAGTGCGACAAATTGTTGAAAATGTGCGAAATTGTTGTTATTAGAGAGTGTTGAGTAGTGAAAACCATACGCTTTTCAAAGCTCACATTTCAGTACTTTTCTCGCCTTTTTTCCAAAACAAATTTTCCAAAACAATTACTCGCAGATTAGTTGAAGTTGTAGTAATATGCGCACTAGATTTTCTTTCAACTAAACGTTTGGAAACTTGCTATTTTGTTTTTGTTTCGAAAATTAGACTGCACAGTTCTTGATTAAATTGCTGATAGCGCAATAAAAGTAGTGTAACAAAGAATGCTAAAACCGTCTGATTTTCGCGAGCAAGCGGCAAACCACAAAGGGCATAACCACAGTAACACGTCGTTGTTTGAAAACATGCTGTTAAAGAGTTTTAACGGATAAACCGCATTTGAAGTCATTTCCCTGTCAAAGCGATCACTTTGTGTTATCGTAGGTATCAATTGCAAGCCGAATCCGTCGATACAGGCAAAACGCACCAGTTGACAACTAGACAAAACAATAATTTTAAGAAGTAAAGAGGCCCCCAAAGCCCTTTAATAAAGACGCACGGGATAAACGCCGGTATAATTCACCATAATTCGCAGATCTGAGGTAAATCATTATCTTATCGCACGAATGTGCAATAAGCAAAGTTTAACTGACCTTCCTGTCTTGGTGATTATCATTTCTGTGCCCAGCCGATAGAAGCAGTTCCACAGTTCCTTGCCTTCCAGTGTCACCTCTGGTTTTAAGGTTTTGAGTTTTTTTCTCGGCACCGGCGAGTCGTGATTTTCTCTCTCCATGGAAAATACTATGTCATCGCTTTCGTCTCTTCTGTCTGCGAGTCCCTCTGAAAAGCGGATAACATATCATTACGTCGACTCCGCAAGAACAATGTTGACCCGACTGAAGTCTAAAAGGGCTTACCTTTGTGCACGAGGGAAGCAATCGAAAATGCTCGAGCTTTGTTCGACAGATTTGCTGTTTTGCGGCTACTTGGATGTTTAAACGACATTTTCGCGGCCTGACGACGTCCTTTCGAGAGACGCGTAAGGCAGTGTACTCGTTTGGTCCACGCATGAACTTATCAAGAACGTTGAAGCAATAAGTGAATTTTACCTTTAGCAAACAATCAATTAAAGCCTTTTAACACTGCGCCATGTCGTCGCCGCCAAGAAGCGAACTGTCCTATTGGTTTCACGTGACCCTGACACAGTACAAATATTGTCAGGTGCCCATCACTATACAAGCAGTGGAATGGGTTCCTTTAACTTGAAGTTTACTCTTCGCCATTCATTCAGCAACTCAGAACAAGCGCAAATTTGCTCCGAGAGGCTTGAAAAAAACTGCGTTATTCCTTCGTTATTCCTTGCAGAGTTCTCTGAGGTAACGCTCTTAAGTCTCTTCGTTTTCCTGCCGCAGTTTTTGGCGATCAATTAACACTTCTACGCGTTGAAACAGATATGCATCCAAAATCTTGCAGTATATGTTTAAAGTTTAGAGGATGGAGCTCGATCAGAATGGTCACTGTTAAACATTTTTTACATTCATCTTTGACATAAAAGAACACAAAAATTGAATCATTGAGGGCAGAATTCTGTTGCAAAATTTGACATGCCTTTTTCCTTATGAAAAGAAATGCGAATTTGCATCGAAGAAAAACTTAAACTATTCTGAAATTCTTCAGAAAACAGTGCGTTTCCTATAGCAAAAATTCAAACATGGCATGACATCAGCGAGCACAACTGTTTGGTACATAGCAAAACTGTTATCATGAATACAATAACTTCCCGGCAAGATTCTTAACTCTCAGTTTCAATCTAAGCTATCAGCAAATATGTAACAATGGTGGGGTAAAAGGGGGCTTTTTTGTGAACTAGATTACTGCAGAAGTGGCTTTTTGATCATAGATCAATGGCGCCAGAAGGTCAACTTTTAAGAATTCATCATAGAAGTCGATGAAAAGACCAGGCGCTAAATGATTGAGCGCGTTCCCTCTGGGCGGCCGGCATAAAGCCGTTGAGATCAGCAGATTGAGGTTTCTTTATCATGGTAAAACAGATCACTGCAGTTTATACGTTGAATCGATAAATTGTACAATATCGGTCATACTGCGGTCAGTGTGGACCAACAGTGAAGATACAAGCCATTTCTGGGTAGCAATAAACCGTGATTCGAGTACAGCCCAACTGCTCATTTCAAAACAGAAAGAACTGTTGAAGGTGCAGGAAAGAAACCCAACACCCCAGCTCGGAAAAGTAAACAGCCTAATTCCACGTAAGTAGAGGATTGTAAACGTTAGAATATTCTGAATTTGCTGTACCGAAAACATTAGGAACTCATCTTTCAGCTTATCCATCAATTACTTCTTCAAGCTTTTAGCAGACAATTGAGGCAGTGGTCTCTGGATTTTGCGGGTGCAATTCAGCTGTGATAAATGGGGCATGTTATCGTGCCATGATCAGGAAGCTCTGGCACTCCCACTAGAATAGATTACAAAACATCTCTCTTAAAAATATATTTACTCTGGTTAGTATATTCACTTTTTTATCGTACTACAAAACCAGAATACAAAAGGACTCTCGTCGAATCTGATCTCCGCCATGGGTTCACTCGACTTTCTCAGCTATCTCATATATTTCCTCATTGTTCTTAATAATCAACATTTCCTGTGAAAACAATTTGGAGGATTAAGCGACAAGGAGGTATTTCCTGTTGTTTTGGCGAGTCGTTCTGTTTGCCGATGACAGCATTTTTAAAGATGATTTGTCTGTTAATGATTCTATGTTCCATCACGTAGTAATTTTTAATTCTTTTCCCACGCCTAAAAGAAAACAAAATTGGAGTGATCAACTTGTTTGATGTTTACCGACTTAAAGTGAAATAGTTTTTGGAATCTTTCTAAATTGTACTCACTCATTGTGCTATCAATGGTCTCAATGGAGCATACATATGTCAGGGGAGGCGCTGAAACAAAACTCGGGCTGCATGTGTGAATCAACCAGCCAGGAGGAAACTTGAATTTCTCGGTTATGGTGAAGGAACGCATATTTCTTCACGCTGATCGATAGTGTAAATGATAGATATTCTGGCATTGACATTCGGTCATTCCTTGTCTGCTTCAAAATTCAACATGAAAAAGCTCCATCTGACAAACTTCGCCTTCGATTCAAGAGCAACATCAAGTGTCATTGTGCAAGCTGAAAAAGTCGACTAAGAGGGGGCCGAACGATGAATCCTTCCTACAACTTCCGACTTTAAACTGTGACAGAAAAATGCCAACGGTGCAAATACTAGTGGTGAAAAAGTTGTCTGGTTAGTGTTGAAGCCACATCGAGGTTGTGTTTTTCTTTCTTTTTTTCAGCCGAGCATTTCCCAATTCATTCTTTGTGGCGGAGAGCATTTTCACCCAGGCATCCAAACGATGACAATAACATTCTGCAACGTGATGTCGCGACATCACACGTTCACGAAAGGCGCATGAAAAGATCTAACACTCTTTGTCCTGTTCATGACGACATCCCAGCATCACCAAAACCGTCAACAAAGTTCGTTAACGTTGGATGTCGAAAACTCGTAGATTCCGTGACATTGGTCTTTCGATTTTACTACACGTACCATCTGGCCAGCCGAGAAAAGCGACTTCGTCAAAGACTAGACAGGTTTTTGAATTGCTAATCGCCCTGATTAACAGGCGCATTTTCGAAGGAAAAGAACGCAAAACGCCGCAATGTAAGATAAAGGCAAAGTATGTTATTCTTCTGAAATTGGCCAGCAACAATGGAGCCGCCCAACCGTACGATGAAAGACCGGGGTTAGAGTCAGACTCGAGTCATGAGACACCAACTTTTTGTGTTCAGGCTAACTTTTCATTTTTTTACATATTGCGCCGAGAAACAAGTTAAATCCGAGTAAAATCCGAAAACCACAAAAAAACTGTTGCCTTATTTTTCTTGATAAATCCTGTAAAACTATCGTATCTGTTCAAAAGTGCGGTTGACAACAGATAAGACATCAGGTTAATTGTATAGCAGGAAAAAAGTCCGTTTTGTCATTTATAGATCTTCTTGATAAGCAGTCTTGAATTTCTCGACTAATGCAAATTTTAAAAATATTTGGGCTAACCAGCCGAAAAAAAATAGCTTTTTGTTTCTCTCGCCGTTTTTTCGCTTTTTAGAACAAAAGAAACCTTAATGCATTTGAAGTCTGTCATCGCTTGTTAAACCACCATCCACATCATGTAAACATCACGCGATATTTCACTGGACGCAATATATCGATAATATTTCACGGTTTCACTCTCTGCCTAAAAACTTTCAACACTCTTCTTAAAATGGTCTATTTTTTGAAATTATTTAGGCTTTCATTTCGTACAAATGTGATGTCAGATAGACAGTAAAAATAAGAAAGGAGTCGAACTTAAATTTCACATTTGCCACGTATAGAATAAATTTTGTCAAAGTCGCATACATTAAACCGGTATTGCTCGACTTGAGGACAAATAGGCTTCGTGTAAAATCAGTAACAGTTGCGACAACGTAATTGAAAACCTTGACTGATACATACATACTTTATTTGTCATGTAGGTCAGTACAAGAAGGCAGCTAAAAAGCTGATGTGGACCTACAAATTTAAGCTTATACCCGGTTTATTAACGCCCAGTGAACGAATAACTATCAGAAATATTATTGAACCATATTATCGTGTGGAAGTAAATTTCTCAAATGTTAGAGATGACTGATCGAAAGTGCTACGACCTCTTTTAATCTAGACAGGAAAAAGAATATTACTAAGCGCAAAAAAAGACTAGATGGTTTTCTTCTGTCAAAAGATATGTATACAGCTGCTGTTTTACGTGGCAACACTTTCAGTTTTTCGCCCCTTCCTGCAGAATTGGCATTTGACCATCTTACGCTAAAGTTCAATCGGCTGCCCACTGAATTTTAAAATGATATAAAGAGGTTTACACTTTTGAATAATTTGCACTCAAAATGGCTTCTCTTCGAAGTTCAATTTTTCCACTTAAACACCATCTTGACCACCGTCTCTCCATTTTCCACTTGTACGATATTTTTGTTTCTCAAGCCAAACACGTTTTGAGTTTGCTAGTTAGAAGGACACTTGTCTACAAACTTAAGAATAAAAAACAATAGGGTGTTAAAGTGGGGCGGAGCGAGACATGGATAGATTTCGATGCTAGTTCAAAAATAGTTCAGTTTTAAAACCAGCAACTGCTTGGTTGAAACTTTAGAAATAGCCTTATACCCAAACCAATGTCTCCATTGAATTCTCAGCAGCGGTTGCATGTACTCCCACGGTCAGTTTAGCCATTAGAGATGTCAGAACTCCCGTGCATGTTTACAAATGAAAAAAAGTGTTAAACTCACACGAGGGAGTGAATAATTACTACATTTAATGACATAATAGGAAACTGAGCAATGTACATGACAACATTCTCCGCGTATTACAAGGTTAATTCCACCGCAATGATTGTTATTGATTTCAGTGTAAAAGAAAACATTCTTTGATGTTGTTAAACGAAACAATAACAAGATAAGGATTTAAACAATGGCGCAATCTCGTGGGAAAATTTCTTCTTGATTGTGGCGGAACACTAAAAGCTGGTAGTAGGGCTCTGATTAATCTCCGACTAATATTTTCCGCTTTCACTACGTAATGAAGAGTGGTCACGTACATAAGCCCAAAGAGAGGAATAAGGACTGACGATTTATCTCTCAGATCTTTGAATTCATCTCTAAAACATACTTGGTTTAACATGGATGTTTATCCCAAAAATTAAACAAAACGTAATCCGGGTATGCAGAAATCGACACTGGTAGGCTAGGCGTGTTGGTTCATGATTTTCCGACCCCTCGCCCCTCCAAATGATCGACCCACCCCTTGCAAAAAAAATGGAAATCCTGCAAAATTTAACAAAATTCCATGTAAAATCCACCTCAATAATCAAGGAAGTAAAATCATTTTCTGCATTTCGCTCGTGCACAGGGGATTTGAGACTGCAACACGTGCAAATGCAAAAGTTACATCTCCATTATACAGCCACCAGGACCAGGAATGACAAGCCATGTTCACCAAGAGACTGGGATTGGGGGTCAAATAGCTCATAAGGAAGAGGGGTGGGGGGGGGCGGGCGTAAACGCTATTTTTGTGATTTGTGATTGGCCTAATCTTTTTCCTGTGAGATGTGAAATGACTTATTTTTCTCGTGAATCGTGATTTCATTGGAAGTCAGTAGTGAACAGTGATTTTCGAAGATAATTCTCCGTGAAATTGGAAATGAGAAAGAAGTATGATATGAGACATATGACAAGGCTGTGCTTTAGGCGTAACGTTTGTCATAAGTTACACAACTTAGTGTCAAAAAATGCCATCTTCTCTTGGAACATGAAATGCCGATTGTATTTCCCGTGAATTGTGAAAGGACCAATTTATTTATTTACCACCCTCAAGGTATATATGTTACCTAATAGAGCTTCATCTCTCTTGGAAGCTTGCAGTGATTTTTCGAGGCCAAGTATTTAATAGCCAAAAGTTATTGCAGATCCAAATCTTGACAAAGGTCCAGCTTTAACTGGCTTTTTGCCTCTTTCAAGTGGTGCTCAATGGTTATGGTCATTGCCGGAGAACTGGAACAACATTCCTAGGGTCTTTTTCCCTCCCTGATATGACACCAGCCTTTCTCTAGTGATGGACTGCTGTCGCGTATTGTATCTCGCAAGCGACACAGTGAACCAATACGAACTAGCCGATGGTGTGCCTTGTAAACTGGCGGCTCATTACTGTGTTTGGTTTGCTTCTCATTTGCTGAAAAAGCATCGTAAGTTTTCTGCTAATAATTCCAAAACTCAGTAAATGTGCAGGATAACATCATTTATTATATGAAGTAGAAAATTACTTTAGTTTGATAGGCTGAGACGAGGACAATTATCATTAATTCTTCATTTGCGCTGCAGTGCAAATTGACACATGCGCGTTCGTTATTTTCTCAGTCATATAATGGATAAGTAA
>CM042754.1:13767459-13782459 GCA_022496165.2 Catalaphyllia jardinei
GTGAACTCGTGCAGGTAAATCCCGATAATTCACTCGCTGAGTGCGTTGACCTGTAAATACTTAACAGTAACAACAGAATAAACTAAAGTGTGAGAATTAGAGAGATAATTTTAGATTGACATAGTGTAATTTTGATTCAAAGGGGGTTGTTCTCTCTGAGTATGAATGGCCTCTTTTATCTTGAGTTGAAAAGTAGTTGAGGCGTGATCCAAAACATAAAAACATGTTGAACACAAGGCGCGAAAATGTTCAGAATTTTGTAGATGTTGGAAAATGTGAGAGGCCCTATCACTGGCTAAAATGCCCCATCACATGTGTGGAAAAATGCCGGACTGTCTCGACGACGTAGCAGGCATTACAGCCTGCCACGGTAAACTTGTAAGCCACACGTGAACGGAGCCCGCCAGGAATAGCTAGGGTTTCACACCAAACATGTTACCGTTCTTAAAAGAAGAAAATACTATTTTGATGCTTAAATCATTGCAATAGCGCTTGATAAAATGGTGAATCTTTTTTTGGGTGATAACAGAAAATGGCCTATGTAAGGAAGCTTAAAACAAAATGCAGATGAAAATGGTGGGAAAGTTAGTATAGTTAAAAAACATCAAAACACTGTTTTCAGAGGATTGTCACCTGGACAACTGGCGTATGAACAGGAGGAACTTAATTTTCTACTTCTTGAACCATAAACCAGTAGCTTGTTGTTCTTATTTTAACACTTAGGGGCTAGTTATTCATGAACTATTGTGGCATGTGACCTGGAAAGTTAATTTTTTAAGTCAGACTGCGAAGTCCATTATTGCCACAAGGAGTTCTTTTATAATATTAAAAAAAACATTTTTAGGTATAAGACCTCTTAGAGGAGGAGTTGAGGGGAGAAGATGGAAAGATGTGAAAAAGAGAAAGAATCCCGGCTACCCCTCGTACATCCCCTTCGAGCAGCAACTTTAACCCAGTCCCCCGAACTTTACCGTCTGCTCTTAATAAGAGAAGAGACTACAGAAAAACTAGGTTTTGGACGACACTTCGGTAGATATACACTCATGCTCGGTGGTTCTGAATTTCTACATCTTCTTTCTACTCACCACCATATTATTCACTTCAGTGGATTGCTTTACTAAAGCTAGTTCAATTAAAAGGTTGGCGGGTAGCTAGAAACTTACAGCTCAGGTGAAGGGAACTGTCTTCACTCGACTGTCGAATATAATAATTTACTTTGGTCTTGTGTTACAGCGCTAAGTGATTGGCTAAAAAAATCGCGCTACTTTTTCATCCAATCAGAAGTAAAACCAACACCATTCGTGACAAGCTCAAACACGTTTCCCCGCGCTTCGCGTCCGCTACACTGTTTTATATTTAGCTCTTATTAACTGAGCAGGAGGTCTGTAAGGAAGAATCTTGACTAAGGTCGTGAGCTGAGTACAGAACGAATGCAGTGAGGTCTGTACACACGAGATTCTCCCATACAGACCGACTAAACTCGGTTAATAAGATGTTTATTATAAGGCGAAAACAAGAACAATTTAATTCGTTGAATGTAACTGGTTTGCACTAGCTGACATTTTGCTTGCGAGCGCCGATGAGTTTGCTCGTCCTCTTTTCTTTTTTTTCTCATCGATTCAATTCATTTTAATTAAAACTCTCACAAACATTAATTCTACAGGGTGATAGAAAAAAATTGAATACTTACATCTATATACAAATTACATACAGAAGATGATAAATAGTACTAATTGTGATTAATAAATAAACTAATAAAGGAAAGGAGATAAAGGAAGACAAACAGTTTTAATACAAGGTTTCATAGCTTATGAAACAAATCGGGAAGGTGCCCCAAAGTAACTAGATTTAACAGAGAGAATACAGTGTTAAACAAACAATTTAGGTTAAAAGTATTCATTTTTTTCCAAGAGGGCACGGTAACGAATCCTGCAATCTGATTGGTTCTTTCGGGATTTCCTATCTCTGACCACGGTAACGGCGGGAAACAACGCGGATGAAATTGTTATGTTTTGTGAATGAACTAGCGGTGACCGTCACGATCTTTTCCCTTTGTACACTTCCATGGACAATTAATCAACGCAATTTTACCTCTGTTTTACCAATTTTACCTCTGTTCCAATTAGCACAATAGTTCTAAATACTTTAGACACTTAAATAAAGTTATTATTATTATTATTATTATTATTATTATTATTATGCAATTGTTAAATAGTCTCCATTGGGCGCGAAAATATGCTAGGATATTTGTCCGCGGACATTATCTGTTTCGAGTAGCGAACAGTTTTTCGAGAGCGTAGCTCGAGGAAAACTGTGAGCTTCGAGGAACAGATAACGTCAAAGGACAAATATTTGAGCATATTTTCGCCCCAAATGGAGACTTTTGTGTTTATTATCCTTCAAATCTCTTACGCAACGCGCGCAGTTTGGAATATTGGGATTTATATAATAACCAAATCAATGTGCGCGCTCTGATTGGTCAATCAGCTGTGGGTTATTGTGCCGGTAAACCCACCGAAAAATCGCGCGTCTTCTGAATTATTATATAAAAGCAATAGATCACAAGTTTTCTATGGGTTATAGGCTGATAAACCACTTGGGATGTTTGTAGAACACTCGAAGAATTCGTAAACCACTCGCCTGCGGCTCGTGGTTTACAAATTTTTCTCGTGTTCTACCAACATCCCGCGTGGTTTATCAGCTTATAACCCACAGAAACTTGTGGTCTATTGCTTAAATATTTAACAATTATTCCACGAGCGCGCGTTGGATATGAGATGATAGATGGCTAACGAGGCGCGTAGCGCCGAGTTGGCTATAATCATCTCATATTCAATAAGCGCGAGTGGGATAATTGTTTTATTAAAAACGCCCCCAAAATATAGAAAACTAGACTACAATAAGAAATAAAACGGCCCAAAAAATCACGCATACGCTCGCCATTTTTGTAGATCGTGGTATAATGGCTCTCGTATTGCATTATCCAATGATCCAGTTTTTAATAATCTCGGATATCCCCCAGATTTAGCTGGAGGATAATCAAGTGTCTTTCCATTCAGAATTTTGAACATCATAACGGCTTTGGCAAAAAGCCTCTAATTCCTTAGATTTTTCCAATGAAGTCTACGGAACAGGTCTGCAGCACTAGAATCATCAGGGACGGACAGCAATATACGATACATACTTAGCTGCCGTAGTCAAACTGGGGCTTAACCAAACCTTTGAAGATGTTCAAAAGAGTGTAGAATGGTACAAAATCTCTAAGACCGAATTCTTAATAATACCCTCAAGGCAAAGGCGAGTTTACTTGTCAGCTAATCCTTCTCTTACCATAGATAATTTTCCCATTGACCAGGTGTCTTCAACAAAATTTCTCAGTGTATCTATCGATGAAATCTTAAGCTGGAATACCCATATTGAAACTGTTTGTAAGAAAATCTCTTCAGCTTTAGGCTTAACGTTAATTAACAATGAAATAAGTATAGGAAATAGCACGGTTTCAAGGGGTATTTGGGATAAATACCGTGAGTGATATTTCAAAATTCACCAAAATATCACGAGCCGCCGCGGCGAGTGATATTTGGGGAGTTTTGAAATATCATGAGCCGGTATGTATCCCAAATACCCCGAAGAAACCGTGCTATTTTTTGTTTATACTACAAGGCAAAGAAATTTCGCACTTTATGTAACACACATTATTATTTCGTCTCGCGCAATTGATTGGGTTTACAACAACATGTGATTAAACATGTGATCGCTCAAACATCACATGATTTTGGATAAAACTGTACTCTAATGTCTGGAAGTCTCGGTTCTAAAGGGTGGAAGTTTTTAAAAGGTTTTAAACAATCAAAGTTTAACAGTCATCTGCAATCGGTTCTGCCTGTGGAACATTGCACCTCGGCTCGGGAAACTTTTGGCTGAGCTGGTAGTTGATGGTTACTTGACAGCCGTGGAAATTGTTGATTGTCATCAACTGCTCTTCGTTCATCATCAGCGTGTTTTCCGCAGCAGAGGAAAGGCCAACATTTTGAAGAGGACGGCGTTGGTTGGACGTGCTTGCCTGACCGGCTGAGCTTATGATGGATGAAATAAGCCGTTGTTCATTGTCATCGCCTTCTTCGTAGTTGGCTAAAGAGCGCTCGTTTGTATGGCCAGTGACGCCAATAATTGCGGAGCGAGGTTGGTTGGCAGCTTTAAGTTTCTTCACCAGCGTTTTGCGTGCACTGTGGTTTGTGAGCCTTTTATCTTCAATCTCGGCCTGAGCAGCCATAGATTTCATGAAGGAATTAATGCTGTGGATCCCCATTCTCTGTCGCTTATACCACACTTCAGACTTCGGGCGCTCTATGACCGCGAGGTAAAATGGCCCATTGCTTTTCATTTCTTCGGGTCTGTGTGACAGGAACGTCTTCAAAAGCTTGACGGGACATCTTGGCCCACCAGTTGCAAACATTTTTGGCTTAACAACTCTTCGTGTTTTGCGAAGGCCGCCCTGACGCGTTTTTGTGGGGTTTTCTTCGTACGTGATGTACTCGACGCCATTGTCGTCTTTGCTGAATGAAAAATCCTCCACATACATGTCGTGGTGCTCCTGGCAGCCTCGTAATCCGAAATGCTGCGTCAAAACAAACCACATTGTGGCTATTAGGGACTTCGGAGACTGGCTGCCGAGGAGCCCTTTGGACCACAACAGCTCTTCATCTTCAGTGGTTAGTGCCTTTGATGCACGGGGACGTTTGCCATAGCCCTGTTCACGGAGGAAGCGAGCTTTCCCTTCGAGTACTTTGCGACTGTTGACAAACTCTCTGTCCTTGGCAATGGAAATGTTGCTGCCTACTTCTTTTAAATGACGGTCAGGGGAAGCTATCATTACCCGCAAACTGTCTGGCTCGTAGTCTGAACCATCCTTCTTTCTCACCTCGGCGAAAAACCTTTGAAGCTTCTCGTCAAGTTCCTTGGCTTCGTAGCTTACAATATCCGGACTGTATCCTTTTTCTTCAGCCCATGTCGTCCAAACAGCAAGCCAGGTCTTAGTGCTTTTCTTTGTGTTCGAATTTGTGGCATTTTCCTTAAACTGTTGCAGTTCTTTCGCGTCACAATCGGGAAACCTGCCCGCCATTATTTTAAAATTAGAAACAATCATTTCTCAGTTACCATGGAAACTGGCGTAATTTTTACATGTAAGTATTTCAAATTTGCCTTAAATACTACTTGTCTTAGCCAATCACATTTTAGAAATTTCTTAGCCTGTAGTATAAAATAAGTAATCACATGATAATAAAGTAAAAAAGGTCACAGTGGGAATTATAAAATGTATAAAACTTGAAAATTAAGACAGAAAATAAAATAAAATCGGATGAGCAAGAGAAGTCACTCTAAGCGAACCTTTTGAGATTTAAAAAGTTTAAGCAATGAAATTTTAAAGGCATTATAAGGTAGACATCTTGTGTCTTATGGAAGGGAATTCCAGTCTGTTAACGCCCTATTAAAGGATCTGAGTACACCCCACAGTCGTGTTTGATGTAGATCTAATAGTTCCCTTGGAGCGAGTGTTATGGCTACGATAGTCAGTGCCTCGGGTAATCATACTGTTTCTTTCACTGTCATTAATAAAATTATGCATAAAAAGACACCGTTGCATTAACCTTCTAGTTGATAGATTCATCTAGTTCAGATCTAGAAGTGCTTGAGTTGAAGAAAAAAGCATCGCTCGATCCAGAAGTAGCTTAGCTGCTTTATTCTGAAGAACTTGGCTAGAATCGTTTTTTTCGTCGCCCTATACGATACTTGTATATTCAAGAATATGAATGACCATTGTTGACACATCGATCCCTCTTGCATAAACTGGGAAAAGATGCTTGATTCGTTTTAAGACACCTAGTCTCTTTGCTATTCTACTTTGTAGTTGTTCAATATGGTCATGCCACGTAAGATGCTGATTTATTGTCACTCAGTCCAAGGTATTTGAATTTGGTAACGTTCTCCAATTGATCACGGCTGGCTACAAGGGCTATGTCATCGACTTAGTTTGTAACCTCCACCAATGACTAAACTTCGACTTAGTAACGTTTACCCTCATCCTATCTAGCAAGAGACAATCTCAGCAAAATCGTTTGAAAATGTTTTTGAAAAGCGTTCAAGACTTTAAAAGTTAAGTTTTCCCCAAAATAACTTTTTCATCAAAATTTATATATTTCACGGTACCATTTCACCTTTGAGGGCGTTTGGACGTTTAGCCTATGGGCGCTTAACAAATATTTTCATAAGGTTTCTGAGTGGGCGAAAAGCATAAAGCTATTTTTTAAAAAATCGTTTTTCAGACGTAAACGTATATGCGAGGTCGAGGCCTTCAGTTGACAAAACTGAGTTCAATACGGAACCTGTCAGCGAAACAAACCTCCATCTACACATGCAAGTTGTAAGAAACATTTGAAAAAGTATTTAAATTTTTCTTTAAAGTTTTAACCTTTTGAAACGAATGTTTGAACAATAAAAACAAAACATTGCATTCTCATCACAATGAGGGATTTCGTCGCCTTCCTCGATCGATTGTGGCGTCCACTAGCATGCACTGCAAATTCCGTGGCACTGGCAATGACTAAAATGGATTTCTGTTCAGTCTTCGCAAAATTCTATCAACAGGTCAAGGCAATGCATGGAGGCTAGACGATAGCCGTAGGCATTTTTGGAATTGTCGATTCAAGGGTGAATTTCATGAGGAGAAATGTGATGTGGGTCAATGTGTCAGTCATTACTTGTAGTTTTGATGGATTGCCAACTTCCAAAATGCAAATTCACCAAATGCACTCTGCTCTGCCGTCAGACGGTGGAGTTGGTTTTATTGATGCATAGTTTGGCTCTGGTTTTTGTCAGGTAATCAACAAGCATGATAAATTGTCCTCAAAATGGAAACATTTTTTTTATATTCTGACATCTCAGCTGCCCAACTGGCAAATATCCTAAGCATTAGCTGCCACCGTGCTGTTGTAGACACGGATGTTACTGCCACAAAAAAGATCCAGAATATGTTTATTAGGACTAAGTATCGCCAAACTGGAACCCCTTCTGCGGCATTTAATTTTCGATTATCAACATTTACCCTTCGCGACGTCTCAAGAGTCTGGTGTTGGTCCATGAAATAACTTTTGATATATGGTGTGCATCTTTCGAAATCACTTGTGAGGTGTTAATCTTATTAGAAATCGACTCACGAGAGATTCCAAATTCCAAGCATGTTCGTTGCGAGTGGTTTTATGTAACCTCGTCATTTCCCCTCATGTCATACATGTAAGCCATTTAATGGCGCGTTCTCTTGGAGAGTCGCAAGGAATCACATACGCTTTGAAAAATATACACAGCGGACCTTAAAAGTATAAATCAGCCTTAGAGGACTTAATTGCTTCCCTGGCCTAAAAAACAATTACTACGTATGTAACCATCCTCTGGATTTAATGTGAAATTGCGTTACAAACGATACTCTTTCTTTTTTGGAATAGTCACTGCTGACAGTTTGTCTGCACGATGTTTGTCTTTCAGAAATTCTTCTTACAGATATTTTTATTAAGCTATTCCAACCTCGGGATACCGTTGCCACATTTTTCGACGATTCATTTTAGAACCTCCATGCTCGTAAATATATACATGCACAAAATTGAATGGAATTTTGAAAACTTTTTCCGGTTTAAAGACGTGATCTTCGTCGTTTGCGGAACATACAGACGGTTTTTCTTTTTCATAAGCTACTCAGTCGTCTTGGAAAGCTCATTAAATTAAAATCGTATTTTGTACGGACGCACTCGATAAACAATAGTGGCACAGTTTGGAAGCCGCTGATTCAACTGGAGTTTTCGCATCTCAGTCAGTGGTCAGAGTATAGATCTTTAAACTGTAGAACTAAAACATGTATGGATTAAAATTACTGAAAGTATTGCTGTAGGTGCATTAGCATGGGTTAAGGTACTTAGTTTTTCTCCTCAAATATTCAGCGTTGTATAGATCTCCAGCTGTTATAATTCAGAGTACTGCAGCATTAACTGAGCTTCATGTCCAAGTAAAGTTTGTAATTCAGGTTCAGTCACTGTAGGTTAAGTTTGCTTGTTTTAAATTTTCATTCAGTTTTATATTATTTGCACACAAGTTTCCTTTCTTATTATGCAGTACAAACATCTTGCTCTTAATTCTGACTCTTTGTTTGCTTATTTGCCAGTTTTGTTCGATTTCTATCTCAAACATGAAGCATTTCCTGGGTTTTGCTTGTTTTTGTCTTGGTGTCTATTTTGAACAAGACAGTTAACCACCGAATTCAGTTCACATTTGTTAATATTTACAGCTTCTTGTTACAATAGCCAAACTTTTTTCGCTGAGCTCCTCAACACTGGTTATGTACTGTATTCCTGAAGGGACCATTCTGTCTCCAAAAATGCAAGCTCCCGGAGGACGCAAGCATGAAAAACGGGTTCGAAGTTATACAACTTGAAAAGGTAATGGACGAAAAACGCTTGCTTCTTCTTGTAATCGGAAAACCAAAACTGAAAGAAAAAAACTACGGTTTAGCAATCGGGTCAAAAAGCCTATAATCATGATTTTAGCCTGTTCATGTTGCAGAAGGAAAGGACTGGTATTTTCATTGTATAGCCAAGCCATGATCTGTGTTTCAGCTGATCAATGACCTTTGTATCAGGAAAAATTGCTTTTTGATTACAGCAAGGTGGACATTCCTAGCAACTATACCAGGGATCGTAGATCTTTGATTTAGTGACATCCGTACAACCTTCTAAAAAGTCGCAAATTTGTATCTGAGGGCCGCCGTGGAAATTGAGAGCAGCCGGCCGTATTTTGGTAGAAATCATGAAGCGAATGACTCAGAGAAGCCACGGAGTTGAATCGAAGATCTCGGCCATTGCTGCCTCGAGACATGGAAAGACTAATCGGCCTTTCGAACAACTCGAATAAGGAACAACTCAGTGTGCTTATAGGTGGAATTCATGGAGCGCCAAGCTCAAGGAAAATGGCGTCCGGGTCTGAAGAACCGGGAACAGAGCTAGGCATCTGAGAAGAAGATCGTAGCCTTGTGTGTCGTACGTAAGAAAGGAAAGGAATTAGCTCAACTGAATACAGCTACGACAAAATTGTTAATATACTGTTCAGACCTTTTCTGGCAAGGGTACAAATTCATCTTATTTTACCAATAGCACCTTCATAGCCAGCAAAGAAGCCAATTCTTTAAAAAGCATTTATGTTTCATCGGTAAATCAGTGCACACATGGTATCGAATTTAGATTAGCCTCATCGACCGTGTTGTCACGAAGCAGCTAAGCAAGGTCGGTCATAAATCATCAAAAAACATTTGTCAGTTGAATTGAAGAACGTCGGTCCCTTTTTCAGTAACCTTCTAGGAGCATTAACGCAAGAAAAAAAACCTCATTCATTCTTAATGGTGTCTGGGTTTCAAGACTACAAATTAATGAATGGCGGTAAGTCCAAAGGAGGACAGCAAGAAGGAATGTCTTTGCCCTTCTTACACTTGTAATCATGTAAGTCATGCTAATAACAACTGAGATTTAAGATGTTTAAAACTTTCTGATACATGTGCCAAATAAATAAAGAAATTTACACCAGAAACGACTAGGGTTCTTTCCGGCGTCAAGAGCTGCTTTATCCTTAATTGTACCTAAGTGTTTCGGTTTATTCCCAGAATATTTCGACAATTTCGTTGTTGCATTTAGCTTGAGGTTGACTTTTGTTTGGTTTTTACATAAGTTCTTAAGCATCCTTTGATAATTGACAATTCAAATGCTGTGGCTGCTCGCTTGGGCAATGGCTTTACTTTCAATTATCCGGTTTTGGCAAGGGTAACCAATCCTCGAAATTTTGAGGAGATTTAAATTACTTTCATAAACAGAGACGTACATATTTACGCATTTCCCTCTCTTCACAAAGTTTAGTATTCCTAAAACCAAAACAAAATATCCATCCATCATCGGACAAAAACCATTGATTAAAAAAGTTTTTCTTGATCAAAGTATGTTTTGAATTACGATACTTTCATCTGTTGGAGAATTTGTAGGAAACGCAACAAGATTATGTGTGTTCTCTGGGGTCATATCGTGTTCAGTTCCTGTGGTTGTCTAGCACCTTTCAGTTTTATTAAGTTGTGGTCAGAATGCATCACGCATATTTACTCTTGGTGTTGAGCAAAATTACTATTGGTCCTAAAAAAAACCCGGAGAAGAACGAATCTTTACTCTGCCCAGTCTGAATTTCGACTCACAGGTTGGATCGATTTAACTATGGTCAGTTTGGAGCACGTACATTATACTCAGTAATTACTGACCGGAATTTTGATAGTGACAACACTGCTGGAAAATCTGCAAAATGTTTGTTTTAGTTTGACTGAAGCTTTAGTATAATTTTTGTGGCTCATTTTCAACTTAGCTTACGTTTAGGAGGTCAAGACTAAAGTTGTTTATTTAGCAATGATATCAAAATTTCACTCAACTTTTTCACTGTTTCGTAAGCTCAATGACATGCATATACCCAGAATTTGAATTTCGATTAAAGAAAACAACTAATCAAACCGTGAGAAAATGAACGATATAAATTTAGACTCACTGTATTAATTAGTTTACTAAATTTGGAAGACCATGACAAGTATTTTTCAGACAAAATATAAGCCCCTTTGTCTTAGGTTTTGCACGCAAAGGTTATGGGTTCAAAGTGAGCCCGAGTTTTCTGCAAGGTTTCGACAAGCTGGCTATGAATTCAGCTGGACATCAAATGTATTAGTGGTTAAGTGAATTTTTAAAATGAGTTACTTTCGTGTAAGAAGTCTGTTTGTGGCTTGCCTCGAATGGGAGGAAATTACCCTAAATAAAACGTTGTTTACAGTTGTTTATCAAACTAATTAGGGGATTCTTTATGAACCCGCAATGTCCCACCCCCAGTTCAAGATTTACAACTCGACTCCGCCCTCCTGTCGAGGCGTTTTAGCGTTTGAAAAGCTCAATTGAGAAATCATGGAAGATTCCGAAAACGAAAACTGTGCTGTGTAAAGATGAGTCTCTGCGGCACACAGAAGAGTGACATCTTGGACTCCATTGTACACAGCACTTCCGAGCCCAGGCGGTTTTGTCATTGTTTGGGTACCTAATGCGATTCTTATCTGTTTATTTGGGGCAAACCTTCTCAAACATGTGCAAATATTATGTCTTTATTTCACGACAGTGGACAAAAATTCAGTTTACAATCATAATGTAAAGTCTGTCCCTTAATATCCGATCTGTCCTTACAGATGGGACGGTTTATGTGACCATTTGCTTTCACCATAATAACCGAAGCGACATACGTAGTAGGAGTCAGTAGGACTTTAGAAGCGAATGAATTCTGGAGAGGTTATTCGTTTTAACTTATTTTAACCCAAATAAAATCACATAACAATGAACCTTTTCTTTACTGTGGTTGGACAATAATCAAATTTGGTTTGATAATGGCATATTTAGTAGCGATAAATGTAGTATCAAACTAATTGCCACTATACGGCTTCCCATTGTGACCAAAGCGTTTCGAAATTGGAACCTTTCGATCTCTTTGTGTAGCTAGAAAATTGTTAGATCCAGTCTTCAGCTTTCGAAGCTGAATGTGCCTTTAACCTGGCCCTAAAAAGTTTCCAAAGTACCTGAACTAGTGAGTTTTCCATCCGGTGGCTTAATATTAGTGTAGGAGAATGGTTTGTTCAAGTTTGCCCGAAGTTACCAAGGGGTAAAACGAAGCTTTCTTTTGCACGATTTTAACTGAATTTGTAATTTAGAGGATCGAAACATTGACTTCGACTTAAATATACCAGTTGTTGTGTTACAAAACAAAAAAAGACGGTCACAATAAGATGGAAAATAGTTACATTGGCTATTAACTGACGTACCAGACATCCTTGTTGAACAACTCCCAATTCCGTGAATGATGAAGCCGTCCCACCGGCCTATATAGCACTCAAATAGCTCATTTTCGTCTAGCCTGCTAGCAAGCGTATTTCCCACTGAGACAAATGGTATTTAAACTCATCTTTAACGTCTATACAAAAGTGTCTCTGAAATAAACACTGGACAAAACGTTGAAGAACGCTTGGGTGCTCGCTGCTAGATGTGACAGGTCGACATTTTGGTCGAATTCTGGACCCTATCAGAACACTTGGACACTAAACCAAGCGTTCCCTGCTTTTCATCAATGCAACTGGAAATGCGACAAGGCGTTATTACAACAATCGTGAATATAATATGCCTTTATTTCACTGTCTACCTGTATTTGAGACAACTAGTTTACAAGCGTGAATCAACTGATGCATGCTAGATGAAAATCATTTGGGAAGACTCCCTGCAACAATCATTGATATCTAAATCAGATTTGAAACAGTTGCCAGTTCTTTCTACAGTTCCAGTCACTCTGCGTTCTATCACCTTTGGGGAATGACCGGTGATGAGTTTTAAATATGCATACTAGACAACGGCTTGGCGTAAAATCTTAATCATTACACAACCAATTCGCAGTGTTGAGAATCGCCCTCCCAAATTACTTCCACAGGCATTATAAAGGACTGAGGAGTCATAAGTTGAAACTCACGATCAAATCTATCTTCATGAACTGCTGTTGCTGCAGTTCCTTTTTATAGATAACGTTTTCAATATTGTTTTATTTGCTACCTTAAGTTGACAACACGGGTGCCTTTAATCTTCCCATACCGTAGCCCAGTCGCTTTGCTACAGCCATTGTCACTAGTACAATAGCGAAGGAACAGAAGAAAGCTCTTCAAATGGTCACTGAAATTCTTCTTCCACACCGTGTTCGCAGTCATTATGAGTTGAGCAAATAATCTCTGCAACTGATTTTCAACAGGTGAAAAGACACGCTTTTGGAATATTTTATTGGGATTTCGTTCAGGAAGGAAGGCCAGATGTGGTTTATTGTTACGCTACAGATTGTTGTTTGAGGTTCCCCATCAATTCCAATGCCCAGACGTGTTGTGGCCATCCAGTTCTTGAGCTGCGACGTGGCGGAGCTGAACATCTCTGTTTTTCGTCACTGCTCTATTCACAAAAATTTGAATAAGCAAATTAGCAAAAGAAGATTTAATCCCAGCCATCAACAAAACTAAGAAGGCACCATGACTGTGTGGACATTTCAGTTGTATGCTGCGTGCTCCACCGCAACTAAAATAGGTCAACATGCAAGCATATGATGAACATAAGACAACCAAACAATCTGTTCAGAATTAACTCCACATTTAACAAAGAAAAGAGATGGAACCCCATCGAGAACCTTTAAGGTATTGTGATGCAAGAAATTCGCTTTATCTCTTACACCTTCTGAGATTTGGTGCCATAATTTGTAGTTTTCGTGATGAGCCTCTCTTGTCGCAACCTGGTTTATCGATGCAGTACCTACCGTGTTCAGTTTCTTCGGTTAACATTTTGACCATAGTCAGTTGTTATAGTACTTAGGACTGCCATTAAATAGAAAGCAATTAAGAAACAATGACCTTAGCAGGAAACTCCACTCGAAAATTGTATTTTAGTATTTCAAGGTCCCAGTAAACCCCCAAAACTATCAAGATGTTTTCCTGTTATTTACCTTTGGCGAATCCACTTGATCAAAACTACTGCTATCATTGCTATCGGTTTCGTTGTTGTCTGTTTTGCGGTGGGATTCCTCAGCAGGCGTAAGGATTTCCTGGCCCTGGGCTTCGTCTTCGAGTTGATTTTCCAAATGATGAATATAACTCATAGCCAGTTTCAGTGTTTTGATCTTAGATAGCTTAGTGTCAGATGGAACATTAGGAATGTGCTTCCTCAAATCGTCAAATGCAGCATTGATGTTTTGAGTCCTCCTCCGTTCCTTTCTGCTGGTCGCTGCTTTAGGTTTGGCCTTTCGTCTCCTACAGCCTCCACCAACTTCTGGCCTGTTTGCGTTAGAACTACTTTCTCCATCGTAATCTGTCACTTCAACGTTATGATCTTCCATGTTTCAATGTCACTAACTCTGTGATTTTAAACCGACGCGGATGCAGCAAGAACCGTTGATGATATCTCGGTCAGAACTGTCCGTACAGATGTTTTTTCGTGTTTACAAGGCAAACAGCTGCCGCACAGGTTATGAGAAAGTTTCACGTATGTTCCTAGAGCTCATAGGTTCTATTGTTTTCAAACATGTCTCGGTCGGGGGGAAATCCATCCCAGAATCCAACCTGAGGACAGTTCACGTGCGTGCGTGTTGACCGATCCAAGCTTTCGATATCTCTCGACGATTTCCGCTCCCTTATCGGCCTTGACCTAACCTTGGACTGACATATGTTCAATTGTTAATTTTTGCTTGCCAGTGTTTAATTTGTTCATTTAACGATTTTCGCACCATAATTTAAAGTTGCCGCCAGAGAGTGTTCGCTTTTCGTCTTAAAACTTGGAACAAAGCCTCCTTCTGGGAAAGGCAATCTTTTTCCCCAGTCTAAAGTTCATACCAAACCATCAATATTCACAAATGACAGTAAAACCTGATGTATTTCATTTGTTGTCAATTTACACAATTTAAACACTATTTGTATTGACAGTTTAGGAACGCATCTGGAAAATGGCGGAAACTTTCGCATAACTTTCTGATCAACGACAGAAAAATCGATCACTATCTTCGAAATGCACTTAGAAAATCAACCTTATTCTTCATGATAAATCGTGTCTAATTTCCTGTAACAATGTTCTTGCATTCCACAGTGTTCCAAAAAGAAATGTCTTGAATAGCTTGAGAAAGAATCTTTGCAAATATTACGCAACCGGTTTTAATCATTGTTTGGTTAGTACGTGAGCTTTCGACGGACTCAGGAAATATAACAAGATAAAATTGGCCAAGAGAAATTTTTTTCGTAAAATCGTAATCGATGATTTTGCTTTGGGTTTCCGTATTTGCCCCATCCTTTATCGAGTCACGTTCTTCTAATAAGACTGATTTTGGTTGACC
>CM042754.1:13787459-13789825 GCA_022496165.2 Catalaphyllia jardinei
TTCTGGTTGAGGTTCTTTCAAGGAGCCCATATACTAAGTGCTTTGAAAACGTTTTTTTAGCTTCTTTTTTTGTAAACTAAATTTAGCTTGACTCTGAAGGGATCACTGATCCTGGTACTGACACCAAGACAAACTCGCTTGTGTAAAGATTGCTGGCCCTTAAAATATTTCTTTGAATCTTGATAACTAGAGAAGAATTATCCAATTACTTGATGGATACGTAAAGGGGTTAAGGTGATAACTTTGCAAGGCTCAACCTGAGAACTCTGATATTTCATACCTTTGTGTGGCATGTTGGATTCCTTGTTGCATGCTGCTGTACAACGACTACCAACGACTTTGCCGTTGGTGTATATTTGATATTATTTACTTCTTTGATCGTGAGCGGGCGGTATCCTGACATTCCTGCAATCTGATTGGTTGCAGGAGCAGGCAGTATTTTCCTATCTCCTGACCACGGTCATGGTAACCAACTACGCAAAGCGCAGAGTGAAGCTGCGATTGCTTAAAACGTGACATTGAAATGGCTCTACATGTTATGGGATCGTTCTTTTCAAACTCATTAGTAATTCATCGAGATTAAACAAAGGAAACCACGATCGTAGCGGTGTTTAGGTAACTGGCCCCGGTTGTTCGAAAAACGATTAAAATAACCCTAGGTTAGCGATTATTCCGCGATTATATTTCTTATTTCTTTGATAACTAATAGGGGGATGAAATGGTGTTCCTGAAAACAGATTTATTCCTAGATTAAGCTCGGATTAAGCCGGTAAAACCGGTCTGTGATGAAAGAAAATGGTTTAGCACTAGGGGAGGGAAGGGATAATGACGGCTCCTACAAAATTTATATGAACTTTAACTTGTTCTTGAATAAACAGAAGAAAAAGAGAGCCCAATATTTTTATATCTTAACTATATTTGTTTTCTATAAGAAACAATAAAAACTGCTTCGAGTTGTGATTAAAAGATCTTTGCAGGATAAACGCAGGGCCAAGCTCACTGAAAAATCACTGAGCTCTCGAAACTCTAATCAGTCAAATGTTCAGCCTTAGTTCGTACTTTATAAATTTAGAATAGCCTCTATTCGGATGGGCTAATACAGTGTGTTTGGCAAGGGGAAAATACTAGGAAAGAGGACAGCCATCAACTAAGCAAAGAAGAGAAAGCGGAGATTGGTTATCTTAATTCTGCCGGATGAGATAAACAACGTTTTGAAGAAGTTTGACGGTGAAGTAAACTTTAAAAGTATTTTGTCCATAAAATACTCGCTTTTATCGACTGAACCAAATGAGCCTTTAATTCCACCAGTGATCTTTCCTTACAGCGTCTAGTAAGTGACGATTTATTTCTATCTCTGAGATCTTTCTGAGAGTGGAAATGTTGACTGAAATTTCTCGCTTCCCGCTCGTCGTGTGAACTGAAACTGAATTTTGCGGATCATCGAACAGCGTTCGAAAAAACCGCTGAAAAACCGGACGCAGGAAGGCTCGTCCTTGAGAGAATAGTAACATCTATTTTAGAAAAGTCTTCAGGTAGCCCGAATTGCTTTTCTTTTCCCACCGGGCCAGGCATTTAATTAAAATCAACAAACTGAAGTCCGCCATTTTAATATGTCTGTCTCCTTTTTCATCCGATTAGCGAGTTAATCCACTTCTCGACACTTCGTTAGGTGTGTTAAATTCTTGGATAGTGCTAATCGAGCTTCGAGGAACAGAATTTAATCGAAGGATAAATTTATTCCGATTAGGATGATTTAATCGTGGGTTAGCGCTTTGGAACAACAAGGGCCAGAACGTAAATAGTATCATGGATGTTTATTTCTCCGTCTTCTCCTTAGTTTTACTACTTTCGATTAAGAAGGTCTATCAATATATATCTAACACAAAAGACTGTGTTTTCCAAACAGTTCAAAGTTTTTCAAAAATACTCGACCGGCTACGCGCGTCGTATTTCCAGCGTTTGGAAATGTCGTCGAACACGGTCTTCCGTGTTTTCTCTGAAGCCATATCACCTGTCTAGGCGATATGCTTCTGGTTTGATATATTGCATGAAAACGCTTCGGTTTTGCCATAACCATCAAGAAAAACAACAAAAAAACACAACATAGCGTATGGTCGACTCAATTCTGACATCTAACTGAGGAAAGCACTCAACTTTCAAATTTTGCCCAGAAATCGTTTGAAATAACACGCTTTCGTAACTCTCAAGATATTGCCGCCAGCGCAGCGTGAAGCGAAATTTAACTTGCTCTAAATCCTCAAGTTATGCGCTCTTCAAATTTGGATGGAGTTCTGCAATAAGAATTCATAGCAGGCCTAGAGCATAGTTAATAGAGGGGACTGGTTATGAAGCTCGGCAAACATCAA
>CM042754.1:13794825-13847702 GCA_022496165.2 Catalaphyllia jardinei
AAATAGTTACGGAATCCCGAATTAGTGAATGTATTAATGGTTTGCACAAGAGATGAATTTTTCACTCGTAAATTAGGCAATCTGTACCAAAATTGATACATGATTTGAGCTGTTAATTTCTTTACCGGGTACAATATATACTGGCATTCCGACGGCATGTATAAACGAATTCCAAGTTAGGCCGTGGTCTAAGAGAATTAAATGGGTCTAGATGTACTTATAAACAGGTCAGTCGAAGTGTCTAATTACTTTTTTTAGTTTGTGTTACACCTTAACACGGTTTACTGTAGATGCCAATTTATCATAAAATTTGATGTTGGCCAGTCTAGTCACACCACTTTAGCCTATTATGTTGAAATTTGATATTACTTAACCGTTTCTTGACTTAGGTTCTAAGCTTACAAAAATAAATCAGGTACAAATACAGGTAACAATTCATTGCTGCCGCAGCGAGTGAGCCTGAAGCGAACGAGCGAGGCAGCTCTCTAATCAGCAGAAGATTACATTATAGGGGCTTGCAATCACTTTTTCTTACTAAACGCAAGGAATTGTGGTTATGCGCAAATGGGAAATTTGGGATGCACTGTGGTATGCGCGAGGAATTGTAGTTATGCGTGAACGGATATATTTTAGGATGCGCAGTGATATTGCTCAAGGAATTGTGGTTATGCGCCAATGGATGATTTAGGATGCGCAGTGAACCATAGAATCATTATTTTCACTACTTGCCGTGAGGCTTAAAAACGATAGACAATTGGCAAGCGACTCGCCGACGCGTGCTGAAAGATGAAAACTTTATATTGCAAAAAAGTTAATACCTGTTCGCGGCGCATCATAAAAACTTTAATGAAACATCGTTTCTACGGATAAAGATCATTTCACCGTTTAAATTGCCGATTTATGCCGAATAGAACCGGAGATATTATTATTTTCAGTACTTGCCGTGATGCTTAAATCGATAAACATATATGATATTTTATTTCACTTCCTCTCCGGTGAAGCAGAAGCGGCTCAGCAGAACCAACCGCGGCACGAAGTTATTGAGAATCTTGGCTCATTATTTATGTTTACCGTGAATGAAAACTTTAGTCAGTTTGCATCACAATACTTAGTGATACTCTTGTTAAAGCTACGAACTTAGATGTGAAAACAATGCTTTTTAAAGTGACGTGTTGTTTACAAACTCGCGCTATACTTAGCAGGAATAGTAGCCGGCGAAATGTCTCGCGAACGTGTTCCACGAACGAACCATTTCTTTCTGAACCAAAACTCCTTGGGGCGGGAGAAAGCTTATTGTTCAAAGACAACATTTCGGTTGGATATATTGCTCGCTCTTAAAGCACTAAAAAGATCGTGAGGCGGCTTTTCCGCTGTGACACTATTTACACCGCATTGCTAGACTTTATCGGAGTACCTCCGTGAACTTCGCGGTAAAATGAAATGTATGCTTAGCGGATATTCTTTTCCTAAACAGGGAGAAAACCAAGCAGTCGTTGCAAGTAGGCAGTGATAATTACTCGACTAGATTGGAAATACTATAAAGCTTCATTGAAGATGTTTTGACAATATGCAAATTTGGCTGTAATGGAACGGCTCTCGCTTTTTGAGTTTTCCTAACAAAGCTAGTTATTGTTTTGTCCAACAATACTTCACAAAAGAAACAGTTAAGGCCCGGCCAAACGGATCCAACATCATCCAACATTGTTGAATCCAACATTGTTGGACGAGGTGGCCAAACGAATGCAACATGTTGGATTCAACACTTGGACTCGAGAGGTCTGGGTCCAAAATCTTCCCAGAATCCTTAGAAAACAAACGCGCGCCATATTGGTTTGCCTAAATTGAAAGATGAGAAAGATGGCGTGCGACCGATCGAAGATGTATTTATCCGCTCTTGCTCTGCTTGAAATATTGGAACAGGAGGATGATAGAGTCACAAAAAAGGGAAAGACTAGACACTGGATAAAGCGAAGGGGAGGGACAGTTCGCCTGAATATATTTTTTTTATTAATAAATGCCGTTTCGTATTTCGAGAGCGGCGATAGCTTACATCGTGGATGAAGTTTGCAAAGCCATAGTCAAAACTCTTGGGCCGGTTTGCCTTTAAGACCCTTCATCAACGGCTGATTTGCCCTTTCTTTTTCTATTTGCGGAGAGATCGCTTGTACTTTCTTCGGAGAGTCTTGTGCAAAACAATTCTTCACAGTTCAGTTCATAGGGTAACAATTATCATACTCAATATCGTTCACACTTCTGGCAGCATTTTTACCATTTAGGTTTACTAGTTTACCAAATAGATAAGTGGAGAAGAAATGTATTTTAAGTGGAGAAGCTGTATTAAATCAACTGGTTTACAACATATTTTAGTCTGATGTTTGGATTCATTATTATCAATTTCTTAAGCCCCATGAAAGTACATATTTTGTGGCATTATGATTATTTTGGTGTACTGTGGGGGATTTTCCTAACAGGTAATTTCTTTCACCTTTTGTCCTTTTGTTACTCCAACTAAAACACCTCAGTTTTCTTTCATTATGACCTTAGTATAAAGGTGTAGGGGAAGAATTTATTCACTTTTATTAATAACAGGACCTCAATTATAAATGTGTGCTTTGCACTCACTCGGGTAGGTCTAAAAATTCAAGATCGTCATTACATATTGAATTGGTTCCAAATAAGAGAATCCCATATTAAACTGAAAGGGCTGTGGTTAGCTAATGGTTCTGGTAATGCTAGTTACTTTATTATCGACTACACACATTATGGATTACTTGAACAATAGTGTGAGCATGTGAAACATCCCAAGCGTTGAAGGCCAATAACACATGACCCACAGAATTGGGGAGGATGCAGGGGGTGCTCACTCCCACCCCCCTTCCCCCTGAGATGACCTGCGGCTTTCTTATACAACTGGTATTCTGCAGAAAAAACTTTATTGGTGTTGAAGTGGAGCAGTGAGTGGTGCACCCCCTCCTAAAAAAAATCCTGAATGCGCCCCTGTGAGACTGTGGGTGAACCCAGTGGCTAAATCGATGCTACCAAATCTTGGATGAGTTGTTTCCAGGTTAATCTGATACTGCTTCAGTATGCTGCCAATCTTGCTAAGTTGTTCATCCAAAACAGTGTGAATGGGTTGAGTTGCAATAAGCTCTACCGATAATTGCTGTTTAGTTAATTCTGTCAATGCTGTACTGGTTGATTCAGAACATGCTGCACATTGACATTTCCTCAAGCAGTTACTGCAACCTGAATGGACATCAACTCTGCTTTTTGTTTCACATGATTCAGGTATGTCATCAGCCTCTTTTTTAAACATTCACTTTCATCCAAACAAATTCCTCATTACACCTGTCATACCTAGCTTGTTGGCAGCAATGTCCTGGCCATTGTAGTACAACATAGCCTTATTTGATTTTCCATCTCTATCTTCTTTGCCAATTTCTTGGTAATATGATTCCAAAGTTCTTGGTGCACCAATGTGAATAACCTGTCTAATGCTAGGGACATTTACCCCAATGCCAATAGCAATTGTGGTAAAAACAGCACGAATCGTACTGTTACTAGATTTGCATGTTAACACATTAGCATCTGCTGTTTCCTTTGCTCAGTTTGGGGGGCATGAAACTGGCCAAAAGTCAGTTTTCTGGTATTTTCTCAGCATTTACAGGAAAGTAGCTTGCACACTTCTCTATTGTAGTGTGATTATTATATATTAGTTAGTAGGGTGGTCTATCTTGCATGGGGTCACATACCCTTTTATAGACTCTCCCTGGCATTTTTACTCCATTCTCGCCTCACTCATGTATCCTCGCCAAAATTGTAATAAATAAATAAATAAAAATAAATAAATAAATATCTTTAAACAATTTTAAATGCATATCCACGCAACTTTAAGGGTAGATAGATAAGAGTAAGAGGACCGTCAGCGAGTTTTGTCTTTAGATATTTTGCAATAGGATATAAAATTGAATCATAGCTGTCGACGCCTGAGTAGTAGAAATCACGATAAATGTATTTCGAAATTCAACGGTCCACAAAAAAAACTATTTTGCAGCTAAAACACGCAAAATGAAGCCACATTGAAGCTAAATCTTCAGACATCTTCAACCATTTTTGATTCCTCGAACTGCTGATCAAGTGTAGCGAAGACGAGGTTCTATCATCTACCACGTGACAAAATACTCCACGATTCGTTGAGTATTTCGCGGGGGGTCTAATGGTGTGTGCCAGGGTCTTCTCCGCGCTCAGCCGCCATCTTGAAAGCGGAGTACACCCTGGGAACGAGGTTGATTTCTGACATCAATACTGGCAATTATGAATTTAATCTAATTTGTTCTAGTTTAAATTTCTGTTAAACAAATCATGTTTTTTTAATCATTTTTCATCATCATAGTTCTAACAGAAGTTTAAAAAACATGCCTCAATTTTACACAGCTTGACACGTTACTGAACAAACGCGACTAAAAGTTATTTTGGTCTTTCAGTACACTATTACCACAGGTTCGCCATTAAATATATGGTTTGAAGACCCTTAGAAGGCCCAAAAGGAAGTTAAAAATCACAAAATATGCACAGGCAGTTATTGATACGATTTTAACAAGGAACTAGGGAAATAAATTAAAGGTATGAAGTATTTCTAAGTAGAACATGCGGCTACTTCCTTTACTCAGTCCGTTATGATTTCTGAGCACATTGGCAGCAAACACAATGTGTCAAATAACGACGACATTGTTTCAGGTAGTCTAATCGAATTGCCATTCCATAACAGATTTGAAGACAAGGTACTAAAATTATTTTATGAGGAGCATATGTAACCTTGGCATGATAAAAACTACAAAGGTTAAAATGATAGTTTCGTTTGTTGACGGCGTAAATGAAATTCTGACGGTTAACAATTAAAAGCAATTCCCATGTCATAGATTTTTTATTCTCTCTTCCACTTTTCGTAGGAAAGTAAGTAAGTAACAGAAGCAGAGGCCAGATTCGTTTGATATGGTTATAGGTGTCGGTCAGTTTTTTTAATCGTCTGCAAAAATTGTGCTGCCCTTGGAAAATTACGTAGACATTTAGCTGTTGAAACCGTTTTGAGAATTCGCTTCATCGCGTACCATACCATATTGGTTAAATTTTTTGAATGTTTCCAATCGCATCCAACTTTTGATCATGCAAACCTATTTTGCACCTAGCGCGAGCTACAAAGTGTTTTCCAGGCATTTTCTCTTGAATAGTGAAAAACAATTATGGCAAAAACAAAATCAATGCTTGAAATCAGTTTAAAAACAATCAAGACACATTCAGATGGAGATCCCACGCATATATCTTAGATAAATCTCGATTTCTCTTTTTTTATCATTAGGGAGGTGGACTGAGGTAATGGGATTATCGCAATAACTTCCGTTTGATAGGAAAATCACGCGACGGAAAATTGACGGAACTTTTTTTTTCGGGTTTCCTTTATGCCCTTGATAACAGCTCTCTGTTGATAAACGAATGGTGCCAAGCTTGTTGTGTTATTTTTCGTTCGCTTGTCAATAGTTTCGCTGTTTGTCGTGAGTCAAGTCGAAATTGCCGGGTCTTGAGACAGTGTGCTGGTGTGTAAACACATAATACTTGACACGAAATGGCGTCTTATCTCGCTATAAGATGGCTCTTCGACCGTCTACATTCTGATATCCACAGAACATAAACAGCGCCGTAGCTGGTAACAGGCAAACCGAGGCACTTGCCTCGGTAATTTGTTTTTCGTTTTTATTGTTTATAGTCGTCATAAACACCCTAAATACCTAGGAAGAGAATTTAACCACGGACACTGCCTCAGTCAAAATTATTTCATGGACATTGCCTCAGTCTTCACTCTTTTCTTGCTACGGCCCTGATAAACACTAGCCAAGAAAAATCCAGATTTCGCTCGACTTGAGGCTATAACGGGGTTGTAATTTCTTGATTGCTGACGTTTTAAAATCGTTTTAGGTTCTCATTTCGTTGGCATTTTTACAAAATTCGAAGTCGCGACAGGTCAAACGACTTTCGCGTGTTCTTACTGTCTGTAACAGAAAACTTTCCTTCACGCGGTGCAAGGTTATCTAACCTAAATAAAAGTGTCAAAAAGAGATAAATTAAGAATATATTCTGCGAACTCTGGCTGTAACAAGGAAGCAAATTCTAAAATTTTTAGACTTAGTCCCTAACTTTTGTAAAAAATGCAGACAATGCTATATAAGCGTGGAAAAATGGGGGAACTCTGAAAACGCAAAGTTACTGATTCAACGCGAGTGTGTCGTGCAACTTAAGCAACATTTATGAAAGTTTCAGGCATGCTTATTGTGTGCTGTTCATTGTAATGCGTGAACAGCTAAACAGCTAAAGTTCTTCAGTTATTTACCGGCAGTACTTTGAAACGTAATATAAACGGTGTATGTTCGTTTTGCATTCAGTGCTCCGCTAACGTCGGAAGTTCACATTCACTGCAAGCTTTGTATCCGTAAACTAGATGCTGTAATCACCAGCAGCTGGACATTTCTGTAAAAATAAACACGATACGCCGCAAGTCTGACCTTACGAAAGATTATACGTTTTAAGTCAAAATACGCCAAATGCGAAATAGCAGTCTGGAATAAAGAAAACTTAACCCCAGATTGCAAGCGAATTTAAACCGAGTGGGATTCAGTTAAAACAAAAACGATTGTCTCAATTAATCACTTATTTTGACATAGCATTTTTGTTATCTAAAATTTCATAGATGTTGAGATAATAGAGACTCACTTTGATCGAATAATAAACATTCTTTAAGTACTTCAGCCACACAAGTAATCGCAAACAGATGTTCGTTTAATGTGTTTTAGATGAGTTTGTGAACGTTATCGATGATACTGGATAAATGAAAGACATATTAAAGTGAGAGGGCGAATTGATAATTAAGGAAACACAAACAAATTAAACTGTAAGTCTCGTATAAACTTGCGTACGACTTGTGTTGGAAGGGAATTTGTAACGCCATGCTATGGTCAAATCTACTGATCCGATTGAGCAGTACAACTGATTCTCTGTGTGTAAGCCGATAAAATGAACGGCAAACGCTTCCCCAAGAATGCATTGTTATAACCCTTTCCAGACAGTATCGTTAGAACTGAAACTTGTGGCCACACTGAACGACCGCAACAAAAACCCTACTATCAGTTGCACTGTATTGTGTAAACAGCTTGATTGCCAAATTCAAACCTCGGCAGCTTGGCTCTCTAATAATATTTTTTAGCAAAAATTCCTAATGTGTGATGATTTAAATCAAAATCTTGGTGTTTTTGACATGTCGTTAAATTTTCAATATCAGATTTTACAAAAAGAAACGAAAGTTTTTTTTTTTGGAAATGGGAATCTTCAAGTTGCTCGTCGTTGTTAAACGCTTCCACGAAAAACTCGGGGCGCCTTTGCTTTTCTCTAAAGTTCTGAAAGTGTATACAGTACTTCCAACATCAAAAAACTTTCTCAACATAAACTAAGCGTTTCACGTAAGGACGACAGCGACATTTTGAGTTAAGTCGTGATCAATATATATTTATCGTCAATATATATTTATCGCCCGTGATACAAATTCAAATGGAATCGCCGCTCGATCGTTATTATAAGACGTCTTAGTGGACCAGAAACTGACCGCTACGTGTGTTTATTTTGTCTACGATAGTTTCATAAACCGATAGAGCTGTTAACTAGACAATGAGAAAATTGTAGAACAAACATTCTCACGGAGACTTGTTTCTCAATCTTAGCCATTTGGGACCATGTGTATTCGTCAATTCGCAAGAGTTAAGACGATGGTTCAGTTGAAATCGTTGAGATTTGGCTCGCTTGAAAGACAAAAATTAGCATGTTAATTATTATTTTGAACCGTGCCGTGAAATAGACAAAAAAAGACCACAATTACATTCTTTTACCGTGCATGCACTCATAATAAATCAGATCAGATAAAACACATTTCTCCGACACTCTGCAGTTTTCACCCTGCGAGGGAGAGAAGCAAAAAATGGGCTGAGAAGGAAAAACTAAACGTGTCGACTGTTGTCACATCAAGAAGTAGAATAGGCTTGATGACAAAGTTTGTTATTCCTATTTGACCGTTAATGCAGGTAGACAATGTCTTAACAACAAAAATGTCCGAGAGATCATGAAAAAACCGAGTGGTTTCTTTAAAAGTTACTCTCACTATAAAATTGCGCGACCCGTAACACATAAGATTACTCAATGACATTATCCGGAAATACATGGAAATTCTGATGGCATTTCTATTTCTAAAACTTTGAACAAATTGTTCTAAATTAGCGATATGCTCCTAAAAAAGCAAAAAGGTTTATTGCACAAGCAGAGCTAGTAAGGTTGAACTAGCTTAGAAGGAGACAGTTTGACTTAACAAGAAGTTTCAAGAGAGCGATCGATCGAGATTTTGATCCTCTGCCTCAAGTGTCTCTACTGCTTTACAATTCTCCACGAATTTGTTTTACTATTATTTTTTAATTAGGCCGGAAACAAGATATCATCCTTTCCTTAAACAATCAGTCCTTTGCATGAGATTTCTTTGCTATTTTACCGGCTAAAGAAGATTTCGTAAAGGGCGGCAGATCTGTCGTAGGTTCCGTTATTGAAGCCATGTAGTGTGAATTACAAGACACTCTAAAGTACCTTTGAAAAAAAGCTGTTGTTGAAATAAGCGAAATCGAAGAAGAAATAATATCAGTAAAACATATTTTGCAGCTTTGCACCGGCAAGAGAGGTGCAATTAAAAGTCAGTCATAACTAGACTTTTTAGGGCCTCGTTTCATCTGGCAAGATGTCGATGAATCTATGGCTGGTGTTCCCACAACATTTTCTCGTTATAACGAAAGGCCAGGGAAGCTGTGTGATTCAGACCTTGGTAAATTTCAGTTCTCAGTACACTTTTGAGAGGTAAACATCACTTTTTATCCGATTCTGCTGTAGTATGACAGAACACCATGGAAAGCAAAGTTCATTTCTTAGTAATAAAATTACTCACGAATCGTGGCCGGGGAACTAAAACAAAAATTTCGTTGCAAAACACGTCTCGAAGTAATCCAATTGAATTATAAAGATGTCCTTGCTCCTTTCCTGTTAGGAAAAGCTGTAGTCGTGTCGTACATTTCCTATTAATCCACCCAGAAGTTAACTTAGCAGCTTTTTTTTAAAAAAATCCTTGATCATGAGATTTAGTGCTTCAGTTTCACTTTCCTAATTCCGCCATAGTTTCTTTGAGCTAGGGTCCCGGGCATAACAGTTGTGTCTAGAACTAAACCAGTTTACACAGAGGAAAAAATCTATCTATGACTAAAAATTTCATATAAAGACCTTTTATAGAAGAGTGATTTGACGCCAGAATTCCAAGCTGCCATTTTTTGTGCATAGGAATCAATGCTCCAAAGACTGGTTTAATACCCGAACAGTCAAACAGTTTAACCTATGAATTTATTAGTTCTCTTTTTATCAGTGTTTCCGACGTTTCACTGCTATAGCTTGGTCGAAACTATTAGCTGATTGTGTAAATAAAGTTGACATTTTGTAAGTTTTCTTGGGAAACTTTACAAACTTCAAGATAACAAGTGTTTTTGTCTAACCACCTCTAGGTTGAATTTGGTGCTATGCTTGTTTTTATACATGCACTTAAAGCAGACGACCACAGTAGTGAAGGAGTTAATTTAATACCTAAAATATTTATGTACACATAAAATCTATATCTCGTGGTTTTCTGGATCAACTCGGTTCGTTTCCCAGTGTCACAACTATCCTAGCTTAATAAGGCCATATGCCTTCGTTTCTTCTATATCTCACAATCTACTACATCATTCATCTGGTTTCGTTGTTTTGCAATAGAAGACCGGCTGTGCGAAACCGTATCAAAATGTATAATGTACGTGCAACGCCAACATAAAGTTCATAAAAAGGATCGCGCGACTAACAATTTGTTGCAGTCGCCGTTGTGGTTAAGTTTAAATCGTAAACATGAACCACACAGGTGTCACAAAAATTAGCACCGTCGTTTGACTGAGAGGGAAAAATGACACACCATACTACAGAAGTCGATACATTCGAATGACTTCCTTAATAATATAAAAGTCGTAAAAGGCTGGCCATAACATGGTGCTTACTGCGTAATATCTCTTGATGGTGTGTTGGAGAGTTCTTCTTGAACATTTTCCTATGTTCTATCTTTAGGATAATTTTAGGAACACCCCTTCTTTATGACGCCGACGTTTTGCAGTTCCGCCCCACGATTTTATGGCAACCAAAAGTCGGTGTCTTGTCTTCAAGTTTTCATCGAAAAGTATGGATAAAAGAGTTCGACTGTTGATTTAACTGGGTAGCCTTCTCCAGTGAAGTCAATGGGCGCCATTTTGTTAATTTAAACCCTCGCCCACAGAGTGAGTGGTAGTAAACACTGGGATGGAATTAAACTTTAGCTTTCCTGCCATATTTATGTGAAATCCGGCTCGCTTTCAACCACAGACCACAAAAGTCGAAAATCTAAAAGGCTTCCTGTAACTACGTGATTATAGCAGATGTATTGGTAAATTGTGTTCAAAATGGAGACCCAAAGGTTGTGCAATAAAAGTTGAAAGATATTTCAACAATGATATATGGCTTCCCGGTTACGAAAAATGTAAGCATTGCGCGTATATTTAAATGAAATTGATCAGAAAGATCCAGATAAAAATTCGGGAAGAATTTCGTTTTAATAGTGTTTCGCATATGGCGGACAACTTCAGGCAGTTCTGAATACCTCTCAGTGAAAAGTGACTGAGACAGAATTACAAAGAAATTGTAAAAATATACACAACTTCGAGTGCAATATGACAATAACAATAAATAATCTAACGTTATTTTTGTTTGATCCATTAACTAAGAGTTACCCATTAATATAACCAACTTGTTTAAACAATCAACAAAAGATTTCAAGGCTCTTAAATATCATCTACATCTGAGCTCTCGGTGTAAGACTGGCTATATACATAAGCTGTCTAATTGCAGCGGCTATTTACAAAGTACCTAAGTTGTCTTAAAAATTGTGGTTTAATCGTCGGTTGTGTAGATCAGAAACGAACTCAGCATGTTTTAAAGAACGAACTAAGAGTAACATAACAAAGGAGACCACAAGATATTTGAACATTGTAGTATGCCTTTCGATCAGCATTGAGTTATCTCCGTCACTGAAGTGATCTTTGAAATTTTAATGATTTTACGTTGACTTCTCCAGCGATCACGAGCTAATTTAACAGTGTTCATCAAACATCGATCACCACCAAAAAACTATTAACTTCACTCACCGATCGTTTAAATGTGCATTGAGACCGCCAATGGCTCGCAGTATGAGAAGAACGTTTGCCGTCACACATACAGTTTTTACACCCATGTATTGTGCCCACGTATAAGTCTTAACACATGTAGAATAACGGAATCCAAGAGCTACCAAATAACTTGCAATTGTGAAACGATGAATTTTCGGCAAGGCGAAAACGAAAAGTGTCGTTTTCTAGCGTCCCTCAGTCAACAGGCGACGCTAGCTCGTAAAAATTTCGGATGCGCCAGTCAGCCATCATGTTGTAAGCACGTCGGTCGAGATTTCGTAAGATCACGCGCAGTAAACGCGGTGCGGAAAATCGCAATCGTCAAATGGTGAATCGGGATTAATGTAGGAGGACTTCAGTTTCTCAGCTCCATTGCCCATACATATTGCGGCCATCCAGTCCGACCTCGCTTCCTTTGGGACGAGTCGTTTGGACCTGCAGGCTATCGAATGAGAAACATGCAACACTAAAGATCAAGAACACATTACAAGTGGGGCTGGTCGCGGAAGCGTTTAGCAAATGGTTCTAAGCCTAGTTGCCGTTTATATATATTATACTCACAATGCTCTCTCTTTTCCGCTTTTCACGTCCCTCGTTCTGGAAAGCCAAATCTGCCACAAAGTTGCGATGACTTCGACCTGGTTTTCCATCGTTGCTCTCCTCGAGAATTTCCATTAAAAACTTGATGTAGCTGATGGCGAGCCTTAATGTTTTGATTTTCGACAGCTTGGTGTCAGGTGGAACATTGGGGATATGGTCACGAAGTTCAGCGAACGCGGAGTTCATGGTTAGAGTTCGCTTTCTCTCTTTACGATTTGCAGAGCCGCGAGGTACCTCGGCAGAGCTGTTTGATTCAGGAACCGTTGAAGTCGGTGGTTCGCAGGGTTCAACTTTGGGTTTCTCTTCTTTCTTCGGCTGCTCCATTTCACGGTTGCTGAAAATCTCGCAGTTCCACAGCGAAAGGGAAGGAATTGAGTGAATGAAAGCACCGCAGCTAAATTATAAAACCACTTTCACTGTAGACGAGTTAGATGTGAAACTCATGGGCAGCTGTGAAACGAGACCCAACTGTGACATAAACTGGCTGACGGAAGTTTATCAACGCTTAGCTAACACTTATCATCCAATTACAGGGCTCTAAAAACGTGGAATTAATGATAAGATTGATCTGTTCGACAAACATGACTACGAATTGTACTTGCAAAGTTTTGATGCCAGCAAAAAATTACGAGAAAAACGTTTTCCCTTTGTTATGATTCCACATAAATGAAAAAGTAAATAGTTCTCGTACCTAATTTTCCTGGACTTGTCAAGTGCTATGAACTCTTTCCAAACAAACACATGAACATTAATTGATGTGATTACATACTTGTCTGCAAATTTCTCGGAACGCCCAACAATCAACGTCAAAGATTCCGTCAGTTCACAAATTTCAGCGAGTCGTGTATATAAAACACACATTTTATTACACAGCGACGAAAATTATCTTCATTTGATTTCCGTAACTTTTTAAGAGAGTCGGACAACGCTCCTTATGGCCAGGTGTGGAGTTTGTCAAATCACACCTTTAGTTTAATGTCACTAAATGAGTTATTGTTACTTATGCTTTGTCTTCTTTCGTGGGCACTGAAGTGCAAAAATGTTATGCGACTGAGGCGAATCCACGGAGTGTCCTTTTTGTCACTACTGCAGGACTTAGTTTCTTCAAAACAACTGCTTCAGAATTCAAAAGGATTAATAACACCTCTGACCCAGGAGCCATTTTTTTGCGCAATTCCCATAAACATAGAATCTTGATTGACGTGAGTTTGACACAAGTCAATCGTGACACATATAATTCCGGAAACGGTTCCAGTTGGTTATGGTTTCCGGTTAAAGGATAAGCACAAAGTTATTTATAAGTCAATTACTGGATATGGCGCGGATCCAGGATTGGAGGTTAAACACATCCTGAGACGTGAGGATCATGATATACAGAGATAAAGTGGGTAGGCGGATAGTAAACAAAACTTCACTTGAATAAACTTGTATTGCCTCGATAAAAAAACAAAAAGTAGGAGAAACAGCAGTTTATTCAAAGTTTTGGAAAATTGTGGTTTAGCTATTGCGGTGCTCCTAAAGTCAATTTTTGTTACTAAATGTTATGATTTGGTCCGGTTTTTTTCGATCCTCTCTCTCAGTACAAGTCAACTTAACATTGCAGTTGATGCCAAGAGAGGGGTTTGTCATGGTTGTGAAAAACTGGACACCCTTACTAGACTCGCGGACGCAAATTGGAGAAGGAACAGCCTCGGCACCATACAACGAAAAAAAAAATTTAAGAAAGCTACATCAGCTTTAGATCGATTTAGGATTTTCACCACTTTGTTTTTCTAAGAGCTTCGTTTATCACAGGAATTAGCCAGGTATTGTTTATCCCCAATTGCGGTTTCCATTTTCCCCGACAGACGACGAGCAATGTAAGAATGTCAAGTCTTCTTTTTTTCTGTATCCAATAACGGACTCCTGAAGGAATAAAATAAATCACTAGGTGGATTACGTCTAACCCTAGCCTGTCTCAACGGTCATTGATGACCCCTAGACTGCTAGTCGCAAGAAAAAACTCTTAAGGCGGGGTCTCACCTGAATAGGAGTGAAATATGAAGCAGTTTAAAAAGGGAATTAATAAATTATTTAAAATGGGTTGGGAACACTACCAGACAGTTGACCCCCAAACAAAGAGAGTCCCAGGTTGGTAGGGGACTGTTTGGTGTCCATCTTCTAATTCTTCACTCCAAATTTCACTTTTCCAAATGCATCAAATTTTTAACATTTCATATTTTCTTCAATTCAACCTATCCTTTAAGAAATGCTCAAAAATCACCCAAAAATTTACATCTTTGCTTGAGTAAGCGGGGTAAACTATAAAAGAAGGACCACTTGCACAAACAGTAGCGAAGTGAAGCCCGATCTTGGTGAAGATCAGGATCAGCAGTGTTCAATAAAGTAAAAAATCTAAATGAAAGGCTGATCGAACAGCTGAGGTGAATTTTAATGCACAATATTTCGGTTAGGCAGAACTAGCCTTCTTCAGGGGTTACACTGAGGCTAACTCAGTTAACTTGAGGTTAGTTCTGCCTTGAGTAAGCGGACTGGGCACCAATGCGTTTTTTCCCGCCATCTTATCTTAGCGGCCAAGCCTTCTGAATATCGCAAGCAACGCCTGATAGATCTCTGCTATCGGTCGACATGCTTGAACCACTTCTCGAAGTTTTATCATCGCAGAGAATAATTCTAGCAAGTTCTTCACCTAGACGATGTGAAATCCTGCGAAAAATTGTGAGAATATTACAATATACGTATGTTTAGGCATATTTTCGTGGTAATTTGTTAGATATTCATGTTTAATAACTCGTGTACATTTTCAATAAAGGGCTTGAAGTTTGACATAATTCCATCAAGATTTGAGGAAACACTCGATAAAAGCGCCTTTAAACATCCATATGAGTATGTTTTGGAAAATTCTAAGCAAAAAGCTCTGGAGGTAGCCGGGAGAATCGACAAGGTAAGTGCAAGTTGCTAGTATAAACTAATCTCGTGTTAATTGAAAGGATGTTTGATAATATCTGACCAACCACCTCTTCCCCCGGCCCTGGCCCCGCCCCCACAGACTGACTGGAGTGTTATTCAGGATCATACAGGCCAACTAGAGTGCAGATGTTCACACCAATAATTTTTTTAGCCTAAATTAGTCTGGTTATGGTTAGCACTTGAAAATGGAAATACTGTTACATTACGTATACTTAAAAAGTCTGCAGTCTGCATCTAAGCCCCGGTCTGCTCTCTGTATTTTGCCTGTAGTCTGCATCCCAGTCAGCAGTCTGTAGTCTTCAGCCTTCATTTTAAGCTGACCACAACACGAACACTGGAATGGGATCTAGCAGTCTTTATTTCAGAACACATTCTACAAAATTAAAAAACACATTATTTGATGTATATCAATAAATAATTAGACTGGCTTAGGAAGTGTCAGGAGGGCAAACATTAATTATTAGGCTAGTTACAAAACTAAATATTAAATTATCTGATATTTCTGTAATTATACACAGGTAAGCTACTTGCAGCATTGCAAGCTTATTGTTTTACTGGTTACAAGTGTAGAAGTCTCAATAATAATAATAAATAATAATGACTTCATTCACTCATACATTAACAGATTTTTTTATGAGTGAAATGTAAATACAGAAAGAAGGAAAGTGTACTATATGAGTCTGGAGACTGAAGCAACCATGGGTTTTCTAGTCAGTCTCCAGATCAGCTGTACATTTTTTTTTTGGGGGGGGGTAGTGGTGGTGGTTTTGGAGGGGGTACAATTTTAAAACAAGTCCCCCCCTTTGAGGGGGGGGGAATTTTTCACTGATAAGAAACATGAGGGGGGTCAAATTTTATGACACAGCAACAGCAGTCTAGGGAGTTTGAGGTCAGTAGTCTATCCTCGATCCTGTGGTTGGGGAAAAGGAAAGAATTAAATATTTGACATGATTTCAGGTCCCAAGGGTCGTGCAAGAGCCTGGAACCTAGCTCTTAATCCGCCATCTTGAAAATTACCCAGAAGGCTCTTAAGTAAATAGTTTTCCTGCTCGCCAGTTTGTGCTCGATCTTTTCGCGGTCTTTCTAATTGGTATATTTGAAAAAAAAAAGATCGAAAATGCCAATATTGTGAATTTAATGTTGTTGTCTCCCATTCAGGTAATGTAAAAAACTCAAAGCATCATTTTTGCTCTTGTAAAGAGTAAAGGTATAGTCCATATATCGGAACCAAATAGTAGGTTGACATTTGCCGCGATAAGCTCTATGCCCTCGCAAATCCACCTAGATTACCCCGATTGGTCCAAAAGAATTTACTCTTGTTTGGAACAAAGAAGAGTCTTTTTGTTTTTGAAGGTCAATACTATGACCAAATTGGGCTCTCTACTTGATCCTGTTTTGGCGAACATTTTCATGTGCGACTTTGAAGAGAAATGGGTGATGAAAAACAACAATGTGTAGTTCCAGAAAATATCCATACCCCCACCACGGAGGGAATTGGACATTCCAGGGGGGTGGGGGGGGTCAAAGGCCCAGGAAATTCCGGAGGGGAGGGGGGGTCAGAGGCGAAATTCACGTCCAGATGGAAGGAAATCGATCGACTTGATACGTTAGATATGTGCCACTTACCAACTTTTGTGGGACGTTCCGAAGTTTTAAGTAGTTAAACAAGATCGTTAAAAACAAAGTCGACAGTGTTGTTAAGTGAGATTACTTATCTGAGTAAACAAGTCAGAGAAGCGTAAAATGCAAGACATATTTCTGATGCCAGCTGTAGAAGCCGAGTACAAAAATTATTGAAATGCTTTATTTGTAAACATGAAAACATAAACAACACGCACGGCATAGCGAATCAAAAAGTTATAGAAGGAAACAAGAAACATGAGCACAGAGAACTATACTTTGTAAACGGCCGTCAGCTGGACGCGGCCTTTTTTGTTTTAAACAATACAATGCATTTTTTGTTTTAAACAATGAAATATACATGTAATAATTATTCACGAAATAGAGAAAATTTGAATAAAAATGTACCTTAATTAAAAAGAAAAATAGGGAATAAAATCTCATTTTTAATCTGTTTTGCTTTAAATGTATTTTATCTACTGTAACAAAGTTTAGTAATTATTTAAGGGGTACCGATCTTACACAACATATGTAAACGAGCAACAAAAGCTTTCAGTCTACTCGAATAAACTTGAACAGTTCTAGCAGTTCGAACCTCAAAGTCAAACCGCACTAGCTATGGCTGTTGCTTGAATAACTCACTTCAAAAAGACACTGAAAAAAGAACAGTATAGTATATGTAAGATGAGAGCCTTAAGTTGTTTGTCCACAAGTCTGCGACTAATTACCTGGTATTAACGCCAGCGACCTCTTGCCTCGGGTTTGCCCTAAGTTTGAAATTCCCTCTTTAAGACTATATTAACAGGAGACTTGACAGTTCAGTATTTAAAAGTAGTTGCAAACAGTTGACAGCAACATCAAGTTGCAACTATCTCCGCTGTTGTTCTAAAATTACAAAGTATTTGGCAAAATTAATCGAACTAAATGTTTCTTACACTGCATTGGAAACAGCATCTAGGTTCAATATAAATGCAAGTATTGAAGTTCAACACTGAGAAAAAGACATCCAAGTAGACCAAGGGCAGTTCGTCGCGCAAAACAAAATATAAAACTCGAAAAAACTCGGAACAACGAACGTTTTCAAGAACTACAAACTTTTGCCACTTTGAGTTTGTTGTGTTTTCTTTGTTTCCCCCCGACTAACTGCCCCTGGTTCTCTGAGGATGAGAAATTATTTGAAAAATAGTGAACACTGCAGGATTCAAGGGCTTTGTAGTTGTCCGTGGTGGACTGGTAACTTGCCAATGAATGTTCTTGCTGGATACTCGTTGAGAATCACTGCATTTGTGAAGCAACTTTTATACATTAGAGGCTGTCATTTGGCGAGATGAGTACAGAAAACTTGTTATTAACTCTTTAGTAACTTTTTTTCTCTTCATTACATAATTTTGTTAAAAATGCGTCGTAAAATGTGATTGCGATCATGTTCGTTTCAAGTGCGAGAAATTAACGTTTCACTAATTTTGTAAACAACTCAAAAAATTGTTTATTTTCGACTAGTTTAACAGTAGCTCAGTTCAGATACTGGCAATACTATATTTTACGTTTTAGACCAGCTTCTGTATACATAAAATAATAAAGTTCAGGTTATATGTTTAGGGTAATTCGCGACTTTTAACTTACGCACGTATGCAACGTTTACAACATTGTCTCAAATACGTGCCAGACGAGAGATACATTGCCTCTAGTTTGTTGTTCGCTTTGAAGAAAATAATTTCTAGGGGGTATGGGGGGTTTTCGACAAGGGGTGGGGGGGTCCCATATGATATTCCCTCCGTGGTGGGGCTATGGATATTTTCTGGAACTACACAATCAGCCTACTATTTGGTTCTGGTATGTGGACGATACCTTTACTCTTTTGAAGAGCAAAAATGATGCATCGAAAATTCCACTCTACAAAACCTGGGAGTAAAACGGGAGATGAGAAAGGCCATAGCTGCTGGCTTTGTCTAGGCAAGATAACTCATTAAAAGATGAATATAGATGGTATGCTTCTTCGAGGTCTAAGTATCCTTATCCATACCAGACCTTTGGCTGTGTAATTCCTCAGTGTCCAGTGTTTTGGCCTTTGAAGAATAGACTCCAACAATAACAAAACATCGTCATTACTGAGACACCGAAATGACAAGCTAAGGTACTTTCCCTTGGTTGACTTTTCTCGAACTTCCAACGTTTTCTCCTGCCAATTCAGTGACGCCTTCACTTCAGATACATCTTTGTAAAATTTGGAAGTAGCCATATTGAATGCTATGTAACCAAGCCTTGTACCCAGGGCCTTATCAACAATACCCTCCATCCTAATATAAAATACGACACCAATTTCATTCATAGACACAAACAGCTAAACTTTTGTACTAATACTAATAAACGAGAGAAAGATAAACGAGATAATAAATAAAAAAAGATAAAAAAAATATGTCTAAGTAAGGATGGAGAGAATTATGGCCTCCTCAGGAGGGGGCAGAGGGGGTACGTTTTTCAAACAGGAATTGGGAAAGGAGGTATATAGCGTTTACCTCGAAATTTTTTTGGGGGGTTCAGTTTTGAAACACTACATTATTTTGACCCTCCCCCCCCATGGGACATATATAATTCAATATCAGTCCCTTACCAATTATTGTTTTTCGGTGAAATTGGCCTGAAAATTTCAGTGAATTTCCTGTGAAATGGGCTGTTTTTCTGCAAATTTGTCTCTGAAAATGCTGCGAAATTTGAATTTTTTTCATGACCTATCAGAAGCCCCGATTTTAATCCTTAATGCTGTAAAACTTTGTATAAAAGTAGTCATAAAAATAACTTTTAACGTAATCCAAGATGGATACAATCCATCTTAGCAAAAAGCTGTTTTTAAAAGAAGGATATCACAAAAATCAGCAAATCCTGGATCTTATGAGTTCTTCCTACATTGTGCGAGAAACAGGTCCAAAGGATTGGTATGTTTCATAATTATACCACGTAAGAGCTCAGTGTCATAATAATTATCTAGATTTAACCAAGTCTAGAAGCATAGCCCCTGGGCTGAGTTGTTCAAAGCCCTATTAAGCTAACCCAGGATAAAAGACTGGTAAAAAAAGTATTGGGGGGGGGGGGGTGCAGTGGGTGGGAGCATTTAGAAATGCGGTGGATAAAAAAAACATATAGCCTGCCCCTTCCTTTTGGCACAAAACTTATTGTTATACCTCCCAACTCAAATACGTATCCTGATTGGAGGAGAACATGTCACATGCCATTGGTCAAAACTCAATGACACCCTAGGGCGAACAAAACTCAGTGACGCCCTAGGGAAACAACACCTTGAACTCACATGTGATCATGTTGTACAACTTGAAACCGTGGGAAATTTGTGTACTGGTTGGCCTGATGTAAAAAGCCATTGAGGTAGGTATAGGACGTTTCTCATTAGAGATGGCATTCATCATTTAAGAAAAGGATTTTATAGTCGCAAAAACATATCATGCAGATTAACAAAAGGAAAAAAATATGAACGTTTTGTGTCTCCAAGCTTGTGGTTTGGCGCCAAAAATGGGTTGCCCACATTCGTCAACTCGCTTGTCGATCGTGGTCGCCATTTAGGAAAGTGTTTTTGTAATTTACAACAAAATATGCTGTTCCTGATCAAATCAAACTCAAAATGCTCGAGTTAAGCATTAGAAGTAGGCCAAAGCAACTTTAGTACTGTCTATATTTTTTGTTAGCTGCGAAAAAAAAGACTGTTATTGTAATTTTTCGATAGAACAGGTTGGTTTTGGCAGCCGCTCAATTTTGCGAGCGCAGCCAAATAAATAATTTTTTTCGGAGTTTTTTCTATTTTTGAGTCAGGAGGTAAAACAAAACACTTAATGACTGGCCCCTCAGGAAACAGTAAGTTTCGTTTCCCCTCTACCTCAATGTTCCCCTCAGCTTTGCCTTGGGGAACATTGAGGGTCTCGGGGAAACAAAACTCACTGTTTCCCTTGTGGCCAGTCATTAGGTGCTTATTGACCTACCCCTAAATGTAGGTTGACCCACCCCCTTATAAAACATAAAAATTTGGTTTGCATATGTCAAGCACAAGCAAGATTGCATAAATTCATTTCCTGAGCAAACTTAAAAACCAGCAGCAGGTGGGCAAAGGAAGGGAGAATGATTACTTCTTCCTATAAAATGCATGTTTTGAATGCGGGAAGCTGGCCGAAAACATCTGAAGAACATTTCTTCAAAGCTTGAAGCCAGCCTTCAAGAGAGCAGTAGCTGAGGCCACTGAAAACGAGAAGGATGCCAGCTCCAGTGAAGATGAAGAGAGCAGCAAGGAAGAGAGTGAGAGGTCAAGGGTGATCAAAGTAGTAGTGAACATTAGACAGCGGAGAAAAGAGCATTGATGAAGTTAAAGAGCAAGAGGAACTGATGACCGTTGACCAAGCAGTGTTAATGGAACAGTACAGAAATGATTTTTTCTGGCAATTTTAATAATTATGAAAAATTCACAATGAGGAAGTAGCAGTTACAGGTCATCTTGATAATCCATGATAAATTGAATTTGCTTTTGCTTTTAGTCTTGTAGAAGGAACGATATAGGTGTGAAATGCAAAAAAGCAAAATTTACACTTTCTATATGTTAAAAAGGACACAAAAGAGAGGTTTCTTATCATTTTTATTTTGCTTAGATGTAATTTTAATATGTACAAAAATAAATTACACATCAGTAATGCTGCAGTGCTTTAAATGTGTGGCCAACTGTGGGTCGCCAGAACTCCGCTATGAAAATGGTCAGTCATGACAATCAAATTTCTTTCTTTTTTAGAGTACAAAAGCCAACTTGATTATAGGAGCTGATACTGTGGTTGTAAGTTTGATGAACCGGCATTTTCTAATACATGCATAGATTAAAATATTTTAATCATGATATAATTAAGGCCGTATACTTTGCAGGCTATTGTCTCTGAGGCACATCCTTCCACATTCCTTTTAGTTCTAAACTCCTGAGACACAGCAACTTGCCTGTTTTTTTAACTATGTTTGAGCTGAGACTGATTATGACCAAATTAGACAGGTTCCTCAGCCTTTAATCAATTACAACAATCATGTGACAAATTTCATATTACCCAAGCTTGCTTAGAACCTACTTTCAGTCAAACTATCGGCTCTAGATCTTTTGTACAGATGTCACTGCACTTTGCAAACCCCATAGAGCAAATACCTTATCAGTAGGCTGCATCCTTGTCAAATAACTTACAGTAAGGACATTCACACCATAAACACATGATATTTTTTGTGCATTTCTTTTTGGTCACTGAAGAAGGACGAAGGCTCTTCACATTTTGTACAGCCCTTGTTCTTTTGTCGCTAAAAATATATATAATAGTTGTAAAATATTTTACATTTACCAAGAGGTAAGGTTTAAATATTACAAACTTGCTTACTGCCCCTATAAGCTGGCAAGTCTGACTGATTTTCAGAATTCTCTTAACATTTCCAAAACAAAGCCTGAAATATAAAAATGGTGACAAGAATGACTTATTCTCGTCAGGTCTTGAATAAAGAAATTCTGGAAAAACCCAAGGACAAAGATAATGCATTTTCTATGTTGAAAAGGTGATAATTAATTTTGTTGTAGTATTAATTAAGCATTAATTTTTGATGTTTGAATGGGTGTTTATAGTATACATAAGATAAAGGGCTAAGTGCTACTAATTATTTTAATTAAAATTCCTGTATCTCATTTGTAGTTTGAGTGGTAAGGATCATGCCGTGTTCAGTGGTGTTACTCTTTTACAAAGTGATGGTACAAAAGGTGTGTTTATTATTGCCACAAGTAGGAAATTCTTCTAAAACTAACCTGCAAACAGGCCTCTAGTGAGAGTGTAAAAAGAATGTGGCAAGCGAAGCAAGTACGGCAGGGCAGGGGAATCTATTGATGTTGCTTTCCATGAAAACAGCTTCTGGTATCATGTTCTGATTGGTTAAATGGGTGATTGTTGACAGGTTGTTTATCTACCGTTGCCGGAAACCTGTTCAGTGACTGTCTATAACCTAAACTGTTTTCTTAAATTACTAAGTGTAACTGGTAATAGTTTTCTGTTCAAATCCAGTGGACTGGAGATGACTTACAGTGTATGACCCATCCACTTGTGCTGGCTCTTTACTGTGGTTTCTGTAAGGTGAAGCAAATAGAAACTAGTGATACACCCTCCTGATGGACAGAAGTCTGGGGACAAATTTGCACTTTTGGCGCTTTTTCACATGTGCCAAATAAACAGTCATGTGCAAATGCAACTACACTTGCTCAGCCCCTCACCCCACCTCACCTACAATGTTGGACACGTGTAATAAACATAATTTCTTCACACTTTCAACATTGTAGTGGGTGGGGGAAGAGGGGGGGGGGCAGAAACGAATTTTTAAGAGGAAAACAGTGCTTTTTCAAACTCTGTTTAAAAACACGGATAATTCATGCAATGACACAAGTGTCCCAAGGAATTTTGTCCACCATTGATGACATGAAATAGATGAATATAAAGGAGCGTTCTTCTTTTTGTCTTAGATACAAAGGACGCAAATATTACTCAGTTTTATGAGGAGACGTTGGTGTCATTTGGTGACTTGCCAAACAGTGTGATTCATGCATACATAGCTACAGGAGAACCAATGTAAGTTCATACTGATTAGTCCTCTACTTCTGCCTAATTATGAAGTTTAAAATTCTAAATTGGATGTTTAAGCTGCTAACAGCGCTGTACTCCTAGTGGCTCCTACTAAACTTTCCCAGAGGAGCTTATTGTCCAGGGAGACTATTCGTTTTAAGGATCTTTTAAGAACTGCCTTCTTCACAGGCTTTTTTTCCTGAGGACAAAAGAGCGATTGGGAGACTGGGCCAGGGAGGGAGAAAGAAAGTGTAAGCAAAAGCTATATATTTTATTAGTACATACTAAAACAGTGGATAGCATTGAAGGCGCGCGCTGATTGGCTAGTCAAACTCCGAGTATCCTTTGCTATTTACCTCCGAGCAACTCGAGAAAAAATGGCGTCCGAGTTTGCATCCGTGACAAGTAAAGAAGTCATCGGAATTATTTTTTTGTGGTGTATATTATCTCACTGTTTAAGTATATACTAAAACAACTATTCACCTCAGTGCCGCTAGCTAGGGGTGGATATTTAGCGGCTCGGTAAACCGCTAGCCACGTCCGCTTCAGTGGATAGGTGTTAACTATCACGCGGGCACCTGGGGACGAGGCAGTTTTAAGGTGGTGAGGATTGTGATGCTTGGCTAACGCGTTATTAGATCCACATATGGGGCTGTTCAATGTTGGTTAAATTGTAACAGAGGAATTTGTCTCTTTTTCTTATCAAGGGACAAAGCAGGATCATATCCTTAAAAGTACAGTAATCAGCACTCTGTCTTGCTACAAAGCACCTTTTGTAAGTTACTATAACTATTAAACAACTGACTTCTACATGTTTTGAATACAGTTGAATCTATCATCGTAAAGAACCACCTCAGATTTGGAAAAGTGGTCATCACTGTAGCTGGTTTATAGTTGTATATAAGTGCTTTCAACATGTCAAAAATAGATGGATATAGTGTTAATGCGTTTGTGATTTAAGCAGTGCTGAATGATTGCAGAATTACCAGTTTCTCGGGCATGGTAGCTTATGAGTACTCAAAACAAAGCAAAAGCCCAAATGGTAAATTTCAAAATTGATCTGCGTCACTTATGGAGTAACACATTACAAAACATTTTTCGAAACTTTAAACGGTAGTGTTTTGAACTTCGTAGCTTGTAATCCCTCCAAATCTCTTTCTTGCGTCCCTTCTAAGTTTCTTCTTACATTTTTTTGACGAAATATCTCAAACACGAAAGACCGTGTTTGAACACATTTCCAAACATCGAGAAGAGTGTGGAGAAGACAAAGTGTAGAGGAATATTTTTGGCAAACTTCTAAGGTGTTTAGAAATGTGGTGATGTCTTGAGTGTTTCATATAACTTCTCAATTGAAACAAAAACAGAGAAGAAAACGAAAAAATAAAATCGTAAAAATCTTTGCTAATAAATCAGATATCGAAACACCGTCTCGGTGATGATTTCCTTTGTTTAGACCTCTTGGTAAATTGCTCATGAATCTGCGAAGAAATAATTTGAAGGTCATTGTTGGACATTGCTATAAATGATCTAACATATTATGGCATACGCTCTTTATTTCCGTCAGCGTGGTGAAAACACTATTTAAGCTTAAGGAAAAGCTTGAAAAATGCCTTAAATTGTTTTACGTTGTTGCTTTGTGGGATTCTCACATGTTAAAATTTCATTGTTTTCAAACTTTCATCTTTTTCCTTAACATCATTTACATATGGCATTCAGGGCATTGGTGGCACGCTAGTGAAGTCTATTCAAGGTGACTACTTCAATGTCATGGGTTTTCCACTACATCACTTCTGCATTCAAGTTAGGAAACTGTTCTCTGAGAAAAACAGCTAACGCTAACCTGAATTTCCAATCTTGTGTTTTAGCTAATATTAAAAAAAGATAAACAACTATCAAGTTATTCTTGTCTTTTATTTTCACAAACGTTTGCTTCAACAGGGATTTTTGATGGCCGTGTGTCAAAATAGAAATGAAGGTATCTTATCTTCTGGCAGCTACTTTCGGAAGTGCAAGGTATTTTCTAACTGATCAAGAACGCTTGCTCGAAACAATGAAAGTACTGTGAACAAGTTTGATGGAGCGCAGGCACGATTAACGAATTTTTTTCCCCAGCTTCTCAGCGGTCCGGAATCCTAAACCCTTGAATCTGATTGGCTAATCGTGCGCGCTCTCCAGTGGTTCGAATTTTCCCATCCAAACCGGGAGTACGAACTGTTCCAACTTTCAAAGGATGTTTTATCGCTTTTCGCGCCCGAAATGACAAACGCACGCCTACGCCAGATTTGAACTGGACGGCTTTAATTAAAGTTGCTTTCAAAGTAATACCGTTGAGAGAATATAAACTCCGTTACAGACGTCATTTGCCGGCCTTGGTCGGTCCGTATTAATTCATGGGAAAACTGTATACGTACCGTCGATCTTGAGTACATCTTAAGTACTCGAGCTCGGCCACAGTTTTTCCAATACGGACTTCCTGGTCGGCAAATAATATATGTGTAGTACATTTTTGGCGGTTTGGGGAAAGAGGCAGTCATTATCATGTATTTATCAGACCTGTGTTAGTGTCAGTTCACTATAAGACCTGTGTTTGTGTATTAAACGTTTTCCACTTGAGTGTCGAAATGAAACTGGTTTTGCGTTGCTGTGCAACAAGACGGGCTTAAAAAAACTCGCGCCACTTTTTCATCCAATTAGGAGTAAAACCAAAACCAGTGACAACTCGCTCGCACTCGTTTTCCCGCGCTTCGCGTCAGCTACATCTAGTTACGAGTTTTGATTGGATAAGAGCGGTTTTCATTGAGTGTCGAGAAGTGATTGGTTATGAACTGTTGGGTAGTAAACTTCGCGCCACTTTTTCATCCAATCCAAACGAGAGACCAACTTTAGCACACGTTTTCCCGCGTTTCGCGTGAGCTGCATGTAGTTACTTTTATTGGCTCGCTGTATTGTCTGTGATAACTTTGGTTTTGGTACTCATTTGAAAACCGCCGCTCTATTTGTATTTTTTTCTCCCGTTTGAAGGCAAGTTGCAGGATGAATATAAGCACTGTAACAGCTTGTTTGGCAAAATCCTTATATTTCTCTCAGTTTAATAATAACAATGTAAAATAATCTCCTAACATTCTTCAAAACACTTGTACTCAATTTCTTCTTCAATTATTATATATAAGTTACATTTTCTGGGGTGAATAGTACATGAATGGATAGTTCAGCGGTAGGTCTATATTTCTTGTGAGGGCGAGAAGGGCTGGAAAGAAATACGTGCGAAATATTTAGAATGGATTTACACCGAAGACAACGAAAGCCTGATTCTGAAATACTGACCTATACCGTTTTTCCTTTTAAAAAATTCCGTCGTTATGTTGGGCTCCAAAAGTACTCGGCTAATAAACGAGCGAATACCGGTTTTTGATTGGCTTTTTAATTTCACAACCATTTTATTGGCTTATAAACTTGTCAGCGAATCACATAGCCAACAACTGCACGTGCAAAAAAATCAAAGGCCTCTTTGAGCCAACGCATTTATGTAATAGCTAATTTGCATTATGTTTGGTTATGAAAAATACTGGCATTTCCTGGCCCTTGAAAGTTTTGAATCAAGTAACCATGGTAGACTGTGAATACTATGGCAAACTGAAAAGAAAAGGTATGCTAGTAAAAAGACAAGATAAATGTCAATTTTATACTTTCAAACTAGTTTCTCAATTACAATATGGTTACTTAAATATAACTTACTGAACAATTTTCCTAAACTTCTGTAATCAGAGAAAAAAAATATTTTATTTTGGCGGCGAGTCTTTCGGGACTGTTGCGATGTCGTCGCGCTGTATGCGGAGCTCCTTTTTGTGGCCAGTTCTACCTCGTGCGTCTTTTAAAGATTAGTTGTTTGCAAGAAACAAACAAGAAGGAAATTATTTATATTTGTACCACTAATAAAACTCTTATATACATTATAACAAATAGGAAAATCTTGAAAGAGTGTACAAGTATGTTACAATCGAGCATATACAAATGGTGATACAATGATCAGAAATTTAACGCGGTGGGCTCGCCAGACAACGTTCTTCTGTCATGAAAATCGGAGCCAATTTTTCACTTCTAAATTTAGGATGATCCTTTTCAGTGAACAGAGCTCATAACTTGAGCTTTCGTTAGCTTGCATCCGAAAAGTCCTGCAAAACAAAACAGACGAGCAAACATTGAATGAAGAAGAAGAAGAGAAGCTTACATTACGCCGGAGAAATTTCAAAATCCAGCTTTATTTTACGTTTAGGCCTACTGTCCACACTGATCCGTCACGAAAACGGAGCTTTTCGAAAACGTTCTTCAAACTGGAGTTTTTTTAAAAACACAGCTTTATTTCTACGGTTAGGCCCACCGTCCACACTGATCCGTCACGAAAACGGGACTTTTCTAAAACGTTCTTCAAACTGGAGAAATTTGACAACGCCAGCTTTGCGTTTTAGTGAGGACGAAAAACATTTTGAAAACAGCGACGTCACGATAATCACGTGATTTCCCTTACCGAGTTTTCCTGACCAGTGATCGTGTTTTCAAATTCCTCCAGCGTAGTGTGGACGGAAAACATTATTTTGATGCGTTTCAGAGTGACAATGGCCAAGTCTCGTTTTGATATCTTCCCGTTAAGACCTGACTCTCGGTTTATCATAACAATTAAAATTTCCTTGAATGTGATTGGTGCCTAAACTGCTGTATTTTGCTCTAATAAATCTACAAAGTTGTAATCGGACAGTTACATGAGCCAATCAATTTAACAGCCATTTTGCAAGCTATTCTCCATACTTTTAATTATGATATTTAAAAATGACTATTAAAAGTTCTTCAAATATAACTATTACTTTTGTGGCGGAAATTATAATTGTCATGATTAATTGGTAATAGGACATCGTGTTGTCCAATTCAGTTTGTAATAATACTCGTGATTAGCAAATCGTATGATTACAGACCCAATTGGACTCTACTCCTATTACCATTATTAATAAGAAGTTATTACTTCAAACCATCAGCTGAATGATAGAAGATAACATGATACTGAAATAGGTCGTTCTGAAAACGTACACTCACGTCATCATCGCTTCGTCTACGAATTGGTGAGATTATCCGCCTGCCGGTGTCGCTATGATCAGATGCTAATGGCGAAGACATGTCTTTTGGCTTTAATCTCGCAAATTCACCACTGCTGAACGATGTATGGAGCCTTTGATCCGTGTTACGAGAATATCGGCTGGCTAATGATTCCCCTAGGAAGAAAAAACAAATTTGTAATGAATTTTAAATTGACCTTGATGCCAAGGTACAAGATATTATGACTCTTTTATGCTGCTATATAAAAGTTATTTTTCCAAATGCAGTTTTTCTTCTATCGTCATACCGAGATAACGGGACGGTTGTTGTGTGGGACAACCAAACTGTGGGAAGAAAACTGGAGCAACAGCAATGCACTTCCCAATGGTTAACAAAAGGACGTCAAGGTTCGAGCATCTTGTAAAATTTAGCGGGCTGAACGTTTCAAGTTCGTCATTTGTAATCCGTGTTAATCTCAAGTCTCCATTCTTAACCATCTCTGTTCCTTTATGGTTTATTACTATCTCTGATTTTTTTCCTTATTAGTAAACTCTAATTTTCAGGTTTCCTTGAACTCGAACAACCTCGACTAAGCTTCTTTTGAAGACGTTTTATTGTTAATCACTTACTGGACGCCGATCCAGTGATGTCTCTTTCTCTTCTGGTCGTTTCTTGTAACAGTCTCTCTCTACAGGAAAAACACGGTAGATGAGATTGTGTTTAAAAGCAACTGGTTTGCTCCGGTTTTCCTTGTAGTTTACCTTTCATATTTTTCATTTGCTAGTTGTTTCTTTAACTTGGTCACTTCATCTTCAAGTCTTTCAGATGCTTTACGTAACGTGTTAACCTCCTGACGTTGGTAAGATCTAAAAGGAGACAAAAGAACCATAATGCATGCCTAATTGCTGCAATTGTTGGAAATATGGAACATTCAAATGGATGTGATGATGGCCTGTTGTACGAACAAATTAGATGGAAACAGAGCAGTTTTCATTTGGATGTCGTAAAACCAAAAACGAAGTAATTGCCTAATTTATACCTGGCATTAAACCGCTCTATCAACCACTTCTTACTTCTTAAAACCAGATTAAACCAACGATGACGCGTGTTCAATCAAATCGATGAGGATAAACGTGGAAAGTTGACATAATTCTTCGGCAGTCTTCGTACTTACTTTTCTTGATCTGTTTTCGTCAGTCTGTCTTTCAATCTATCCACTTCTTCAATAGTGGTTTCTAGAGACTTCTTTCCAACATACTCCTGTAAAAAGGTGTATTGTTTACAGATATCAGTCAGGCAAAATCACGCAGTTCAAGGCCGGCAAGAGCTGTTGATGAATTTTCATGGTTGGCGACGCAGTACTCGGGATTATTCGTCGTGGTAATATAACGAAAGATCTTTAAATACAAAATACCTTTTCTCTTTGCCTTGCTAACACCCCTTCTAAACTTCTAACGGTTTCTTTCTCTGAAAACACCTACGAAAAAAACAAACAAACGGAAAAGAGGATTGTTTTTTAAAACCTTTTTTTTCATATAAGGACTGCAAGTAAAACTAATCGCCAGTTGTTCTTCCAAGATATTACAACTCGTGGGTATGTCGTAGAGGAAGGAAAACAGCAGATTACTAGAGCAGGTTTCCTACATTATGTAAGTCTCACCTTTTGTCGTAAATTGTCAGTTTCAGACTTGGCATCTTCAAGTAATTCACGCATCTGAAAAACAAATGGCCACTTTAACTTCTTCATTACAGAGATATTTATGTACTTTATTATTATAAATATGAAAGAGAAAGATTTATTTCATATTGTTAGGGAAAAGACTAAAAAGATGTGTGCGTGGTACTCAGAGTAGCCATTGGCTTTCGGGTTGGTTACCACTATGTTAAGCTAAGTGTGGTAGCAACAAAAGTGCATCACTGAAAATACGATGCAAAAAAATATATCCATTACATAGCTACAAGTGACTGTTATCAACTAATTTTTAAGTGTTTAAGAGGTGCTGCTTATCCTACATGCTTCTTAGATGAATTATATCGTAGGCAAACAGCAGTTCAGATAAATCTATTAAAAAATCGCCTGCTCTTGTTTTCTTGTGATAGTATTTTGTTCTTGGCTTGTCTGACCAGCGCTTTCGTTTCGTCCCGGCCAAGGGACTATTTAGAGACTTTCTGCTTGTTTTTGCCATGTTTATTCATGGACGCGTTTGTACATCGGAGTGAAAATGATTTCCCCTTTAACTTCCAGGTGTGGGCAATATATGTTAACAGTATGTGAAGTGTAAAGTTTAACGATTAACGTGTTATAATGTGTCACCGTGAAATGTGAAATGGTTCGTTATGTTCAAAGAGATAACTGGTTCGAGTTGGGATTCTAACCTGCTCCTGATCTAAAGATTTTGCAGCCAGTTGTCTAGAGAGAGATTCTCGTGTTTGATCCAGTTTCATACAAAGTTCCCTGACCGCAGTAAGATCTTGCATCATATTCTCCTGTAAAAGAGAGGAAAATTTCATGATCCAGTGCATGCATTTTCCACAAAATATCTACTTTATCACCACAATATGATGCACCGCAATTCAAAGGCTCGAATTGTGTTTTCAGTCGACATGGCCAAATGTGGAAGTCGTTGATATGTTTAAAACACCAGGGCAAAAGAAATGTTAATTGGCTTGTCAAATTGAATCCTGAGTTGTCTTCTGATTCAGCTAGGATGCGAAGTCTCGTTGTTCTCTGCGGTTGTTTACCCAAATTACTCAATTGTCTTCGGTAACTGATCGAGTTCAGGGATTCTACACACTTTGAATGGGGGCTATCAAACAAAAACTCTTTCAAATGTACTCTTTGCATTTTACAAATTCAGCGTGATTAGAGTAAGCTCTTTCCTTGAACGGCTCGTACACTGAGGTTTCTGGACTTTCTTCAAGTAGATAAATTCAGAAGGTACTCATACTTTTTCCAGATTTCTGGACTTTGTGAGCTCTGTAACTTACCCTATCTTCATTGGCTAGTCTCAGTTGCTCTTCCATCTGTGCGAGGGATCTGGTGAGACTGGACACTTGGATCTCATAGGCCTGATGCGATGCTCCATACTGATTGGGCAATCAACCATCATTATTACGAGGGCCAAGTTGATCATGTTACGTACATAACTGTATACACCTTATTCTAAAATGGCCGCCATTTTAGTATTCTTTTGTTTTCTTGCAAATTAGCCCTTGTTGCCTCGTTCTTAAAGTCGAAATTCAAAATAATTTTTTCCTCGTAAACGAGACAACAAGGACTAAGTTGCAAGTAAACAAAAGAATACGAAAACTGTGGCCATTTTGGAACAACGTGTATTAGCCAATACAAGTGAATATATAGAAGATCATTTATTGTACCAGCCAATGAAAGCAAGTTTTCGCGCGATGTACAAAATAACCGTGAAAGCATACGGACCCTAAAACGATAGCTTGCTAAGTGAGAAACTGACACCACAGCGCAAAGGATAAACTTATTAAAAACTGGACAAGATTGACATAAATTACAAACAACTCCATCTTTTTTCAAGATTTCGTCACTCTATTCGTGAAATTGTTCCCGACCTTGTCGTATTTTAAATTGCTGTGAAGTAATACATCGAAAACGAAAGACCACGTTTAACCACATTTCCAAACGAGAAGAGAGTTGAAAATACGACGCGCAGCGGAGGATTTTTTACGAACATTGAGGTGTCTGGAAATTCCATTGTGGTCAAACAGTGTCTTTTCGTGTTTCATGGAGTTTTATGCATTCTATTTAGTACCAGTTCGTACAATTAAATGTTGCATCAAGGAAAAGACCTCTTGCTGGTAACGTTGGTTAGGAATTACAGGTTTAAACAAGGTGAAATTTCGTTTTTAAAGGACTGAATAAAAAAACGTTTCTCACAAAAATGACTTATTAAAAACTACAAGATAAGTATTCTTTTTATTTGAAGATATTTTTAAAAGGACAAAGTCATGCAACCTATCTCCTAAATTTATTTATACAGCGTAAACCAGATGATAAAATGATTACGTTTAAATTGGTAATGTTTCTTTTTTTCAAGAAAGCATAACTTGTATTACTACCTTGAATGTCGAGGGCGATTTTAATCAATCTAGAAAAGATAGCTTCGCGGATTGTTTTACTATTAGGTTGTTATTTGAGAACAATATTATAGATGGTAATTGATTTCTGGTTTTATTTAATCAATGTCCAAAATAAAAAAAATTTATAGGATATAATTTGCGTTTCGACCAAAATGGTTAACCGTAGTATTGACGCGGAAGATACTGAGCTTGATAAAAATGAATATTTACACTTTTAATAGTGTTGGACCCAATAATTAAGTAAAACCTTTAAGTGTCCATGTGTTTAGCCTACATTGTAGATAGACTTATTGGGGAAAATCAGTTTAAACAATGATATATACAATGTTTCATAATAGCTCGCAAGAATAATCTGTCAAAAGTTGATAGAATGTTTTGTTGTTTAATGACTAAATTGAAACTCCCGATACGTTATTCTATTACGGTCACAAAAAAGTAAGGTACCTCGTACATATTACGTCAAATCTAAAAAATTTTAGATCAGATGGTAATAAAAAAAATATGAATTTACCACTAAAGAACAGATTTAAAGTTAGTTGTTGAGAATCATAACATAAACTGGTTTCTAAAAATGCGTTAAGTTACAATAAAATAAACTCAATTTTCTCGAGCTATTTGACAAAAATTACGAGTTTACAGCTGAATAGCAGTTTTTAATATTGCAAACATTAAAACTGTTTCTAAAAATGCGTTAAGTTAGATAAAAAAATTAATTTTCTGGCGTTATTTGACAAATCTTGCAGAGGTAATCTGTGGATGCATTACATCTCCTCTCATCTGTTGCCTTTTATTCATAAGTGAAACTCTAACCTGATGGAAGATTTACAAAACAAAATCAAATTACATTACGTTAATTTTTAACGTCTATTTTTTAATAATACTCTCACATTCAAGTTTTACCCCTTTAAAATAAAATTAGTAGGTTACAACAACTTGTTTTTAAAATTCAAGGATTTTTCTTTGCTCGTTCGGACAGAAGCTGAAAACACACTTTTTTTAAATAAGCACAAATGAAGAATCCATAAAACAGATGTCAAACACTGCATTGAAAATAAAGAAGATTGCTGTAAACGTGGAAAGAAAAGTTAATCTTAAAACTTAGAAACGTTTTAGTAATTTTAGTGAAAATAGTTTTTGGAATTTTGTGGGACTCTAAATTTAATTAAACTATACTTGAATTAAATTAAACATGACATTACAGCAATGATTTATAACGTGTTCTTAATATGTCTTGAGTAATAGATGTACTTGTTTCCAAAACAGAAAAAGAAATTTTATCTAGTTATGCAACTAAAATTTAAATGAAATTTTAAAAGCAATAATTTAGGCTTTCATATTAAATTACTTGTTGAAATCTGAGTTGAAATGTTATTTTGTTTTGTTTATGCCGTTTACAAACAGTATTTTCATTGATGCAGAGGCTTCGGATGAAATACTTGTTTTTTTGGCTCGGAATATCTGCCACATTCTTTTCAAACTTGCGTTGCTGGTAATTTGTCTCGTAAAATACTTAGACATATAGAAAACGATTTCCGTTTAGCTTTGTCTTACGTTTTGACAGTAACCTATGTAATATAAATCGATGTGACGTTATTTAATTTATTATTTGTGTAGAGCGTTGATTTATGACGTCACGGCGGCCATATTGGTGTTCTAAACCAATGAAAAGGCGACCATGGTGGTGTCCAAAACCAATCCCGTGGGACTCTTTTGTTATGTAAATACTTCAATACGTTTCAATGTGTGCTGACATGTGAGTGAAAACGTCCTGCATCGATGGTTACTAAGTGAGAATAAAAATAAGATTCCACTTTGCCAAAAAAAACCTTTGACCTGCAAATGATTTACCTGTTGAATTTCACCTTCAAGTCTCCTAATTTTATCGCTAAGTTCCATCTCTGATCTTTGTTTCTGTACTAGTTCCATGTGGTAGTTGGTAACTTGACCAGCTGACACCTTGGATTCAGTTACAAGTCTCTCTGCTTCACTCGATAGTACCTGGTACTGCTCCAACAACTCTTCTTTTTCCTGCTCCTGGAAGGTCGAGAAATAACATTAAAGTACTACTAATCTACTTATCTGAGAGCGAAAAATACATCCTTAGAAAGAAAGAAGCCTGTTCAATAGAAGGGCTTCGCATGGATTTTACCATATCGCTTACTGAGGCAAACGAAGCACGAATTTTAAGTAAAGTTCTACCCCCCCTTAAATAATTCATTTTTGTGTCATACAAAATTACCTCGAAATGGAAGACCAAATTACTATTTGCTTTTTAACTAAGTACAAAAACACAAAAGAGGCAGTAATTGATGAAAAAGAAACTGTGATCGTAAAAGGAGGGTCGAACTTGAGAAGTTAAAGGAAATATATTTTTTTAAGATGGACGACTAGCGTACGGAGAATGTTCAAACCCAACAGACACACTCGAAAGAACAAAATGCTCAACGAAATTGAAATTGTAAGAGAAAAAACTTTAATTATCGAGATTCGTGTTGCGGCATAAGTAATGATATCAAACACGAAAGACCGACGTGTATGACCACGTGTCATTACACCGAGAAGGGAGTTGAAAATACGAGGACACGCAGCGCAGTATTTTTGACGAATTTCGAAGTGTTTAGAAATGTGATCAAACACTGTCTTGAGTGGTTGATATATCTTGGCAAATCAAAACTAAAATTATGGAGAAAATGGAGAATGGAAATCGTAAAAATGTTTACATACATACTTTATTAAGCCTCCTCAATGGGGCTTTTCAGGAACAATAATTATAATAATTTACAATTATTTAATTTCTTTATAATATTAAAAAAAATAAAAATAACTAACTCGTCATTTTATTAATTAATCCTAAGAAATCCCTTAGAAGTTTGATTGATTCGTCACTAGAAAGTTTCAAAATCGATTCCAAGGAATTCCAGATGTTGACAGTTCGGTAAAAAAGTTCTTTGTCCAGAAGCAGTTTTTTTTTTAAAAAAGGCCATTTAAAAATTGAGAACTCCTGGTTGTGTATCTATTTACATCACAACGTTTGGTGACACGGGCGGCATGATTTCCTTTGTTTAAACTTTATCAATGGGTCTTATCATGTCTTATGCCCGATTACGTCACATGCTCAAAATTCACCACCAAGCCTCGTTTGTGCTTCACTTGCTCAAACGTTCGTTGCCCTCGTGTTGTTTTCACACGGGTATTCTTTTCATCTTGACTGCTTTGGGAATTGGCTCATGATAAAATTTACATTTTGCATTATCAAAGCGAGGCTTGGTGGTGATTTTTGCTAGGCTGATGTCATCACACAAGGTCTGTCTTATAAATGAGTCCGAGAATGTGAGAGTATGAATGGAAGAGAAGTTACCTTCTGAGCCAGAAGTTCCTCTACACGAGCCACTTGCCTGGCGTATTCAGATATTTGAACCTTTAGACTTTCTTGTTCTTCAAGGGCCTCCTGCAGTTGTTGATGAATTGCCTGGAAAAATAAGGACAGTGAACAGTTAGAAAAGTAACTTGGACAGAAGGAAGTTTTTTAAAAGCGAAGCACTCTTGTGTAAAATTAAAACCAACCCTTGGCTTCTTCGTTTATAGAAGGTGAGTTCATTTAAAGATTCCTTCCGTGGTGTGGAGAATGTAGTGAAGAACATTCTCGCTTACCTGATGTTCTTCTGTCATGGCATTGAGATCTGTTTGAAGTCGCCTGTTTTCTTTCAAAGCCACTTCTCGTCCTCTCGTCATTTCAGCCAGCTCATCGTCCCTGGAGTCTAACTGTCTTCGCAAACTCTTGATTTCTCTGTCCTTCAGGCCACCTTGCTCTATGGCGTGACTGTCGAGAAGGAAAACAAAAGTTCTTTCTGTTTTAGTTTGTTATTAAATGTACCTACACCTTCGTTAAAAATAACGTGGCAAAAATACCTTAACCGAGCTTCAACATCTTCCATGTTCATCTTGAGTTCGCTTTCTGCCTTTTCCTAAAATCAAAAGACAAAATAAAAATGCGAACATAATTTCCTTACACTTGTTTTTATGTTACTATCTAATAGTATATTTTCTAATATTTTTTAATGTTATTAATATTTTCTTTCTCACATCGTGCCTTTGCTTCTTTTTTTGTATGAGTTATAATCCCGCAGCGCTGGTCAACAAGCTGTTTCTTCCCGAGAGAAATTCGCGTCTCGCTAAGGTTAGCATCGACGCTATCCGAATAATCAACGAAGTGTTTCCGATCAAATCCGAAAGCTTGTTTTTATCCGACGGCTCCCGAAAGTAAACTTGAAAGCAGCAAGGACAATACATTTGATTGCAATCGATAAAATGTTGCTAAACTCTGTTATAAGCATCGTCAAAATGCGACCTCAAGTAAGAAACGTAATAAAGCTTCCTTCAAGACATTGCTAAACAACAAAGAAGCCATATTTCTCGTGCAGACATTTCGACTCTAACCTTTCCAGGAAGAACAAATTTCTGGCCACAAACATTTTAACTATCTGATCATGCCACGAGATGGTGAATTACGATTTGGCGCAGTTATTTGGAATCGAAACAGCCCACATTGCAACAAATACGAGTTAATAGTATAACTGAAAATGCAAAATGATTTGCAATATTAATTTTGCATCAATTTGATAAAGTGTATATTATGAGAGAGGAGAAAGCAGGAAACGTGGTCGAAATTATTTACGCTGAAAGAATCTTGCCGAAGTCATTGTCGAAGGCATTTTGAAGCCTCTCGACTCCTTTAACCAATCCATCGTGTCACGGGATTTAATACATGTAAGAATGACAAACGAAGTGAAAAACATGTTTATCTTACCTCATCGCCTTCAGCAAATGTTTTAAGATAATTTAGCGAGTGAAGAGCAGCTAACCAGGCCATTGCGAGATAAATCTTTAACAGAACAAAGAAATTTCCGAAACGCGTGTCTTGTGCAAGGCTGAAGGGACTCGGGCGACTTGTAAAGGGTATGCTTCCTTGTAGAAAACGTCCTTTTGAAATGATTTTAAATGAAACCTTCACGATTCACTTAAATAATATTGTTAAAATTGAAACATTAACCCAGGGAATACTGTTTCCTTGGGAATTTTGTCTCCTTTCACCGCGCTGTTCTTAAAATGAACACCACAACATGAAAAATTGTAACTACGGAAGCACCTGCAAAAATTTTGTTCAATTAACAACACAGCGTTGTTTGATAAAAGTGTAAACAAAACGAACGCCTCGGTCAAAACTTCCATTATTTGGCAAGCTTTCCAAACAGTTTGTTTGCCTTTTTCAGGCAGGTAGCTACAAAATATACATATTTTCCATTACTGTCGTCGAAAACGCCCGCCTGGCCATATTTGTTATGGAAATGCGATAAGCCACAAAACGTTTAAGTTTCGGCGGCGTTGTTTCGGCAGCGATATACCTGGTTGCTAAACGAAACAGGAATACTTGAATGGACTATTTTACATACTTTTCTATAGTCTAGAGTCTAGGTGTTTTGTGTTTAAAGGACTGTCAAAGTGTTTAACTTCCCTAAGACATCCAGAAATTGCTCGTACACAAATTTAAATCATTTTTAAGTGCTCGCAAATTAATAAAATAATCATTTCACGAAAATTGAAACGCCATGATACAATGTTTATACTTCTATTTTGAAGTTAGTACATGTAAACTGAACTAACTACATTCAGTTCAAAGAGATTATATCCAGAAAGATCTAAAGCAGGAAAGTCTTAACCAAATAAGTATCAATTCAATCTTTCTGTGAGACGACCAGGTGGTGCGTGATACGTGATTTACGAGAAATGAGCGCGTGAAACGTGAAGTAAAGTAACTGTGGATATAATGCGTGATTTGAGCAAAAACGATTGACAAGCGTGTGAAACGTGAAAGACTTATCGCGGTTAAAGAACTCAAGTGCAGATTATATTGCTCCTACGTGATTTGTGAAAAATGAGCGCGTCATCCGTGAAGCAATATAAGTGCAGATTCTGAGCAGAAATAGCCACGTGATAGGTTGAAACTGGCAAATGTGGTATCATTCTGGATTCGTTATCTAAGCAAAAATGGGTAAGTGATAGTCAACAAAAGTACAGATATTGTGCGCGATGCGCGATTTGAGCAAAAGTGACTGCGTGATACATAAAGGAGAAAAATAACAGATATATTGGTTTACGTGTGATTTGAAAAAATGAAAATGATATCATAGCACGTGATGGGAAAGTGCAGATGTGATTGTCAAGGAACGTTTTTTGCGGAAGAGCTCAAGTAGAGTTCTTATGCGTTAACTAAGACGTGTCATTTTTGGAAAACAGACACATGATGACTGATAAGTTAGGCAGCGTTCACACTATACCGGAGGAATTTGAAAACGCAGCTTTATTTCTACGGTTAGGCCTACCGTGCACACTAATTATTACACAAAACGCTCTTGAAACCGGAGGAATTTGATAACATCGGCTTTGCGTTTTAAAGTGGACGGGAACAGTCTGAAAACGGAACATTTCGATAACGATGACGTCACGATAATCACGTGATTTACTTGGCCTTGTTTTCTTCAAACACAAATTCAAAGTGACCAATGATTTTTGAGTTTTTATATTCCCTTGGCGTAGTGAGGAAGGAAAACATTTGATCCGTCTTTAAATTTCTCCAGCATAGTGTGGACGGGGCATTAGGCAATGAGTATGAATTCATACCGACTGTATTTTCTTTGCCTCAAGATTCATGATTTCCTCCGTTTTCTCGTCCACCTGTTGTTGTAAGTCATCTCGCTCACGGTCCAATGATTTAAGTGTCGCTCGTATCTCAGCAGTCTCAAAACTCTGTTCTGCGTTCCTTTTTTCGATTTCCTCTACAACATAAAAGAAATATTATGACATAAATCACTTATGTCTTGTCTTTTAATCCAACCTGAGTTGCTCCCAGCCTCTTATCCGTTTCCGTTTCAAGAATGAGCCTCACCGTCGTAACGAGGTGGGCCGGAAATGGCTTATGACCATGTCACGCCATTGCCAGCAATATCGCCATTGGTGCAAATCTGAAATGGTAGCGAAGCGCGCGAGTTACGTTATGACACAGACAAACAAACTGGAAAGGTGGATAACTGAAGATTTCTTTAAGGGCCAAAGCCGGTCTTCCTACAACACTTGTGAAACGAAAACTTCGCCTACATAACCTGTATTTTAAGACTGTTGCAGAAGGAGACCGAGGCTCTGCCTCTGAAAATTTGCACTCACAACAATTCTAGGCGGACACACTAAATTTAGCCATTACGCGCAGTGTTGGTTTAGATATACTCCCCGTCAGTTGCATCAGTTACCTAGTTTGCGTTCCAGCTGGGCGCATTTTTCTTCCGAAGCTTGCAATTCTCCTGCTCTCCTGTTCAGCCTCCTTTCCATGTCTTCCGCCGTGCGGTTAGCCTGGTCAGCGGTAAGTTGTACTTTGTTAACCTCGGCTTCAAGTTCCAAGGCCGAGTCCTTTGCCATGGAGAGCTGGGCTGTAGTTTGCTTCAGCTGGTCCTCGAGATTGGAAACCATGTTTCTTAGAGATGTAACTCGCGCGTGGAGCTCATTTCTGTCCGCCTCAACCTGACGTTGAAAAATCCTGTTAGTCCATATAAGGTGCGCGCCTTAGTCAGTTCGATAGTTGTCCTCGTTTTATTGGTTTAACATTTCTAAGCTTCTTAGTGATTAATTTAAAAATCTCGCGCCAATTTCTCAGCCAATGGTGGCTCGGTCGCGCACGTTTTCGCGCGTCGACTGTATGCTTGCTTCGAGTTTTGATTGGTTGACTGGATTGTTGGCGTCCATTGTGATTGGTCAGAATGATAACATGTACTTTGGCCTCACTGCTCCAGAGCGAACAAGAACACAATATCAGCGCAAGCTCAAAAGGAATACAGATTTAATTGAGCTTGATTTCGTCGAGAGAGGTAACGCTTACCTGATGCTTCGAAATTGTTATGTTGCTTGCGATATAGCCGGGCTTTTCATCAACAGATAATAGCTCATTGAAAAATAGCAAGTTTGACAAACGCAAGCTAAACACGATATCGACTTCAACAGACAATGAAAAGCCTAGATTTCTTTTTAATATAAATCCGTTAGTTACCTTCTCCAGCATGGATTCTAATCTCTCGATTTTATCTTCATATCGTCTTCTCTCTTGAAGACTGCTTTCCTTGGATGCCTGAATAAAATGACATTAACCTGAGTCTAGCCATGATCTACATTGCGTAGAATCTATTTCGTAGAATTAATTTCTAAAAAGATCGACAATTTTAATAATTTCCACAAACGAACCTTAAATTTATCCTCCAAGTTATCTCGCTGGGTATTCGACCTTCGAAGTTCCGCCAAGGCTTCGTCTCTCTCAGACTCCACTCGTGTTAAAACCGCCGAGGCTGCACGCGAGGGTGAAGGTGACCGGGCTTGAGACACCTGGCGTCGTAATCTCTGGATTTCGTCTGTGGCCTAAGTGCATAGAAAGAATATTAACAATACTTCCTCTTTAGAGCGGAAAAACTTACTGCGCAGCTTTCTGCGCATCCCTAGTCCTACTTGCGTGCTTAGGTAATAATTCAGGCTGCAATGGTTGGGAAAAGCAACGCTCGGTTGCCAATTTATTCATACTGGGCAAGCATGAATTTTTTTTCGGCATTTCACTGTTAAGAAAACAAGTCTCCCCTGCCTGTTGAGACTCTCGTGTTTATATATTCAGTGGGTTGCTTATATGTATGCAGTGTCTTAGTGGATAAACTGTGTCTGGCAACGAAATTTCTTGCATACCGAAAGAAAATAAAGGGTTCGGAAACTGTATTTAGGTTAACTTAATCTCCCTAAAAATGATTCTCTATGAAAACAATACACCAGCTTTCCATTAGTGATGTTAAGATTCTGCTGCTTACCGAGAATGTTGGGAAGGCGTTCAAAGTTCGTAACCTTTTTTGTTCACACGATGGCGCCTGGCGCACAGTCAATACTCGCGAATGCCAATTACGTTTTTCCGTAAAAGCAATACCAGCACATTCTGGTGCACACTAACCTGCTCGTAAAGCAGTTGAATGTTGTCTCTGTCCTGAGTTAGCGTCTTCACATTTTCCTGAATCTGAAAGAGCATTAATAGCATTAGAGCATTATAGACAGAGAGAGTTTATTTTAATTAGACAACACACCAAGCTATGCCGGTAACGGTGCGTCTAGCAGAGTCTACAGGCTTCACCAGCTAGCTTAAAAGGTGCGCCAAGAAAACAAAATACCAAAGTAAAACTGTATGTACAATTTATTGGTTTTAAATATTAAACTAAACTATCTAAGAATAGATAATTTTGGTTTTCAAGATATCTAGGAGTCGTAGGAAATAGACCCAGTTGAGAACACCAGTTTCCGTCACCTTTGCTGCGCAACGTGGCACAGTCTTGTCGGGTCATGACGAAGTGACAGTTTTCTGAGCTCTCGAGTATTTTTTTCTCGTTTGCGATTGAATAAGAATTAGTATAAATTTATCGTTACGGTAGTCTATTGTGAATCTGTGAATTTGATTGGCTATATTACCGTTTTCTATCTGCTGATAGAAAACAGTTACGCATCAGTGCACATCGCGCATCACGTTTGAACCTGATGTAACATAATAAAACAGTTCTTTTCTACGCGTTACTTGACATTTTTTCTTTTTATGCAATGAGACTACGGTCAATTTATACTAAAACAATTAGACTACGAGGTCGCCCTCGTTTTCTACGAGCGATAGTCAACGAGGCGCAGCCGTAGAAAACTGCTGCTCGTAGAAAACTCGGGCTCGTAGTCTAATTGTTAAGTAGTAAATCAACGAAGATTTGCTAAATAGACACTTGTTAGCCAAACTACATTAGCCATTTAGGCAATGTAAAGAACTCTGGACCTCCGCTAGATGTTTTTCAAACTTCTCCACAAGTGACTGCAGCTCGTCTCTTTCTCTTCTCAAACGATTCACTTCGCTGGGGCTGTCACGTGATACCTGAGGAACAAATCAGTGCCATAAACTCAACAGGCAAATTCAATTTCGAATTATCCAATCACAGGCGACTTAACGAAGTGCAAAAGGGAAAGAAAGCAAGAAACGTTTAAAGAACTCTCCAACGTTTAACGGCGAAAACACGCACAGAACATTTTCTGTAAAGTCGCGAAGTTAAGGGGATTAAGAGTAAAGCGTCAAATAGATCGATATAATATAAGGAGTTTTAAGCTAGTCATGTAACTGTTTTCTTGTTGTCTTACTCAATTTCGCAGTTTTCATTACCCTTTCCCTTGTTGGAGGTGACATTAACACGCTCTTTTCCTTCATGTTTCTAAGCAGTTCACATTCACGCTTGTAGAAGTCTCTTTCCTCCTGCAGAAGCTGTGTCATGCTTTCAAGATGACCGACCGTCTGCAAATAAATCAAAATAACATTATTCAAAAGCACTGTAAATTAGCTTTCGACCGAATGACGTTTCGATGAACAGTACAACACAAACGCAGGCATCATAATTTTTCTTATTACGCATTTAACCTAAATTTTTCAAGCTCGGCTTTAGTAATCCGTGTTAATCTTCTCCATCCTTAACCATCCTTGTTCCTTTAGGGTTCATAATTATATCTTTGATGTTTTTCTTTCGTATTAAACTAATATTTTCACGTTTCCTTTGATTTATTGGCAATTTTACACCTGGACAAATATTAACTCAAAATATCGTGGGATGTATACCTTAGCTTTGCCTTTCCCGCCTTTTCGTTTGGTCGCTGGTGACTCCACAGCTGTAAGGCGCCTTCTCATCATATCCTGAAGTGTTTCACATTCGCTCTTGTAATAATCTCGCTCTTTTTCCAGGGTTTTCACCAGTGATTCTATCTTGGACGGAGACTAAAAAGATAAGAGATTTCGTTTATTTTCTGGTGAGGTGCAAAATATGAAGGGATTCCATTGAACCTTATTACAATATTCACTTGACTCTGAAGCTCAGGTTGTCGAAACGTCAGACATCAACAACAATTTTTTTTCAGATTTACCCTCATCCCTGGACGATCACACAATACGAACTGCTGATTAAACCTAAATCATACTGAAGTGCACTTATGTAGCAACAGAAAGAATTTTACTGAAATTTGTCTAAAACCTAAACGCATTGCAACACAATTTTTTGGTCGTACAAAAGTGAGTTTTTATAACGAATTATGTAGTGTACATTGCGTATAAAGTAATGGTAAAAGGTAAAACCACGGTATACCTTATCTCGACTTTTCTTGGGCTTCACAGACTTGGCTAACTTAAGTCTTTCAAGATCCATGACAAGCTCTCGCTCTGAATTAAAACAAGGCAAAATTAAGAACAACACAGGGTTTTTACGCAAAACTGATCTATCTAGGACATTTTCGCGCGAACCTCCTTAAAAAAGCGACGTCACGGTTTGCGCGTCATATAAAGTTGAGCCCAAATTTTTCAAGCTCGTCTTTTGTAATCCGTTGAAATCTTCTCCATCCTTGTCCCTTTATGGTTTATTATTATCTCTTTGGCGTTTTTCTATCTTAGCAAACTTCTATTTTCAAGTTTCCTTCAATGTAAAGGTAACTTTCTACGTGGCCAGTGCCTTTCTCCATTCTGGTAATCTGAATAAATCACAGAATGCTGGGAAGTAACCTGTGATGCACCAGCATCCTATCCAAGCGGAGGGGGGAGGGGAGGGCAATACTAGCCGCTGCACACTACAAAAAGCACACTCACGTGAGAGTGAGGGCCTCCTCTTAACACCCCCGCTGGTTTCCTCGCCAAACCAAAATAGAAGAAAACCGCATTACCGTTCATGGTGAGCTGCGCATTTCTATCTGACAAGCGTTTTCTCTCCTTGTCTGATTTATCCAGCAACTCCGTGACGTGTCTGACATCGTGTTCGGCATCATCCACCAACACAGCTAGCCTCTCATTCTCTTCCATTAAGTGTTGTCGCTCCTAGAGCCAAAGACAGAATTTCATTGGGAACTTTTATCTACTAGCACGGTAAGCGCTTTGCGAAGATTATGTGACATGTCACACCTGGTCTTTGGGTGGTCACACAATCACGGATTGATTCCACTTTGCGTGACTTCTGCCTGAGAGGGCGATCACAGAAACAGAGCTTTAGTCGAAAGTCACTCGATCACACACCCCCATTTCTTCAATCAACGCGGGAGTGTGCAATGAGCTCCAAACAAAAGAAAGGCTGAACAAGAAGGATACAGATCTAAGGCAGCAGTGCATCAAGTTCAACTGGATTTTAGGGTCTACCTTGGTGTAAAAACCTGTAAAGTTTTTCTTTTTTTTTTGTAGCCATTGTTTAGGGTTAGGGTCTATTATGCTGACTTCTGTCTATTCTTTGTGTTACGTCACTTGTGAGTGTTACAGGCCTGTTCTTACACTGAGGATGAGCCAACTTTTATGCATGTTCTCTTTCAATGTAGCCACAGCCTTAGGCTTTTGTAACTTACAGCAGAGAATATTATTCAACCCACCTTTCTAAGCTCTTGCATTTCAGTTCGGTGCACACCTTCTTGCTGTTGAAGGTTCTTCAGTATAGCCTGAAAATAGAAATAAATGTGCTTAGTTTATTACCGGTAACCCCTTTTGGACTCTGTCTCAGTTTTAGTATGGCTAGAAACAGATCATTAACCTCTAACAAGTATAGTTGCCTTAGTTCTGGTGTCAAAGCATGGTGTCTGACACTGCCTACCAAAAAAAATTCTTGCAGTTGTTAACCATTGTGGCTCTTGGTTTATGGCATATGATGTTAATGGAGTGCAGGGCTCGAAATTAATGCTCGCAAACTCACAAAATGCGAGTTGATAAGCTGCGAGTGAGAAAAATATCCACTAGCAAATGCTTGCGAGTTAGAATCATCCATGTCTCCCAAACATTTCGAAAGAATTGGACTGAACAGTTAACTTTGAGTCCTGGAGTGCAGACTAATGGCAGTGATAAGAGCCAAATGGTTACACTGTCTGCTTTAACACAACTTGACTGTCAGTTATTGATTGGAACACAGGATCAAGCCTGTTTAACATATTACAATCAGGAGCTGTGCTTTTAGTTACTGCCTTATCTAAATATATAGAGCTTTTTGTTTAATATATCTCCATATAAATTGTCCTTAAATACATGACAAATCAGAAGGCAACAATTGTTTGTCTTGAACTACAGTGAAACCTGTATTGAGCAGAAAGCCTTGGGACTCTCACTAGTGTTCGCTTAATACAGGGTGTCTGCTCTAAACAGGTTCTAACACGTTGTTCTATGAATATTTTTAATTAGCTGTTAATAAAATATTAACCCTTTTGAAACACAATGTAAGATCAGATACTAGCTATTAGATTGTTCATAATACAATCTCCTCCAGTCAATCAATGCAGTGATCTGGAATAATCACTTAGCTTTAAAATAACATTGCTGAACAATGTTAAGTAGTCTCTGCTGAGCCTTAGAGGTAAAATGAGCCCTTGAAGTGACTGCTTATGCAGGTTTTGGGCAACAAATTGGTTTAATTAATATTAGTGTCTGTGTCTGTTTAACTGTTTATTTTACAGTAAATGTGAGAAGAAAAGTTTGGGACTTACGCCGTTGTCCACTTAAAAGAAGGTGTCTGCTTAATATGGTAAAGTCTGCTTACAAGCCAATGGCTCATCAGGCCGGAGCTTATCCCGGTTTCCTTAGCATGAAGTGACTGAGAGTATTTCTACTCCCCCCTGAATGGGATGTTAGTCCATCACAGGGTTACCCCCAGCATTAATTACGCTGGTACCCATTTATACACCTGGCTGGAGAGAGGCACTGTGAGAGTAAAGTGTCTTGGCCAAGAACACAACACAATGTCCCCGGCCAGGGCTCGAACCCGGAACGCTCGATCCAGAGAAGAGCGCACTAACCATGAGGTCACCACGTCTCTTAATATGGAGGGGGCTTAATACAGGTTTCACTGTATGTCATTCTAGATAAGAAATGTATAAGAACCACAAAGAGAAGTTTTATTGACACTATACATGTATGTTAATAAAACACGGTAAAACATTATACTGCCATACCTTAGTCTCCACCAGCTCTGATCGCATAATACTGACGTCTCTTTGTTTATCTTCTTCGACTTGTTTAGAAAGTCTGTTGATATCTTTAAGCTCTAGAAGAAGTTCAGCATTCTTACCCTCTAGGTCATTGGCTCGCCGAGTTGCCTCAACATGCTGGTCTATTGTGTCCTTCAATTGGTTTTCTAAATCGCGATTAGCCTGCTGTAGATAATCCACCTGTCAAAACAAAAAGAAATACAAAATGAGAGATGGGTTACATGTAACAGAAGGTATGGCTGTCATTTAAGGGCTGTAACTCGTAACACCGTATGACAGATAGGACTGCTTGTTTTTTCAGGTGAAATTATCTGTTGTTGATAGAATTAACCGACAAAGTAACAAGTTTCCTATGGGTGTGGAGAACAAGGCTACAAGTGACTCAAATCCTAATGACAGCCCTGGAAGGCGAAGGCAAGCTCTTGTCTAGATATAAACATTTTTGCAGTTGTGTGCAAACTTGCATGTACATGTATTTGCCGGATGGGCAAAAACAGTATTTAAATAACATAAGTAAGAGTACAGTATCCTGTAAATCTGTTCTATTTTTAAACACCAGTAACACTATAAGAATGACAGTAAAGGTTTTGACAGAGCAGAGACACAACATTCCATACCTGAACATTAAGATGTGCAACAACCCTTTCACTGCTGTCTTTTTTGCCTTCTCTCAGGACTGCGTCAACAGGGCGACCACCATCCAATAGCCGGTTCAACCTCTCAATTTCTTTGTCCCGAGTCTCCACCTAAGAAGACAATTTTTATACCATACAATAGACCCTATGCAAAAATGGCCACCATTATATTCTTTTGTTTGTATTTAAATTAGCCTCACTAACCTCGTTTTCGAGACAAAACTTGTAAAGAATTTGTTATCCTGAATGAGGTTAGTGAGGCTCTTTAGAATACGAACAAAAGAATTATTTAAAGGCAGCCATTTTTGCATAGGGTATATAATGTTTGAAATAACAATTTGGGTTGAGCACTATATTTGACATTTGTATTCCAAGAGATCACAATCCTTTTGGTACACAGCAAAAAAAAAATCATAATTAAGTCCAGTCACAGACTCCAGATTAATGGGGGTCACTATTCTTGGTAAGACCAATTTTATGGATTGCTCCCTCTTGGGACAAGATGCTTTGTTATATGTATACCTCTTAACTTGAATACATTTTCAGATTGGAGGACAACCTGTCACATGCCATTGGTCAAAACTCACTAACTCCCTAGGGAAGCAAGAAATTGTAATGAACTTTTGACTTGCATGTGATCAGGTCGTGCTCCTTGAAGCTACAGTAAACTGGGATGCCAGTCGGCATCTAGCAAACAATTTTTTTTGTAGTTTTGTCCTCTATTTTTGAGTTACACTTAATGTCTAGCGCTGCAGGAAAACATTCAGTTTTGCTAACCCTCACCTTGGCCTTGGGGAAGATTGAGGGTCTCGGGGAAACAAAACTCACTGTTTCCCCTGGGGCCAGTCATTAAGTGCTTAATTATTTCATCAGGATCTCATCAGCCTTCAGGCTGCCTCCATGAATATATACACAGTTTTGTTTCCATGATTCAGTGGCATCATTCTTGGATTCACAAAATATAGTACAAAACCCTAATCCAAAACTCAGATTTAAAGGGGCAGTGTCACCCTATTTGGTATCTTTATAAAAAGCTAGAAGGTGTCTTCGCATCAATTGAATTCCAAAAATAATGGTCTAGTTTTGTTATTAAAGACTATTTGAAGGTACTGAGACTGTGTCCTGTCGTCTGTTGCTACGGATGGCAAGGATGGAAGTGGATTGAAACTTGAAAAAATTCGCTAATTTTTTCAATATTTGATGCTACATCTTCAAAAAATCCTCAATAAATTTGTTATGGCTAGCCCTCTCTGATAAAATTCATTTGATATCTTTGTTGTAGCTTTACAGAGGAGAAGCCTTTTTTTCTTACTTTATCAAATATGTTGTCATCAAGTTTTTTTTTGTATTCTCTGAAAAGCCTTTTTGGGACGAGAATAAAGTTTGTATATATGTATGTATGATTGTATGTAAAGTGATGATTTTAGCACAGAATTGACCTAAAACTGCAAACTCCTTGTGACACTGCTCCTTTACTTGACGAAGTGCTAAAACTCAAATTACAATATTGTAAAGAGTATTATTGAACAAGTGTTTTTTTCATGCTTCCTCAATTAATTAATGTTACTCTATATTCCAACTTGACATATGATAGAAATGCAGCTGTAGATCATTAAAACTGATATAAATATATGTCATATATTAAATATATTGTCATGGACCAAACCCATATGCTCAAGCAGGTAGTTAATGCTTTGACTGCTTTATATGTACTATGTTTACCAGCTTACCCTGAATGAATGCACTGAGTTTCTTCAAAATATAAATGAATGTCCTTAGTGTTCTATTTTATGCATGTTAATTATTTTTATCACTTAACCCTAAAATATAATTATTTATCTCAAAATAATGCAGATTGCTATGTAAATATTTTCTTCAAACATCTAGTCTGGAATGAGCAGATATAAATTAATTTTAGAGCAAAATAGCAGGTGACCTTCAGAAATCTTTCAATAAGATAAATTTCAACTTTTCTTATTTATCTATGGAAGAAATTATAATTTGATTGGGAAACCGTCAGGAGGTAAAAAAATTTAATTAAAGTTGGCTTATAATGTTTTGGATAATTAGATTATTGCCACTTACATGTAAAAACAAATGTAGAATCTAAAATTATCATGATACCCACACCATGCAACTGAAAAGGTGTAAATCTAAAGAGATACTAGCAAAGCAATTATCAGTTTTCATTGAATTGCCAACAATGGGTTTTGCTAAAAATAATAAACCTAAACGCACACAAAAAAATCATGCCCACAAAATTACCAACTAAGAACAAGAAATTGTGGATCTAAACACTATAAAAATTCTTAAGGTTTGAAAATATTTAGCTGTTTCACATCACTATTTCGGATGGGTTGCCGGAAGTTGTACTCGATATTTTACCTGTTTTCGCAAACTTTTGTTTCGTCTCTCGGTGCTGGACTTTTCATCCTGAACTTGTGACAATTGAGCCTGTAGCTCCTCTATTCTAGTATCAGCAACACTTAACAAGTCTGCTACATAAGGATCCTGCAAATCATCCGTTTTGCCGGATAGATCTCGGGCAGGAGAAACTGTACTTTCGATGTCCATTCGTTGACGACGAAGAGGTATTTGCTTTCTTCGACCGCCTGGAGTTTCCACAACTGCGTGTAAATTTTTCTCCTGCAAGTCCTGTATTCTTTCGGTTTTTGCTTTGTTTTCTTTCTCCAAAGCTTTAACTTTATGTACATATTGTGTATTGAGAAATTTTAGGTCCGCATTTTCGTGCTCCAATTTTCGAACGCTGGTTTTAAGATCTCTGATGACATGATCAGTTTCTTCTCGTAGTTTTATAAGCTGCAGATGAAGCTCGTTGTTTTCTTTCACGAGCTTCGCGTTGTCGCTTCTGTACGGCTCGACATTATCCTCGAATACCGTCCTCTCTTTCTCCTGTTTGCCTACTTGAAGTTTAAGATTTTTTAAGCTTTCTGTCGTGTGTACAAGGTCGCTAAACAGCTTCTCCACAAGAGGTACAGATTCGATTCCCAGAGCTTGTCTGTAACCAAGTTGATCTAAACGCTTCCTGAGCGTAGTGAATTTTCGTTCCGTCATTTTTAGAGACACTAATGGCTACTCTATTCAATTCTTTTAAAATTTCAACCGAAATCGCGGAATTTTCGGTAAAAAATTCATCTTCAGAGGAAAACCGTTACTGATAATTGACTGGTTCGCAGACAGCGTCCTGACAACCGCACAAGAACGCATGCGTGACTTTCAAATTTGCCTCTGTTTATATTTCGACCTAAGGGGAATTCACTTCTTAATCAAAGGATTTCATTTTCTCTTATATGCTTTTTATTGCGAAAAAAATTACAAAGAAAAAACAGCTAAAAGAGTTTTTTTAAAATATGTTACCAGAAACCTTTTTCATATTGCCAAAAATATTTAAAATTAATCAAATCTTAATTTTTTTAATTTGATTTACGATAGAAAACGAAACCATTTGTTGAATGCCAGGATATTTTCTTTCAAGCCATGTTAACAATTTTTTTTGGTTGCAACATTCGTAGTATTGGCAAAAGCAATAAATATTATACATGCCATAACAAATATTTTTACTGTTAATAATATAGTTTTTTGAAATTTTGTAACCTAGTAATAGGCTCCTGTGTAACCTCAATTCAAATAAAAAATATAAAAAGACATCATTGTTTTTTTCTTCAGCTGAGAAGCGGTAAAATATCCTTACTCCATAACTATAACCTAGGATATTTTGGGTGATCAAAATTTGCGGAAACAAAGGCCTACATACAAATTTATCTTGAAAAAAATGATTGAGAATGCGATGACAGCTAAATTCATATTGGCATAAATGGTTTTATAAAAAATCCTTTTCAAGATAGCGCAAGCCATAAAAAGAATAGCATTTTTTAAAATAAAAAAAATAGTTTGAACGAAGAAATCAAACAAACGAACATTTTGACCAGCAGCTTTACATACAGAGCATGCGCAATTTGCTAGACACGTCACACCACACTATGTCATTTGTTGTGATCAAAACAAAAATGGGGTTTGGCTGAGTTCGACAAAATGTACATTTAAAATTTAAAGTGTTTCGTTTTTGTGTGAACGGCAGTTCGGGTTCTTTAGAATCCCGAGCCATCGGCAAAGTCTCGACTTAGGATTATGCAGGTGTGATCGCATGGGCCAACTGCAGTCCATAGTTCATCGCAGAAGCCGAAATCTTCAACAGGAATCCTTTCCAGATCTGAGTAACTTCCCTCCTGAGGTTGCTGTTTGTGTTTTGTCTCATTTAAACGCCACAGATCTATGTCTTGCTGCCTGCGTTTGGAAGCACCTAGCTGACAACGAGCTGCTGTGGCAAAGGTACTTTTGAAAAGCTTTATTTTCTTTCGTTTTAATTTGGTATTTTTGTTGAAAGCCGCGCTGTAACTTCAATGAAATCGTGTGGTGTTATGTTAATTAATTAATTTAAGTTAAGTGAAGTCTATTTGTTTAAGCACCAAGCACCACGATTGTAGGAAACGATACATTTAGATATTTGTATTTTCTGTTTTTGCCCATGACAATGATGCGCAGATTTAGAAGCAACATTTTGTTTTATATAATATGCAGTCCAGAGAAACTGACAAAACCTGCCAGCTCTCATCATACGTTCATGTACCTCTCACGCGCTCCCACGCTTAATCACGAGTTCTCATTCATCTAGAATTTTGGTTTCATAACAATTTCTCATGCCTAGTGTACTAAAAATTAGCATCTATAATTCATAAATGAGACCTATTTTCAAGAAAAATATTAAATTGATCTTGACACATCGAGAAAAAAAATCATTGTCTTTTAATTGAGTTATTTTCTTATTAGCACTATGGACCTTTGTTATCTGTTCTCTGCTTAACCAGAACTCTATTGTTGCCTTTCCCAAGTAGAAAAAAAAATCACCAGAAAAATGATCTCAATTGTCATTTTAACCCATTGACTCCAGTGCCAGCCGTAACGAGCCTTGGCCTTTCTTCCACTTAGAACTGACATCATGACCTTTGACCAAAATTGGTACCATCTATACTCAACTTCTGCAGGAGGAAAAGATTTTTCCAATGATACCCAGATCAGAGTGATTGGCCTAATGGAGCCTGAGATATGCACAAAAATGCTCAAAAATTTGAGTGAAAAACTCACAGCGTAATTTCCTGCCACTACACATGGCTACTCCATGGTAAAAATTGCCTGTCTCGATGATGCGTTCTTAGAAGGTTTTTTAACTGCCAGCATGCAAGCCCAGTAGAAGGTCAATCACTGCAGCAAAAAGAAAAGAAAAAAAAGATAAAATAGTAAAGGTGAAAAAAATTTAAAAAATCGAAAAGTCTAAAGACATTGGTCACTTTCTCAAAATTTGGATTTCAGCGCATGCCTGAGCCACAATGTTGTAAAATGCAAATTATGCTAGTGGAAAGAGAGACAAGCTGTCATGCTGCAAATGCCTTTTGACTAGATTTAAGCTAATTTGGCTGATATCCAGCCTGAAGAAAAAAAGAGTTTGTGGAGTAGCTGCCAAACTAACACGAAAAACTCTCTAAAACACAACTCCTCAGGCAACTCTTCATGGATATAATGTAACTTGGACATCCAATAATCCTGAACTAAGCTAAAGTCTGCATATAATCCAAGTGGCTCATCAGGCCAGAGCTTATCCCTGTTTAAGTAGTGTTAAGCAACTAGGAGTATCTCTACTCCCCCCTGGATGGAATGAAAGTCCATCACAGGGTTACACCCAACATTAAATGTGTCAGTATCCATTTATACACCTGGGCAGAGAGAGGCACTTT
>CM042754.1:13847712-13891665 GCA_022496165.2 Catalaphyllia jardinei
TTTGAGAGTAAAGTGTCTTGTCCAAGAACACAACACAGTGTCCCTAGCAAGGGCTTGAACCAGGGCTACTTGATCTGGAGAAGAATGCACCAACCATGAGGCAACCATAAGACAACCGCGCCTTCGCAATCATAAACTTACAATTTAAACATCTCTGAGTGTGCTCGTACTATTCACACCTCATACTGCTGTGGTAGCCGTCTTCTTCTTAACACCTGTAGAATGCAATACAATAAGATACAATATGATAGGATGATAATAGGAGGATATATTATGCAGTGCTGGTGTCAAGAAGTGAATAGTTTTCCAAGAGCAAAGCCACTGTAACTTGAAAGAGATTTGAAAAATGTAATTTATTATGATACTTATGATGAGATTTATGATACGTGATGAGGTATATGATTTTTGGTAATTTTTAGTAATCTTTTTATTATTATTTATTGCCCCCACAGGGTTTTGAGGCCAAAACCCGAGGAGGCATTAATATTCTCCCCCACGTATACGTATAAAGAATGTGTGAACTATTGGTGTAGTATGCGAGTCAATCCCAGTTTGAAGAAACTAGGCGCGCATGGCAGTCTTGGGTAATACGTCGGGTTTTGCCATCTTCAAGCGGCATTTCAAGGTCAAAAAAATACACTCCAATTACAATATAGCCTTCATTATGATTTCAACTTGATCAGATAAATTCCCTTCGAAATGGTCGGGATTCTGACCTAAAACAAATTGAAAACTCTTTCAAAGATCCCGAAGATTGATTTTGAGAGAAAAACAGCTCAGAGGGTATCGTAGGAAATTCTGAAGAATACTATAGAAATTGGAGGCCAGTGTGGTTCAGTTGCAACTAAATAGCTAAATACCCTTTCGATCGTCAGTTTTACCTTTGGCATCTCGTTTATTTGGATCGCTTATTTTTACTGAGTAATCTTACGTGGCGTAGACCCATGTCACAGCTGGGTGACTAGCAGGGATCCAAATGTAAATTTTTTGCGGCATTTTCATTGAGGACAAAAAGCTTGACTCTAATTTGCATATATGGCGACTGTAACGCGATACTTCTGTTTACATCTCAGAAAAAATCTTGACTTCTGTTCTGCTTTCAAGATACGTTTGCTGGTATATCAAGACGTAGTTAATAGAGGGGAATGGTTATGAAACTCATCAAGGTTCTTTGTTGTATGTTATTGTTCTGTTTTTTTTGGCCTTGACCCTGCACAAAACACAATAGCTGAAATATGAAATATTCAACATGACACAAGTGTGGGACAAAGAAAAATCTGTCACATATGGACTCAGCAAAATGACCTTGCTCTCCATGAGTTCTCGTAGCTCAGTCGATAGACCGCCCGCCCGGTGTTCGGGAGGTCATGGGTTCGATTCCTGTCAGGGACTCAGATTTTTCTTTGTCCCACGCTCGTGTCATGTTGAATATTTCATATTTCACATTTAATTACCGAGCTCAAAATTCACCATCTTCATTTATTTATCAACACAATAGATGTTTACTCTGAACTGAGGAACTAAAAAATAGAAACGTGTTTGTTATGTAACTCATCTTTGATGTTTGCCGGGCTTCCTAACCAGTCTCTTAAACAAGACAAATGGTTCAGTTTCAGTATCAAACTAGAACAACAGATGTTTGATATTTTTTCCAGAATGCGCTTTGTCAGAGTATTAAGTAAAGAACTGATCATCTGATAGAATGAGTTAAACAGAATGTGTTGGTTTAGTTGTGTTTGGTTAAGATGCCTAAGTTACTTAAACAGTATGAGTGATACAGTTTACAAAAAATATAAAATTTTAGTTCATACAATAACGTTCAATATTATTGTTTTCAGTCAGCAGAAATAAAAGAAAGCGGGGGCAGCTTTAGTGATAACTATTACTAGTATGATATTGTATTTATGAGTTTATAGTACATGCAACCCAGGAGGCTCATCACATTGCTAATCTTTTTTCACCTTTCCATTTTAGCCTTTCAAAAGCCACTTGGGGTTATGCTTCAGCTTACAACAGGAAGAGCCAGGTAAGCAATGTGTTGAAATTTATGTGCAATCTGCCTGGTGGCCTTATGTGCCACTTACGAACGAAGAGGATTATATCAACAATAGCCTCCAATTAAGGTGGAAATATGCTCAGATATTTGTTTCGATAAGTAAACAATTTTCTAAGAGCATATCCTGAAGAAAACTGTGAGCTTTGAAGAACAGATTTCTGTCCAAGGACAAATATTTAAGCATATTTTCATGCCAAAAGGAGGCTATGGAAATATTTTTCGCAACACACTTACATGGTTTTGAAATAGCGGGAATGTCACTCAGATATTCCCCAGTTTCAGCTGGGAAACATCAGTCATGTGATGTGTTTAAACCAATTGCATGCACAAGGGAAAATATTTGATGGACGGTAAGTCTGCATATATGTATGTGGTAATAAAAGAATACTGTATTAATTAGAAAAATGATAGCGTCTTGCATCAGAGAAAAAAAATTTAAGTACAGCTGCACTTCTAGTCAAGTCCACAGGTTAAAAGATTGTGTTTTATTTCACAACGAATGTGACTAATCTTCCCCATGAGTAAATTTTGCGAGTCTTTCTTTTCATGTAGGGAAAGATTTCCTTCAAGGAGCTTTACATGTTGTTGGATGAGGGGACATGTCTTTTCAATTTTGACCCTCACCAGGTTAGTATTGATAAGAGTTCTGTTTTCAGTTTATGACAGTATGTAATTCATAATTAACTTATTCATGAAATGGCTAGATCATGTGATAGGTGTTTGAATTAAAGTGACATGACTGTAGCTTGCTATTTAGTAATCAGTGCAAATGTTTGACATTGTGGCTAGTCATCAACCAACAGAATTTTTTCTGCAAACTGGCAAATGAATTATGGCTGATGTTAATGCCAGATCTTTAGCTAATCATATACATGTATATTAATCAAGTGGCACATTACAGAGGAAGTACATTTGTAAACATTGTCATTGTTATTAACACACAAAAGGCATTATCATTTGATGCATTTTTTTCTTCCTTTCCATTGGCCAAGAGCCCACCACGTGACCTGCAAATAACTGCCTACAAATAATGGTCTGCTCATGTGTAGTGCCATCTAAACATGTTTTGCTGCAAATAATGTTCTGCTTGTGTGTAATTGGAACCATGTTCTCAAGAGAAAAATGGCACATCACTTCCCGGAGCTGCCAGGAAGTGATTAAAATATGAAAACAAACTTGATGATGGAACAATAAAACAGATATTGAACTCAGTTGTCGCAAAATATCGTGATTTGTCGGTGTCTGACTCTCGCAGATCAATTATTTGCCTCAGGCTTCGGCTTCAGCAAACAATTAATGTACTCGCCACTGACAAATCACGATATTTTGCTCAACCTCGTCCAATAACTGTTAATTGGTCAACAGGATTGGGTTATTCCAGAAAAAATCTGCACCCCCCTGACAGCTGGGGTCGCTTTTTATCCCCACCTCTCACCTGGATTTCCTGAAGCATAAGACCCCCCTCCTGTTTGGATTTCCAAGACAAAACACCCCCCTCCTGCCTGGATTTCTGGGAAAAAATACGAAGCTTAAATTTAATTTACTTTTAATAGAAAATACGTACAATCATGTCTAGAAAATGTTCTTTTTTAATTTCTAAAGCTTCGGCTAAATTATATCAAAAATTCTATTGCATGGAACTAAGAAAAGAAAGGAGCAAAAAATGCGAAAAAGCCACTAAAAATCAGTTGCCCTTTTTCTTTCTTTGCACTGAATATGGTCCTAAAGTAAATACAATTAGTATAGAATATGATAAAAAAGTTCAACAGTCATTCTTTTTCGAGACATAAGGTCAGTCTCTTCCTAAAGATCGAGAACTTCTAAATGAAAACCTTTCAAAGAACGAAAGTTTATATGTGTTTATCCTTCAAATTCTTTTACAACTTAAAAGACTGGACAACTTGATTCACATATTCTACCTTCAAGAGCCTGTGTAGTAAGAGTGTAGTCCTAATCTACAGAGGAAAGATCAAACTCGTGTTGTGAAGAGCTTTCTCAGTCCGCCATAGTTTCAAAATGTCTTTGGGCTTTCGTTAGTAAATCGAAACGTAATTACACAAGAGTGGCGCGCTGGGTCTGGGTACGAGTAGAAATGTGTCAGGCATTTCAAACTCTTCGTTGCAACATAACAACATTGCTCGTTCTTTAGTATCTTGATGTTCGCGTTTTCTGCTATAAAAGGACCACGAAGGAACTTAGATTTTCATTTTTGTCAAGTGAGAAATATCTGAACAAAATATTTGTACTATTTTCAGGGTTTGAGAGCAATGAACTGTCACTGAACTAAACAATCGAATCGCATGAATTATCGGTCGCGAGAATTTCCAGAATCCCATCTGTCAGGGGAGTGCGGATTTTTTCTGGAACAACCCACTGATACAAAGTTCTTAGTATTTTTAAGCACCAATATTTTCATAAGTAATTTGCTTTTGTGGTCTTCACTGGAGTATTGACAGAGTCATATTGTAAATTAATTACTCATTTATAATTCATCATGTTTAAACGAAAGAAGTCATGAACTTAATTAGCATATAGTTTTACAGTTTTATTTCTCCACTAGCTTCTCAGTTTTATTTTCTTTACTTTTTGACTTTATTTAGAAGATATATCAAACACTGTTGGACCACATTTCCAGAGACCTCATAATTTCCCAAAAATACTCCACTGCATAAATTTGTTCTTTTGTCTCTCTTCTCATTGTTTGGAAATATGGTCAAACACAGTCTTTCGTGTTTGATATATTTTTTGCTATTTGCTGGCAAGCCCTAGCGAGACAGCAGCCTATTCTTAAAAATAGCAAGAAAAATCCAAAAAATTTGGTGGGCATTCCGGGGTGCTTGTTAATGCATGTGGAAATATTGATTGATTTCGAGCAATAGTCCCGCTCAGCTAGAAATCAAGGACATGATAAAGGATGTGAAATATGGATGTCTCTAATTGTGGAAGTACATGATTATGTAATCATCAAGGTTATGAATAGTAATTTAGTGATGACTCTTGAGGAAGATAAGAGATTTTTATGTGTTTGGCTGCTCTATTATGTCAACAGTTTTGCCAATTCTCGAATGGAGATCAAGTCCTACTTCATGAGATCATTTTATTTCTCAGTGTATTCAGCAGCGGCAATGTGTCAGTCAAAAATGCTTCCATTCAGCTAAACTGCTTACTGCAGCTTGCTGGTCTTGGGAAGAAAAGAGAGGAAGGTGTGAAGCCAACCTGCTTTATGTCGAAAGGGACTTTGGTACCACAGACAAATCATTCACAGTATTCTTCACCCATTGAGGCATTAAATTTGATCGTTGAGCCAAAATCTTGGACAAACATGCACCTTTGCGCACAAAAATCATCACTTTGCAACCTAATGCTCCTTGGTACAGTGAGGAAATCAGAAAACTGAAATCAAACTGCCGCAAGCTTGAAAGGCGCTGGCGACGCTCCAAACTTGTATCAGACTATCGATCTTATGTTAATCAACGCACTGTTATTCAAAACACCATTTTCAAGTCAAAAATGGATTACTACTCTAATCTTATTTCGGAGGCTGGCAATGACAACAAAGCCCTATTTCGTTTAATTGACCATCTCCTCCACAGGAAAGTAGAGAAACGTTTTCCAACCAGCACATCGGCTGAAGATCTCGCTAATACATTTGTCACCTTTTTCGAAGATAAAGTAACTCGTATTAGAAGTATACCTACTCCTTCAGAAATTCCTGATTTCTTTTCCTCACTGGATATTTCCACCACTAATTGTGAGCTTAACAACTTCTCACCTACTTCAAATCTTGAACTTTTGAAGATTGCTCGCTCTGTTGTGCAGAAATCATGCTGTCTGGATCCTTTACCTGCTACGTTACTTAAAGAACATTTTGACCTGCTTTTACCATCTATTTGTAGAATTGTAAACTTGTCGCTGGTATCTGGTCTTCTACCTTCATCCCTTAAAAACGCTGTCTTAACCCCTCTCCTCAAGAAACCGAACCTAGACCACGAAGTTCTTAGTAATTTTAGGCCTATCTCGAACCTCAAGGTTATCTCGAAAGTTATTGAGAAGGTTGTGGCAGTGCGTCTTCAAGCTTATCTTGACTCTTACCAACTCACAGAGCCGCTACAATCTGCCTATAAATCATTCCACAGCAGTGAAACCACCCTTGTCCGTGTTCAAAATGACATTTTGCTTGCTATCGATAATCGCCACTGTGTGATGCTCCTGCTACTAGATCTCTCTGCTGCATTTGACACTGTTGACCATGAAATACTGCTCAAAAGATTGAATACGAAATTCTCAATATGTGGCACTGCACTTGACTGGTTCGGCTCCTACCTTACTAACCGCACGCAAGTCGTCTTAATCGATGGGAGGAAGTCACAGTCTCGTGAACTCAAGTGTGGAGTACCTCAAGGCTCCGTCCTTGGACCGATCCTCTACCTACTCTACACTGCTCCACTTGCCGACATTTTACGTTTCCATGACATGCAGTCTGTAAATGTGCCTTCTATCATCTTCGGAACAATTCCCGTATAAGGAAATTACTATCCACTAAAACCATTGAGACTCTAGTCCACGCCTGTGTAACCTCCAAGTTGGATCATTGTAACTCTCTTTTATACGGTGTCCCCAAATACGTTATTAAAAGTGTGGTTTTCTGCTGGCTGAGGAACGAAAGAAGCACACACGGCTGGGAGTCTGGGTATAGGTGTGCGGGGGGGGGGGGGGGCGCGGGTCACGGGGCTTGTGTAAGGTTTTTGTTTTGTGTGGTTCGGCTTGGCATGGCTCCCAGTGGTGTGTGAGAAAGCTCCAATCAGTGCAGAATGCAGCGGCTCGACTTATTACAAGCTCTCGCAAATTCGACCACATCATCCCTATTTTGTTCGAACTGCACTGGCTTCCAATTTCTGAGCGAATTAAATTCAAGATAATTCTGCTCACCTATAAAGCTCTTCACCAGCAGTCTCCTATCTACATCCAAGACCTGATATGCCGCTATTCAACTTCAAGAACACTCCGGTCATCCTCAACATTACACCTGACTCCTGTCAACTTTCATCTTAAGTCTTATGGTTCTAGAGCTTTTGCTGTTTCTGCTTCTGAACTGTGGAACAAACTACCCGATGACATTCATTCCTGTGACAATTTAAATCTTTTTAAATGTAAACTTAAGACTCATCTTTTTAAAATTTATTTTAATATGTATGAACTCTCTTCTTATCCATGTCAAATGCCCAGATCTTAGACATCCGTTTTTTATGAATATCTAAATCTTTGTTAACGTAAACTTAGGACTTACTTTTAATATCATTTTAATATCTACGATTTTCTTTTTCTATTTTGTAAAGCGCTTAGAACAGGAATGGATAAGTGCTATATAAGTATTATTATTATTATTTATTAAAATCTCTGCCTGTTGAGTTAAATAATTCGACCATTGAGTTAGATGTGCTGTTGAGGCAAAAGAAAAGCTTGCAATCATATTCTGTGGATTTCCTTGCTTTGATGCAATTTGATATGACCTTTGATGTCACATTGCATGACAGCTCAAGTTTCAGTAAGCTCACAAATTCATTTTATTAAAACATCTCATTTTCACTTTTACTGGTAACATTTAAGTATAAAGGCTAATTTTTAAAAGGAATACTTGTGGAAATCCATCTACTAATGGTTTCCTGGGTCTCTTAAAGGAGAAGGTCACTCTAAAAAGTATATTTTATTTGTCATCACCAGTAAAAAGTTTATATTGAGTTAAGTTACTCACCAAAGTTTCAGCTTCTAAAGTGCATTCTATCCGGAGAAATTTGTCTTCAAAGAAGCCTAAAATTTGGAATTGACAGCCGCCATTTTGAAGCAAATGCTCAGCGGCCAGGTCAGGCTAGGCTGCTAAGCGTGACGTCATTGTTGCCATTTGTCTTGGCAAGTGTATTTGTTTACTCGAGGTCATGGCTGATCTTCAACCTTACCGTTTTAAGCCAGAATGTGTTCCTAATCCTGAGGATAGCTAAAGAGAAAATGAAGAAGCAAACGGTCAGTTAGAAGGCACATTTTGGTGTTCTTGTGAGCGATGTCAAATCATGCCAACGCAAAGAGAATGTGTTTGTCGCTGAGAACAGCCAGAGGAATCGAAGAAAACAAATTTTAAGCTTATACAACATCGTTTGCAGTAAATGGAACACAATTGTCTTTGCAAATTGCTTTAGACATTAAAGGCAGTTTAATAAAGCCGTAAGCAGTTATTTTTTACGTCAACTGTTTGTGTTTTGATTTTCGCTGTGTCTAAATGCATGGCAGCCAGGCAAGGTCTCAAATGGACTAAATGCCTGACAGTCAGAAATTTTCACAGAATTTCCACTGAAAGATTCTTTCAAACTTCTTGATGGTATTTGATGTTTCTTTAGAAATGCAGAGCGATTCCAAAAATTATATTAGTGTGCAAGACTGATGACGAAGTAACCAGGCTTGTGCATACTATAAAATCGGCATGTGCTTGACACTTAGAAAATTTATGCTTACATTGGCACTTAGAGATATTTTACGAATTGCTACAGAAAGCTTCTTTTGAACTTAATGAGAAGATGCGATGTTTGTTTAGAATAGCCAGGCAATTCTAAAAATTATTAGGGATTTGTAGTGGCCGAATTCTGCAAGCTTGTGCATACCATAAAATCGCAATGGTCTCTATCCGACTGCCGGTCACGGTCTCAAATAGACTAAATGCCTGGCCGGTAGTCAGAAATATTCAGCGAATTGCAACTGAAATCCTCAATCAATCCTATTAAAAGTATCTGGTGTTTCTTTAGAAATGTCAGGAGATCCTAAAAAGTATTTTGGTTTTATAATTACATTCTATGAATACGGTGAATATTTCGGACTGCCCGGCTACCGGTCACTTAGACGGAGCGAAAATAAAAATACAAACAGTTGACGTAAAAAATAACTGCTTACAGCTTTATTAAACTGCCTTTCAATGTCTAAAGCAATTTACAAAGAAAATTGTGTTCCATTTACTTCAAACGATGTAGTATAAGCTTAAAATTCTACCTTGAATTTTGTTTTCTTCAAGCTTGGTTACTTTGTCATCTTGAACACTAACATAATTTTTGGAATCGCTCTGCATTTCTAAATAAAAAATAACTGCTTACAGCTTTATTAAACCGCCTTTAATGTCTAAAGCAATTTACAAAGAAAATTGTGTTCCATTTACTCCAAACGATGTAGTATAAGCTTAAAATTCTACCTTGAATTTTGTTTTCTTCAATTCCTCTGGCTGTTCTCGGCGACAAACACATTCTCTTTGCGTTGGCATGATTTGACATCACTCACAAGAACACCAAAATGTGCCCTCTAACCGATTGTTTACTTCTTCATTTTTGCTTGAGCTATCCTCAGGATTAGGAACACATTCTGGCTCAAAACGGTAACGTTAAAGATCAGCCATGACCCTGAGTAAACAAATACGCGTGCCAAGGCAAATGGCAACGATGACGTCACGCTTAGCAGCCTAGCCCGACCTAGCCGCTGAGCATTTGATTCAAAATGGCAGCTGTCAAGGCCGGCTTCTATGGAGACAAATTTCTGGGGATAGAATGCACTTTAGAAGCTGAAACTTCAGTGAGTAACTTAACTCAATATAAAATTTTTTATTGGTGATTACAAATAAAGTAAGCTTTTTAGAGTGACCTTCTCCTTTAAACCAAGTTCTAGCATTTGTTATGTTCTTTTCTCAAGAAAATTATTTTGGGGCTCTGTTGTTGTTTTACAAAAGCCCTTTAAAACTTACCTGGTTGGAAAAATCGTAATTCTCTTTTAAAAAGCTGCACCAACCCGTATTATACTGTTTATTTCAAATTGTATATTCATCAGTATTTCCTTCAAGCGCTGACGCCAGCTCCCGCCTTCACATTGAAACTCCTAGTTTTATGGTTATCTTGTACTACCAATCAAGGCCTGAATATTACTGTACTCACTAAATGTATATGCATATTAGCATTGAAACAAGAGAATGACATGTAACTAGTATTTTGTTTGTTTATTTCAGGGAATAATATATTTAGTGAGACACAATGTGTTGGAGGACTCTGTTTTAGAAATAGCAAAGTTTGTTAACTGTACTGGTGCACTTTATGGAAAATCGGTTAGAGAATATCTCGACACAAGGTAGGGAACATCTTTTGGAGGGATACTTTTACATGTAGGACTTTAAATGAGAAAGCCTCTAGCTTTCCAAACAGAGTTTGTGATTGGCTCAGCAAACAATAGATAAATGAATTAAACAATGCCCCCAGCACTTGAAACAATAGGAGCTACAGGATAATTTATGAGAACAAATCAAAATACAGGTCTGGAAGAGGTACAGGACTACTCCTTTAAATACAGGAGCGCTTACCATTTGAATGGAATTTTTGGTAGTTTTTGTGGACAAATGGAACTGCACTTTTTTCCACTAAGGAAATGAAATAGATTAAACCATATCATTTAATCGGAAGTTTCAGATGCCAGTGAGTCGGGGTCTGGGTCTGGGTACATATCATCAAGAAACATGGTGGCTGGACTTCCTGTTGCGCTAGAGGTTTTATCAGATGACCTGGAAAATTATTTTTTAGAGAAGAAGATGTCAATTTTACAAAATGTATCTGTTTGGCTGCTACAGCATCCACATTTTGTCAGGAAAATCAGCAATCAGCATCCACAGTGTTCTCCCTTGATGTAGCTCATAAGCATGTGTGCTGGAAGTCCGAATTCCAAATCAGGCAAGTAAAAGAAAAACACAAGTACCGACCACAGAACTTAATTCGTTTTCACCTGCAGGATTGCAGTTGTGTTCCAAAACGTCTGCCAACACTACCAACGAGCAAAGACACACATTGTATTGATAAACATTTTGGAAATCTGCTTCCATCTTTCAGATCTTTAGCATTCTTTCTTGGAAGTACTACAGTGAGGAACCTGGCACTTGTAAGTGTGGATAAATGGTACATAAATTTCCGGAAATTCCGGGAAAAGCGAGAAAAAGGAGATACCTTGAAAGATATTACCTTTTTTCCGAAAACATTGCACCGGGATGAACTGTTCCATTTGAATTCTCCCCGGAATTACTGGAAATTCCATTCAAATTGTAAGCGCTCCAGGTCTGTGCAGTGTAGAGTAGGGGACTGGTTAAGGGACCATACTCACTCCAGAGGCTCCTTCTCCTGATAAGGTCCTATTATTGTTTTTTTTTTTTTTTTTTAGGGAGGCATGGTGGCCTCTTGGTTAGTGCGCTTGACTCCAGAGCGAGCAGTACGGGTTTGAGCCCTGGCCAGGGGGTACTGTGATGTCTTCTTAGGCAAAACACTTTACTCTCACAGTGCCTCTCTCCACCCAGGAGTGTAAATTTGGTGCTGGCAAATATTAATGTTGGGGGTAACCCTGTGATGGTCTAGCATCCCATCCAAGGGGGAGTAGAAATACTCCTAGTTACTTCATGTTACAGAAACTGGGATAAGCTCCGACCTGGTGGGCCACAATTGGCCTGTATGCAGACTTTTTGTTGTTTTTTTCTAATCTGACCTTTCTTCCTTGGTACATGTAGGAGAGATGTTCTACAGGAAATTGTCAATATGCAGAATTATGAAGGAATGTTTCTGCCTGTGGCTCTAAGGTTTGTATACATGTACATGTACGTAATAATTGTTGCAGATTTTCCCTATGCACCTGATTTCCTGAATCCTAACTGCATTATGATCAGTCTTTTCTTAAGTGATTGTAATTTACTAAACTCAGTTTCATTTGCTATCCTCCTTTGATGCCTGGTTAAATTGTTCCCATTAAACATGGTAGAATGAGAGTGGTAAAGTTGGTATTTTACTCTGTGAGATAATATCATTTCAAAAAAGAGCACCTGTTATGCAAAGTACTTCTCATATAAAATACTGCTACAAAGTCGTATTTACTTGTGGGCCGGGTTGTTCGAAAGCTGGTTACGTTAACCCAGATTAAACGTTAACTGAAGCATTTTTTTTCTTGTTTAAACAAATGTTTTTGACCTCAAACGTCTGGTGTAGTTTGAGATTACTACAGCTCAAAACTGAAGGGCAAGCAATATAAACAGATTACCTAACCAAAAACTTACAAAACTGAAATCAAAATTCTCGCTAACCCTGGGTTAGCTTAATCAGGCTTTGAACAACGTGGCCCTGGTTGTTTGAAATTTATGTTGATTGTTTTTCTTTACTTCACATAACAAAATGATTTCCTGTCTGTTTCAGGCAGTTTTTTGAGCGAGTTTATCCCCCAGAGCAAAGAGGGGAATTCTTAGACACCCTTTTAAACAAGTTTTCAATTCGGTTTTGTGATACAAATCCTTCTACAACATTTACTCCAGGTAAGTCTTTTTATCATCATTTGCATTGTTCTCCCTAAACAGAGAATGTCTGTTTCTATTTCAAATGTCACCCTGCTATTCTAGTCTCTGTTTTGCTATCTGCCCCTACCTGTCTGTCCGTCTATGTGTCTGCCTGTCTGTCTGTCTGTCTGTATGTATGAATGTTGTGCCGCGTAGCACTATGATCACAAATGATGTAACAGAGAATTAACTCTGAAGTGTAAATTTTAGTGCTAGTTTAACCCATGAATAACCCACTGGGCGTTAGCCCTAGTAAAGGGAATCAGGGAACCACACAAGGTAAAGAAAAAATCTTTTGACCTCGGTGGAAATCGAACCCACGACCTCCGGATTAGATCTACCGTCACTCTGCCGGCTGAGCTACGAGGTCGGACAGAGAAAGTCGGGGTCGATTTAGATGGTGAATCGCGGCGAAGATCTCGACTCTGTTCCGGAGGTCGTGGGTTCGATTCCCACCGAGGTCAAAAGATTTTTCTTTACCTCGTGTGGTTCCCTGATTCCCTTTACTAGGGCTAACGCCCAGTGGGTTATTCATGGGTTAAATTAGCACTAAAATTTACACTTCAGTAGTTAATTCTCTGTTACATTTGTCTGTATGTATGTATGTCTGTCTGTCTGTTGTCACTACTGAGTGACTTACTGGCAATGCTTGTAACTGACAATCTGTCTGTCATCACTACTGAGTGACTTACTGGCAGTACTTGTAACTGACTGTCAGTCTGCCTTAGTTTGTGTGTCTGTCTTGTCACTGACTGACAATTAAACAAGGTCCTGACATATTGTAAGCCTCAGGGCGGTCAAATTAGTGCCGTAACACCTGTTCTGGCTGAGTATGTTTGAACTTGCCTATAGCTGATACAATTCATTATTATTACGGTTGTGGAGATCAAGGCTTCAGGTGACTCAAAACTTAATGACAGCCTTGAGAAGAAACCAGTTGCTAATTACCGGTAGTTTTAAAGTACCATACAGGAGTATTAAACAACATTTTGTTTCGGTTTCTTTCCTTTTCAGAGAGTGTGTTTATTCTGTGCCACTCCTTGATTCTTCTCAGTGTGGATCTCAGCAGTCCACATGTGAAAAACAAAATGTCAAAGAGAGAGTTTGTCAAGAACCTGCGTGGGCTCGTCCAAGGGCCTGGGACGACTGAGTATCTCGGAGATCTCTATGATAACGTGTACTTGGAAGGACACATTGCTTTAAGGGCTGAGAAATGCAAGCAGAAAACGGCCTTTCCTTTTGAGAGGCCTTACGGAAAGATATTTTTACACATGTAACGAGGTGTTTTAAGCATTTTTAGGTGATCTTTTTTTCAATTCATAAGAAGTCTACTGCAATGATGGGCTGAAAAAAATGAAGTTTTTTAAGGTTCCCCAAATACTGTTTTTTTTTTTTGCAGCAGATTTTTTTCCCTGTTTTGGAAAGCTTTATGAAACAAGCACAGCAGAAGAATGATTTTTATGGACTAACAGGGTATTAGATGAGAACTGAATCGAAACGAGTGACTTGTTAAGTTTTTCTCATTCCCTTTGTACTTTGCTATGACAGTTCGTTTAGGGTATTTATTTGACGCTAGGACATTTTCTTGTGACGCTTAAATTAACACTTTTTTCGGTTTTTAAAACAAACGATTTCTTGAGCGTAGCCAATCAGCACTTTTTTTAAAAGTTTAAAATTGTCAGTAATGTGTCTCACACGTTCAGTACGAATTCAATTATCTACACCGAAAGGTACCTAGTAGAGCAATTAATGAGTAATTTATTTTTCAGAGATACGTAATACAAATGGGTTCAATCTAAAATAAAAAGGCCCAAGTAGTGAGAGTTAATTGAGGCTGCGGTGTTTTTTAAGGGTTTTCCTTAGTAGGGAACGTGACGTGCTCTAATCACGTGATTATTTTCGAACTATAAAGAATAGCGCAATCATTGCTGACTTCGTTGCGCACATTTTGTCTTAGTAATATTCGTGTTTGTGTAGAGAAGACATAACGCTTTATACGAATTGACTGGAAGCATTTAAAGAGCTTATAAAACTCAGTAATTGGTGAAATTTTGTAGCCCTTTGAGCGTAACACTGAAAAAGATATTTGCTTAAAACATAACCTAAAAGGTACACGCTGTCTGCGTGAATATTTAAAAAAATTGTCTCAGTGAATTGTAAATTTGTTCTCAAGTTGTTAAACAATTTATGTTTTATTTGGATATGAAAAATATAGGCAGGGTCTTGTTTTAAGGACACCTAAGAAAAAATAGACAAAGTGGCAATATTATTTTCAAGTGAAACAGCACCTTTAGCAGGGCCTTAGCCAGTGTGAGGCAAACCGAGGCACTCGACTCGGTATTTCGTTTTTTTGCTGTTTCTTTTAAAGGGGAAATGTAAAACACTAGTAAATATCTGTAGGGAGAGAATTAAACCATGGACATTGCCTCAGCCACACTTTTTTTTCCTGGCTACAGCCCTGGTTAGGTTGTAGGTAGGTAGAAATAATCGTCTTGTTAGTGACACAAAAGCTTTATTTGTTTGGAAAAGCCTGATATCGAACGATTTTGATTTTTTTTATGATTTCATTGTGTAATATGACTCGATGTTACTCCGTTATCCCTCTAGTTGTAAATATTACTGACAAACTGTTGTTGAATATTCCTTTTTTAATATCATGTGTACCACAATGTTTTACATTAAAAGTTCGAAACTCTGTACAACAACATCTTTGTGTCCTCTACTGTCGTTACGTTGTTTTATGTTGTGTTGTTCGGATCTCTTTCTTTCTGATTATTGTTAGTACCTAGGTCCCACTCTCTCAAACAAAGGCTAATTGGCTCGTGGTTAGAAGTCACGAGCGACGCAAGCACGGGCCAAGAAAAATTACCTACAGCTTTGCTTTGGGACGATGGTCCTTTACGACGCAGTACAACAATTTAGCCGCGTTGTGGGTGGGGAAAATAAATGGGTCCTCTGAACTAAAATTCGTTAAAATTGTCAATCCATGAACATTCACCAGTCTGAAGAAATTTCACGAAATCTTGCAATTTCGTCTAATGGTGCTTGCATTTCTGGGTAAGTGAACTTTCTAGGACAAGTTCAGAACGAAATAACCGTTTGGAAAATTTCCAAGCGCGTCAACGAGAATTTACCAAAAGCTTCAGGTGTTTCTCTCATTCAGTTGTCAGGTAAATGACGAATGATCGATCACGGTACAGCTAGCCCACACAGTGTGTTTCATGGGTATAGTGATACCTGTAAATGATCCTCGGGGATTGGGGATCAGCGATGGGGGTGCTGGTATATGAAAAGGAAAAGGGTGTCGTAATATTTTTCGGCTCAGGAGCCTGGCCTGGGAGGAAGCCGAAAGCTCCTGATGCTGACGACCATAGGAGGTACCAAAACTGCTTTTTTAAAGCCCGAAATTTAATCTTAAAAGGTACGAGCACCCTGCCCGGCCCTTTCTGTATGAGAGGGTGACCCACCTTCCCTTTGTCAAGGATTCGTAACAAGACTGAACGCTTAAATCTCTCGCTCGACATTGCATTCGGGGCATCGCTAATCACCCAGCGTTCATCTTGAACTATAGTGCAGTCTGTTGCACATGCAAATGAAGATTAAAGAAAATACTCTATAAGTAACTTTTTTAGCTCAAATGAGCAGATAGATGTAAGGTCGAGGTCGCGGATTTTCTAAGTCTTGAAACCGATAAGCTCTGTCTGTTTATCATAGGAATACGAATAATAGCGCAGTCATACGATTTTTCTCGACACTTTCACCAAACTTTGTAGCTCACAAGAAGGAAATTCTATTCTGTGCTCTCGCCCTGTTTCTTGCGTGCAGATATTGATAGAAGCTAATTATGTCAAGGAGAGGTGAGAAGCAAAATCATATTTCATGGGACACGGTCAAGGGCGAATTCACAGTTGCATTTGCGTGATAAAATAGAAGTGTCCTAAACAGACATTTTCTGTAATAATCATGTCAAGTGGTTGTATGACTATTCAAGTATGTCTAGACAAAATTGGTTTGTAATGCTCTCTGCAGAGAATGTACTATTACTGCCAAGTTACTGTTTTGGCTCAAAATGAACATTCTTTACATTGTGGTAAGATACTTTACCATTAAAGTGTTGAATTTAGGAATAAACAGAGGTCGAGTGTTGGCTAATGCAGGAAGGCATCGAATAGACTCTAGAATTGAAATAATCTTTTATTACTGTTAGTATCAGGCAATTTGCACTTTTGGTGTACGACAATCATTCTTTACATTGTGGCAACATCAGTACAATTCATTCTTCAAATCTTTTCTTCACACGGGTACAAAATGTTGATTTAAAAACAGACCACCAGCTTCCCTTTATTTGTCGTGGCCTGTCGAGCGTGTCGCGAAAGGACGCGAGAGAAAAGGAATGGACATGCGCAGGAGGGCGAGAAATCGCTCTTCGCTTCACGCTCGAGAGACTAGAAAAAGTGGGCCGTGTCGTAGATAACCTTCAAGAAGGATATTCCTAAGTACTCCAATTAGTTTGGCTAAGCCATATAAGCTCACATAGAGCAACGATCGAAAGACATATAAGAACAAGGGTGATTCTAATGGAAGAGATAAGGAACATAGTTTCGATCAGGCGAGTTTCTGTTGTGGTATCTCATCAATTCTGAGAATGCAATTCAGCACTACTTGACCTGAAACATTCTGATCATTCAGCTGAAACAACACTGTAATGACAAGAGAGTTTACTCTGGCTGTTGGCCTTCGTAGGGCGGATACGGCAGATGCCATCCCTCACGCGTGAAAGAATTTTGTAAGTGTCGCCTCGCCTGAAAAATTACCTTCGACAAAGATCTTCCCGAAGGTTCGATTATGGCTGAGAAATGTTATCGGCCTGGGCCTGGCATTGAATTTAAGCAATATTTTGATAAAATGGCACAACAACAGCGAGCGTACATTTGCATTCTAACTAAAGAAATTTACAGCAAAAAGTTGCTTTATCTAAAAAGGTGAGACCAACTGGAATGTTCTGTGACATTGTAGTAAATTACATGTAACACCCAGTTTGAATCCCAGCAAATAAGCCTCAGTAAAATTATTGCCAACGAGCCAGCCGAGAAGACGCTCTGCTGGCGAGGCGGCAGAGAATAGTGCCGCGCGAAGAATGGCTTATGCGAAAAAATTCTCGATCGGCCTTTGAAAGTGTATGTGTAAGATGTAACAATGGCTCAGTTTAAGCCAATTGCAAGGACGGAACTATTCGAACCATTGTAGTGTTAAGCCAATCAGGAGGCGCGTTACATCTAGACTTGTCTCGTGGAAGGAGATTGTTCCCTTTGCTCTTCCTCCCTCACTTTATCGAACTGAAAGTTCAATCTGGGAGCGTGCCCTTTACAAAACTCTTCTAATTCGAATATTGAAGAAAACTGTTAGACAAGAGCAAATCCAAGACACAAAATCGACACGAAACCGAACCAGCGTGTTCACCCCAGAATTGAACGAGCGTGTTGATGAATCGAAACAGTGTATTCCTACCTATATAGAACTGAAAGTTCCATCGGGCAGCGTTTTTTGAAAGAGTGTATTCACCAGTCGAACGACTAGAGCAAATCCAGCGTTCAAACCTAGCATATCGAACTGAAGGTTCAGTCGGCAGTGTTTCCGAACAGAACTGAACGAGTGTGTTTATCATGCAGTCGAATCCAGTGTTCAAAACACAAATCGGAACACAAATCGGACCTGTTTGCCACAGAATTAAACGAGCGTGTTCATCAATCAAACTAGCGTGTTCACTTTCACTTTGCTCATCATATTGAACTGAAAGTTCGACCGAGCAGCGATACATCGCAAAACTCTTGATATTCAGGCTAATCCTCGAATTCTCAATATCCTACTAGATTGCGTGACTAACGTTACCGGCCGGTAAACGCGTATAATTTTCTCTCGGTAATGTTTGCAACAGAAGAGAACCAAAAATCCGTCATGCTGTATTAATAAACCCGTTATTATACCACAAATTATTTGCTCGTTGGCACTCTATCGATAGGTATACCTAGTATTTAGAACGGTGCCTTGTCAATTTGCCACACATTACTGGATATGAAATTGCCAAATATAGGGCATAAATAATGGCTATAGATTACAATTCATATTTGCTCTTTTTCAATCTTGGCTAATGGGATATGCTTTGATTTGGCTGCCCGCGAGTCACGGAACCTGTAATTTTAAACTAATTGTAAAATTTGTGGTTGGAACGTATCTCCAGTGCAATATGTTACTGAAAATTGTCTTTATTTTTATTTGAGGTCGATTTAGAGTACATAAGGAATAGAAAAAGCTAGAATTAATTAGGTTGTCGCCCGAAAAGCCCATAAAAATATCCAGTCGAATTATATTATGATCAGCAACAAGGTGAGTTGACATGTTTATCTAAAATATTATTAACTTATCGTATATAATGTTATTTTTCAATGATTCAACGTTATGTTTCAGACGTGCATTTTGTAAAATCCTATCGTGTGTAGCTGCACTTTTTTCTATCTTTTCTATTTTTGTTTTACTTTCTTGATACCTTTCTCGTCTTTTTTTCCGATTCAAATTAGTTTAACTGAATTGCAGACTTTTTCTTATTATATGAAAAGACTTGTAGAGGCGACTACGAGTGCAATCTTTGACAAGCAGGAAAGTCTTCACAAAAAAATGTACTGAAATGGGTAATTTTCTTTTGGAAAACTATGTCCTACACCGTAAATTTGATCGGTTAGTTTCGCGTAAATTGTATTCAGTAACTTTGCTGTTACATATCTCGCCTTTTGTTATGGCATTTTCACTCAAACATTGTTTTGAAAAAGAAAACAATCGATGTCTTTTAACAAGTTATGCTACAAATTTATTTGAAATCAGTGCTACTGCCTGAGAAACAAAAGGCTGAAAAAACGAAGTGCCATACCAGAGACTTAGATGTAATAAAGATCAAAGCCTCGAGGAATTACTGTGAGGGGATTCACGGCCAAAAAACCATTCATTGCGAGAATTTTTTACTCATTTTAACGGCTAAATTAGGGGTTGACATCAGTTGTTCGCTTCACAGCTTTTTCAATTTTTGCATAACAATGCAAGAATATTTCAAAACTTTTAACATCACCACGAAACATTTTATAATCGAAAAACTTAACAACAGAATGATTATATTTTAAATTCGATTTCTAACAGTTTCTCGGCAAGCTTTGTAGTCTGAATTTGTTTAGATGGGCAATGGAAAAAGCTCCTAAATTGAATTTCTAGGAATTATGTTTAATATTGGTTTTCCTTTGATCAGATGTTCATGATAGTAAATTTACATCTTTAGAATCCAGACAGCACATTAAAATTAAAACCTTTTGAAATCTCACCGCTGCTAGGTGACAAATCCTTTTTTTTACGTATGCTCATAAAAAAAAGCCGGTTAATTTTTGAAATAGTGTTATCAATGGTTATTGAATTTAATTTTACGCGCTAATTTTTTCCCTCGACTATAATTCGCTCAGTCAGTTAAGCGAAAGCTTCTAATCTCACACGGACTTTTAATCTGATCGGATCCGCAGATGTTCAGAGTGCCAAAGCTGAACCAGGTAAGGCCAGACGGTAATTGATGCTTCCGCAATTTACGATTCAAACTTTGTTTCTGTGTGTTGCCGACCGGTTCAGGTAGAACAAAATGGCTTTCTGGGCATCTCTCGCGAAAACTACAAGAGGCGATTTAAGGACAGCAGTCTTTTTGACGTTGTTTTTCATTAGCACAATTTCGATCGACCCAAGGCCTTTATTCAGAGGAGAAACAGACTGATAAGGAATCAGTAGGAATCAAAGATAGAGTAAATTGGTCGTATGGGTTTGCCTTAATGAAGCCAAAATGAAAGCATTGACTCCTTCAATAACAACCGATCAATATCAAACGCGCATGCCATGGGGCAAAAATCACCTCTTAGCATCTAGACGGCAAAAGCCAAAGTCTTCTGGAGTATTATATACCAACCATGAAATCGCAAAGAGAGTACTTTACTAAATTATCCTATTTTCAAAAGCAATATATAAGTAAAAGGCCTTCTGTTAATATAACAGCGATCGCCGCTCAATCCTCGATGCACCCAGGGGATCTGTTTTGCAATAACAGCATTTAAAACTATCGTAGCCTTTTGGTTGACATATATATTAAGGCGTTTCCTTTGGTTAAGTCTTGTTTTGGTGCATTTAAAGTTAAGCCGATATAGTTTACGTCACTCGTCCGAGCAAATGATAGTTGACGATTTGAATGCAAGGCCCCCGCTGTTGTTTTGGTAAATACAATATTGCTTCACTGGCCACTGCGATTAAAAGACGTTTTGGAAATGTTTTTTGTGAATGTTTGATTACATCAAACAAAGGCCTGTCACGCTGCTGCTCAATCACGATCTTTCTATCAAAATACAGAGATAAAACAATCAAAAAATCTGTCGAGCATCGCATTTTTCTGTTGTCGTCGATAGTATAAAATTGCAATTGACCTCGCCACATTCCCTGAAACGGGGCCGTGTTGACAACAACGTTATCGTTTCCTATTGAAAAGAAGCGTGAACACACGAAACGTTTATAATTATAACCTGATAGAGGAAAACATTGCTCGCAACAAATAGGTCTTTGACATCCAGCTTCGAGCTACCTGAATTGTTTGTTTATCTTTCACATTGATTGCACACAGAACGTGAAGAAAAGTGAATAATCAGAGCAGAATTATGTACTTAGGTTCTGTTGTATCATGACTGCAATGGTCTGTGCATTGATGGTAACAACGGATATGCGATAGGCAGCTAGTGAAACTTGTCAGATACAGTGATGAACGATGTTTCAAACAGCAGGCAGATTGAAGTGTCAGATGCTCCTCTGTAGGTTCGAAAGTGCCACTGTTTAAAATTTTGACAGGCCAGTTGCTTTTCAGATGCGCCACTTTAGAATGTGAAGGTGCCCTATTGGCAAAAGTAATACATACTGATTGGATAGTTGGAACTATCGCTAATAATTACCGCCCAGATGACTTGGTAGATAGAGTGACACGTGACTGACACCGCAAACAATCAAGAAAACCATTTAGAAGCAAGCCGAAAGTCAGTTGACAAAAGAGCCCAACAATATTGTGGACTTTTGGCAAAATTATGGTAAGGATTTCACACATTTGCCACTAAAACCTTCCACAACGTTAGTTTTGCAAGCTTATGACGGTATTTACTTTCCTGTTGCAGTATGGCTTTGTACACTGCGCTCTTGCAGACTTGGTTATCAGCAAGTTTGGCGAAGATGTGTGGCGATCGATCATGTAAGAAGACATTTAATGTTATTCGAGCGGCTTGAATTGAAAACGATTTATTCGTAAAGCGATTACTTCATAACGAAATGACCTCTTGTTTTCTCTCTTCTTTCTTTAAGCGAGAAAGCTGGGGTTGAGCTCGACGGCGGTTCATATCTTATTCACAAAGTTTACGACGACGAAGAGACCTTGAGCCTAGTTGGTGCAGCCTGCGAAACTTTAGGTATTCATTTTACCAGCAATCTGTTCATTTTTCTCACAATTACCCATATACTGGAAGGGTACTTTGGTAGTACTGCTAAAGAACGTATTCTAGAAAATGCGGTTTTAGAGGAATTCAGTTCCATAAATCTTCCGGCAATGTAGCCAATGCTTGTGATGATATAGCCAAGTAGGTCAAAGTGTAAAATTGCCGACGGTACTCGAAATCTCGAAAACATAAACTACGATCTTCAATTACTTATTTCAGGTCTCGCTTTAAACGATGTTTTGGAGGCATTCGGCGCCCACTTTTTGGAGTACTGTGTACAGTCTGGCTACGATCGCATTCTGAAAGTTCTGGGAAGAAATCTACGAGACTTTTTGTGCAATCTGGATGCACTTCACGACCATCTAGCCACGATCTATCCTGGAATGGAAGCGCCGTCATTTCGCTGCACAGAGACTTCTGACGGTACGTTACTGCTCCACTATTACTCGCGAAGGAAAGGTTTAGAGCACATCGTGATCGGAATCGTGAAAGCTGTTGCCAAGGAGATGCTGAACACCGAGGTTGAAGTCACAGTGCATCAAGCGCGTTCAGACGATTTCGGGCATGTTGTGTTTTCAATCAGAGAGACAGGTTGTAAAAATGCAACCCATTCAAAGCTTGGCCTTCAGACATTTGATTTAAACGCTCTTCCGGGCCAACAGGCTGTACCGTTGTCTGATATTCAGCACAAGACTGCCAAGAAACGGCGCGGAGGTATAAATCTGTTATCGTTTTGCAAAGCGTTTCCATTTCACGTGATGTTCGACAGAAAGCTGAACATCACGCAAACAGGTGTAGCAATGATACGACTCTTAAACAAACGGTTCTCCACTGGTCACCCCTTTCCTTTCAAGGAAGCGTTCGAATTGGTCCGACCGCGAATGGAATTTACCTTCGATACGGTGTTGTCGCATATCAATACAGTTTTTATTGTCTCAGCCAAACAGTCCGTTCTGAGATTTGCTCAACCATTAACCAGCCAGAACGATGTTTCAGACGGCCGGAGAATGAGCGGGGCCACTCCATCACTGCGCCTGAAGGGTCAGATGATATATATACCTAAGAACGATTGTGTGCTATTTCTGTGTTCCCCTCGGGCGAGCAACCTAGAGGGTTTTAAACAAATGGGTATCTACTTCAATGACATTCCTGTCCACGATGCTACTCGTGATCTGATCTTCATGTCTCAAGCAAGGAGAGCAGAGCGAGAATTGGTGGAAAAGCTGGAAGAAACTAGCAACGACCTAAGGAAAGTTGAAAGGAAACTCACAGAGAACAAGAAGCGAACGGACGAGTTGTTACACTCTATCTTGCCCCAAGAAGTCGCGGCTAAACTGCGGTTGAATCAGCCGGTTCCCGCAGAAAACTACAAGCTTGTCACAATTCTTTTTAGCGACATTGTCGGTTTCACAGCGCTGTGTTCCGATGACAAAATTGTACCCATGGACATTGTACGGATGTTGAATAAGCTCTACACCTACTTCGATATGTTAAGCGGGATGAACGACGTGTACAAGGTAGGTTTATACTCTTAAAATAAACTTCATTCTTGCCTTTAACTCGGCTATTGTCATTTACGGGGACCCGTCTTTTGTGATTGACAAATGTTTACCTAAACGCTGAACTACTAAGCCGGCGAGTTTTTCAAATGTTTGCAACTTCGCTGTGCATGAGAAGACCTTGGGTGCTATGTCTAGCGTGTTATATCAGCGATGACATTTTGGGTCGACCGCAAATTAATTCCGCGACGAATGCAAACAGACCCGACCATCATATTATTAGGTTGCGGTTCGCTGAACTGAATATACCGTCAGGTTTTAATCGCTTATTTTCCAAGATCAGCGAAAGGATATAGCAAAAACTCAGTTTTGCAAGTTCATTATCAGAATATTATTGCACGAGGAATCAATTTTTGTCATGTCCTTTTAGGGTGAATCATTTACAAGAAGTGGGCACCTCCAGAGACACGTTCTTCATTAACACAATTTTTGTTTCTTCATCATTTATACAGCTACTCCAAACAGTTTATGCAAATTTTTCTCTCCGATGTTTGATTATTGTACGACTGCGACAGTCGTATTTGTTTAAAAAGGCTTTACAGACTTCCTGCCTAAGAGGGTTTTATTTATTTTCTTATTTTTATCCGACCCCAAGTAGCGTTTTTCTCTTTGAGATTGTACACTGCCACTCAAAATATTTTTATTCAATTTTACTTGCAGGGCATATCAGTTTGTGTCGGTTTTATCAGGATATTCTCTACTTAGCCAAGAGTCTATTTACCCGAAAGGGGAAAGCAGAAACATTAAAAGCTTAAAATGGAAAATAAAACAAAACTTGACAGGATGTTGTGGGCGTCGGCCAGATGAAATTTTGAATTTTACCATAAAACCTCGTGAATGGCGACAAATAAAATGCTTTCTTCTCTCGCTCTCTTCTCGCGAAATCAATACGTGCTGGTGAAAAACTTGTACTGTGATCTTCTGATAAAAAAGTTTCTTTTTTAATCGCCCCCCAAATTTTTTGAAATAAATTTTTGCCTATTAAATCGTAATCGTCTTAAAGTTTTGATAGGTTTTTTTGGTGTCTGTTGATGTCAAAAATGTCTATGACGTTTACGCTGAACCTTCGCCAGCGATAGCTTTTGTTATCAGTTGTTTTGGCTATTTCTCTAACCAAAATATTAAAACCCGTTTAATTAAAGTTGTTTTTTCCAATGAGTTATATGACATCCTAATCACAAATTGCGATAACAAACTGCCTACCACCTTTATAATTTGGAGGTTATGTTTTATTATTTATACGTTGAAGCCATTGTCGTTATCAGATTTAGCAATTCTGCAAGCGGATACTCTCTCGGCTTCTGTCGTGGACCATGAAGTCGCCAAATGCGAAAACTAGAGATAAACTAGGGCGAAAATTAGAATATTCATGCAAGGCAATTAAGCCGTATTTCTACTCCCGTGTCCCGGGCGCCAGACTTAAAATTGAGACAGCTGATTACAATTTATAGAAGTTATTTTTTATATGACTATAAATACTCTGTTATTCATACAAGCAGCCAAACAATTTTCAACTGATGTCCGCCTCCATCTTGTTTGGAGTGCAAACTACGCTAAAATATTTTCAGTAAATGTATTGGATTTTGGTCTACTGGAGAGTACTGACAGTTATTCAAAATTTTAAAATGTGCGTTTATCAATTAGCTATTATCACTTATCCAATTGAAAAAAAATGAGACCATTGTCGAATTTACAAGGCAGGTAGTAAAATTATATTTGGATATTTTGATTCCTGAGTAGGTGGCGATGTAGTTCCCTTAGGCCCAGTTCAGACGCCGAACTTTTCATGTGCCGAACCTAATTCGAATTTGGACCGGCCCAAATTAACAAAAGTACGCCTGTTGATTCAGTCGAACTTAATTCGCCAAACTTAATTCAATCTGAGCCAAAACTGCTTGTAAAAAATCCGAAAACCGAAACTACCTGTAAAATACATTATAATAATTTATGCATTAGGTCCAGCACATGAAAGGTTCGGCTTCTGAATCAAAGCCGTTCCAAAGGCGAAATTCCCGGCTGAGCCAGGCGGGAAGAACGGTTGAGCCGTTCCAAATTCAAATAGCCGTTCTTAACTGATTCAGACGCCGAACTTTTCATGTACTTAATTCAAGGTTTTGGGTTCGGCTCATGAAAAGTTCGGCGTCTGAACTGGGCCTTATTTTATTTCCTACAACGTAATCTGAAAATTTCCCCAACATTTGGAGTAAATAGTAACATGTTTTCTCTAATCGCGTAATCGAAGCCAAACTCTGAAAACCGACTGCTAGCGCATTCGCGAAGATCATTCAAAGTTTTCCAAGGTTTATTGAAATTTTAAATGCTTCAATTCACAGTCAGCAAACACGAATTTGTAATATCAATAGCAGTTGCTTCTTTCATAGTTGAACTGAGCAAAACATGATTTGGTTTGGTCAGTTCAACTGTGAGCAACAAAAAGCCAACTGCTGAGTGGCAAAGAAAATTGGTTTCTTAAAGAAACAGCTCAAAACCGAAAAACAAACCCCAAAATTTATTTTTTAGTTCTACCTTTCCTGCAATTCTTTCCTAATATTTTATAATTGTAATTGGCCTGATCGGCAAGATCGAAGGCAGTGTGGTTTAATTAAGGCGGTACTGATGTAATTCGGTCTTTATTTTGGTTTCTATAATTAAATCTGAGATAATTGACAAAGGAAGGTCAATTAAGACTTTTGGTTGGAATTGTGAAGCTTAACGGTCTGCTTTTACAAGAGAAGCGACAGCTACAAACCTTACGACAAAATTCTTCAGTTAGTTTTTGGAAATTTACATTTAAATTCTCATGTTCAACGTCATTTCGCAGGTGGAGACGATTGGTGACGCTTACATGGTAGTGGGTGGTTTGCCAAAACCATGTGACAATCATGCAGAGAAGGTAGCTCACATGGCGTGCTCAATGATGGAAGCTTCTCAAAAGGTTCTCTCACCAGTCGACAAGACGCCTCTCAAGGTACTTGCTCAGTACGATTGAAAAGAACCGATATTCAAGTCTAAGGCAGAGGCACAAGTACAGTAAAATCCGCTTTAAGGGCCTAAAATTAAAGAACATGTTTGGCTAAAATTTCCCAGTGCAGCAGTCTAAAATTTGGCAATGTTATAAGGCTTAAATTCTGTACTGCGAATGATTTAACATAGAGACCACACCCATGAGTACAATTTGTTGGTTTTTAAACAAGAATTAAGAACCGGATAAATTTAAGAACCTGGCCAACCTAAGTTGTAACTGTAAACAAAATTTGTATAAGAACCTATGGAGACTAACTTGAAAAAACCTAGGGTCTTATACGCTGGTTTTTACTATAGCTAATATATATCCGCGCTCATCTTCTGTTCTCTATTTTATTAACGAGCCCCTATCACGAATACATACGCTGAAGGGAAACTAATAACGCCCCGGCCAAACGCTCGCAATATTTCAGCACAACATATAGCAACATTGTTGGCCCAGCATTTGCAAGGTCTGGCTTAATGATCGCAACATTTCAGCACAACGTATCGCACCACTGTTGGGCGCAACGTGTTGAGCGCGTTTGGCTACCCTGTTGTGACGTATTTTGACATGTAGGGTATTGAAAATCGAGCTAATGCGCATGCCCTGGCTTAACATTGTCGCACGAACCTGGCCAAACGACTACAACATCATGCAGCAGACTACTACAATTACCTACGGTGATAGATCTTTTGCGGCAATTGCTCCAGAGTTATGGAATCAGCTACCGCTTGCCATTAGACAAAGCGACAGTGTTGATAGTTTTAAAAGGGCTATGAAAACGTACCTGTTTCGTGAGACCTCTCTTTTTTGAGTTGTAAAAAGCATCGAGACATTTTATATGTAGAATGCGTTTTTTAAGAACTTTAATTATTATTATTATTATTATTATTATTCTCCTCTGTGTCTTCGTCAAACTGCTTTCTCCATTTCATTCCCACGAGAGAAAAAGAAATCTAGGAATCAAGCAGAAGAACTTCATTCTGATGGTGCATTTTGTCAGGGATTCCATCATCCGGGAACCAACCGAGCGACCACCACTCAGACACTAAACGGACGCCCGTGGAGAGACGTCATCATCAGTGTAGAAATTTTAGGATTAGACCCAGGAATTTTTCATATTGTCAAACGAACTAAGGGCGACAGTCGTCTGTTTGCCGAGGCTGCTGTTTCTATTGTTAGTATCCCTTTTAATAACACTTCAATTCTGAAGTGAAGCAAACGATTTCTTTTTATACTAACAACCAAACTACTGGTCTAAAAAAGAACAAGAAGTGGTGAGCCATTACAAATGGACCGCTTTGAACTAATGAAGTTGAAAAGACCTGCGTTAATATGCAGTTAAAGGCATTAAAAAGCAACCTTTCAGTAACTTTTACAGTGAGGTTCTAAGGCGCAGCAGGAATGTTCGAGCTGGGAAGCGTTTAGAAATATACAACGCGCGCTATGTCGCGTCTAATATTCTTCAAATACGTTGATTTTTGCCTTCATCATGCTTTCACATATTTCTTTTTGTGATTCAACGAGTACCTAAATCAGAGGATGATTCTCTCTTTGTTTCCCAGATTCGCATTGGAATTCACAGCGGTTCTGTAATGGCCGGTGTTGTAGGCAAGATGATGCCCCGCTACTGCTTGTTTGGAAGCACCGTTACTCTGGCGAACAAAATGGAGTCTGGCAGTAAACCAGGCTTCATCAACGTCAGCTACGAGACCAAACGGTAAGAAGAAATCATAACTTACAGAAGTTACAGATCTGTAGAAAAGTAAAGTTTAGTAAGTAAAGCGTTTTACGAAGTCTAGTGTCTCAGTAAGGCGGCGCTCGTTAAAGTTTGCTTTCTCTGCGATGCTAGTCCATCGCCCGGTTACTCCTCATTATTTGTTGTCATGTTGCCGTGATAGTATCTGCGTACCAATTTATTTTCCTGGATGGAGAAAGGCACTGTGAAGTCAGTTGACGTTTATTGCCTAGAAACACAATACGGCCTACGTCACCGGCGCTTGAGTTGTGCAGTAAATTTCTTACGATGCACCTTCCTGAATGCAACAGTTCTCGTGTACACTTAAGTTGACTATCTCAAATACAGTCTAATCTCATTCACAAGAACTGACGCTTAGGAAAACGCTTAAGAACAATGAAAAAGACGTTTTCGTACCAAGACGGCACGAGATCATAAACGCAGTAACTCGCCTTTGCTATTGTCTAGTCTGTTGTCGTATTGCACTAGAGGCGTGAAGGCGCGATGGCCTCATGGTTACTGCACTCATCTCCGGAGCGAGCGGTCTGGGTTCGAGCCCTGGCCGGTGACATTGTGTTGTGTTCTTGGGCAAGACACTTTACTCTCATGGTGCCTCTCTCCACCCAGGTGTATAAATGGGTACCAGCGAATTTAACGCTGAGGGTAACCCTCTAGCATCCCGTCCAGGGGGGAGTAGAATTACTCCTAGTCGCTTCATGCTTCTGAAACCGGGATAAGCTCCGGCATGATGGGCTACCTGGCTCGTATGCAGGCTTATTATTTTTATATTACTTGTAGTGGAACTGAATTCTCATGTTTTTAAGAGAAAACTGGTGCCACACAATTGAAAAAATGCAAGTTGATTTTCTTTCTTGCGTGCAGTTACCTTCGAGGGTCTACGGAATTTGAATTCACGCCGAATACAGAGATCCCCAATCCATTGCCATGCTTCTTCTTAAACAAGAGCAAGAACGCAAGACAGCAGCCTTCCATTATGGACATCGCTGCCTCCGTGGCTCCCAACAGCATCTGCATGTTCAGATCACCGATGGGTTCCCCGACCCATTCTCCCTTGACAAAGCGACGAAGCGATACTGGGCCAGCGGCTTACCGTCATAATGCGCCGGACGGTCTGCCTGTACGGAGAGTAAGCGCCGTAGACATCTCGTCGGTCAAAGAGAAGCTGGAAGACTTGAACAACGACAAAGACAACAACAATAAGGCTCCCTTGCGACGAAGAACCACAGTGGCGAGCATGTGTCCCATGTACAAAACAAACAGTTTTAAGAGGGATGAGAGTTTTGACGAATACGAGGACGATGACGAGGACGAAGAAATTGAAAAGGACGAAGGGAAAGAAGTCAACGGCGACGCCTCCCTCATAGGAATGGATGAAGAATCCTTGTCGGAACTCGTGGAGCTCAGCCAGCAGATTGAGGCCAATTTAGAAATGACTTAGTCAGCGGAACAGCAATTCAATTCCTCGTGAGACATCACAAAGGGGTGCCATATACTAGGGGGCCTCGTACAACTCTGTTGTAGCGTTCCTGCACAGCAAGCACCGCATCAAAATGCTTCCTCATGAAAGGAGGTACCTTCTCAGTGGACATCACAATGTGTGATCGAAAAGACGACCCCGTTGTTTCGAAGAAGAGAACAAACTGTAAATAGAGTGCTACGGCACTGATCAACAAGAAACTGAAATCTTAGAGTCATTTAAAAAAATGATTATTGACGAGATATACTAAATAAAATTTGGAAAACAATCCATTAATGTTCATTGCTGAAACAAACTGCTGTTAAATTGATTGTAATTTATTCAACCTGGAAAGTTGAAAATGAAATGTTAACTAAATCGTTTCCCTGTTTGCCCACGCCCAGAATTTCATCGTGTTTTTGGTGTCCAGCAAATTGTGTCAATAGAAAAAGCGGTGTGACGTCATATTCATAAGTTGTTTAAAAGCATTTGTTTCAGCAGTAGATTGCTGATTGTTTGTGACTTCCAGTCAAGTTCAAAACGACTGATATTCTCTGAAAACTCAAGTCTTCAATCACGACACAGGAGGCCTAGCTAGCAATGTAAATGTTCTTATAATAACTTGTTATCAAAGTTATTTTATACAATAAGTCAAATTATTCTTGCATTTTGATTAGTTCTTTTGATCTGGAGGAGACGTATAGATGACTTCATTAACATTTGTTTTTATTTGTCTTATATAAAACAAGTAGATTCCATGTTGCCGTGCGTCTGGTCAGTAATAGATCACAGAAGACGTCAAAATGTGGTAAGAACATCAGGGACACTCTCGACTACCGCCTCGTGCGCCACTTTTTTGTTCTTACTATGTTTTGACGTCATCCATGATCAATCGAACCGATCAATTACTGAACAAGCACATGGCAACATGGAATCTATTCGTTTAAGTGACGAAAAATCTGTATGTTTCAATAATGAGGCAACAATGCTTATAGCGTTTTGACTTTAAATTTCTGTATGATAATTACAACGTCGAACGTTTTGGGAGAAAGTCCTTTTATGCTTTCATCCCTCGAACACCTCAAAGAACTCAAGAATATATTGATAATATTTACAAGGAAAACAGTTTTAAATAGAATGTGTCCCAGACCAATCTGGTTCACATATGGCGGTTTTATCGTAGCCTACGTGTATAAACGGAGGATAAACGGGTACGGCTACACGAAGGCTAGTTTAACGAGTGATCAAGAGAAACTAGAAACAAATTATTTTGAGTGATCAGCAGACTAAAAATAGTCTACATTATTGTAAACAAGTTGAGATATTTAAACAATTAGGGGAGAGGAATATTTTAAGTCTTCTAATAGCTTGGTAGAGCTTGTAAACGATAAAGCGGAGTCTCCCATTGTTTCACATTTCATGTTAATATATCACGAAAATGTACTTTCATACTCAAATAGGCTTCTTAAAATGTATGCAGCAATAAATGGCTAAGACTATATTTTTAATCACAGTAGATTATATATGATATCTAGGGAGATTTTCGTATTCTTTTAGCGCGCAAATTTAAGGTCTGTGTTACCATGGTTACCAGAGATTTTACCACAAGGACTTAAAAGTGGCGGATCCAGAACCTGAGCATTAAGGGGGAGATGTGGCTTTTCTTCCCGGCTAACCTAGATTCACCACTGCATAAGGTTGAAATATAAGTTATGTCCTGACCCCCCTCCCCCCCACCCCATCATGTGTTACGGAGATAGCGACACTCAGGTATCCATGTAGGTTAAATCTATGTAGTCTTTTAGCTTCAGTAGCAAATCTACTACTTTTTCTCTATTAAAATTGCAAGATATTGTAAATGAACGAACGTTTTCGTCGAATTTGCTCATTTTAAAGTACACAATACTGCCATGATGTTAAAGCGATTTTCATGACCTGCGCAATGCAGTGTATGGTCCTTAAGAATCATTGGAATTAAAGCGGCCTTCACACGGCAAACTAAAGTTGGCAAACTCGTATTGGCAAACTCAAGTTGATGTGTGTGAACGGCACAAAAACAGTCGGCAAACAAGTTGGCAAACTGTTGGCGACAAATAGAACTTGCCTCTATTCTCGCCAACTTTTTCACCAACTTTTTCGTGTTGGTAAACTCGTATCTGACGTGTGAACGGTTGGGCAACATGTGTCGGTAATTGTCAACGAATCAAAACGAGCTCTATTCACGTGATTTATTTGCGTGACACTTCACAAAATGGGGGACGGGAGTCAACACTACTTTTTAAATTTGTCGAAGCGGTTCACAATCGTCCGGCTGTACGAGACGTTTCATTTATAGCCTACAAAGATACTAAAAACAAACAAAACAAAACGGAGGAACACGCGGACAAACTGGGTTTCGTCCAAACCTTTCTATTTCTCCACCACATTCTGTTTCATCTCTTCTTTTCCTCTGTGTCATTGTTGTACGTGAGTGTCACTGTACTCAAAAAGCGGCCATGATGCAAATTACCGTGTTTGTTATTTGACACGAGTTTAACGTGTGAAGGAAAGAGTTTGTCAACTTTTTGAAGTTTGCCAACACGAGTTTGCCAACTTAAGTTTGCCGTGTGAAGGCCGCTTAAGAAACGTTTTTTTCAAATTACGTAATAAGCTGTTTCAGAAGCCGCGTTTCTTTTGGGCATTCCAGGAAACTACATTTTAGCCAACCTGACTTGACATCTTGGGAAAATTGCCTCCGTTAACACCCATTGCTATAACTGAGAGATAAAAATTTTCATATCTAGAGGAAAACCACAAATAACTAACGGATGTTACAGCGGAAGCGTTGTCGATGGTTTTGTCGGTTACTCTCTTTAATGTTTGCGTTGTGTTGTGAATGATTTTTCTTTGGACGGGTGGAAGAAAGAGCTTCATATGTTAAACTTTCTAGCCTGTTTACAATTTTTCGAGGTTGTTCCCGTGTAAATAAAGCACACCATCTAAGAGGGTCCGACTGAATTTAACCGACATATTTCATAAAATAAGTGAGCCACTACTGCTCGATAGGTGTGTTGAGATGACAGAATGAACGCGATTGTGACGTTTCAGATACACCCGTATTTTTAAGAATTATTTTATAGACGCAATAGAACACTTTTTTCGTGTTTACAGAGCCTCATCTTAACACTCGGAAGGTTGGGAGAATTCTCGAAAGTTATGCAAACCCGAGACGTAGTCGAGTGTTTGCATAATTGTCTCGAATTCTCTCAACCGTCCTCGTGTTTAGACGAGGCTATGTTAACACGGAAAAAGTGCTCTCTTGCTTAAACATATTAGTGAGCCATGTGTTAAACAATAAAAAAATTGAAAGCTTGAACGTATTCTGTGTAATTAACCATCCATTGCGGAAACTTCAGGCATTAAACAAAAAGTTGCTTGATTTTGAATTTCGGCACTAATTAAATTGCATCTTCTCCTTGTATTACGTTATTATGCAGCTGATACCTTCGAAGGAAAACTTAAGTTGATTAAATTCTATTGAAAACCATCTTAGGGGTAATTTCCAGCTGTATTTACCGTTGCCATGAGTAGTTTTCTTTTTTGGAGTTCATCGAGATAGTGAAATAAAATCGAGGTCTAGTTTTTAAAAGCGCCCTTCCTGGAAATAGTCATTCGGGATTCTATAATTCATAAAATTTGTTATTAAATTTTTCACCCAAGTTTGCTCGTCTACGTCTTCTTTTTGGACATCGAACTACGGTCGTTTAATTAAAATTCATACCTTGTTCACGCCTTCCACAGAAGTGGAAAGAAATGTGTACACATCGCAATTAGCGCTATGGTGTCACTTTATTGCTTAAGCATTGTCAGTTAGACTGACAACAACGAAATCTAAATAAATCGCCAAACGAATTCAAATGCCAGATAGACATATTCAAAGAAAATTTTAATACCGTGTTTTTCAAATCGCGAGTTCAGCTGTTTATACGACGCTTTCAGACACGGTAATGCGACATTAGGAGTCAAAATATCGTAAACAATAGTGGCATAATGTATTGTAAATTAATAAAACTGGGGCTTTCAAAACAGTTTGATTCAGTGTCGAGGCGCAAGAAATTAAAGGAGCAAAGACGATTTTGCTGTTTTAGGTCAATTCATCACTTTGAGGCTTTAATCATAAGCAAAATGCTTCTGTAAAGCTACGACGAAGTTATCAAATGAATTTTATCAGAGAGGGATGTAGCATGAATACTCGAAAAAAACTGGCCAATTTTTTCAATTTAAATCTATTTCCATCCATGCCATCCGTAGCGACTGGCGACAGGAAACAGTTTCAGTGCCTTTAAATAGTCTTCAATAGCAAAACTAGATCATTAGTTTTGGAATTCAATTGCTGCAAAGACACATTCTAGCTTTTTATAAAGTTGCCAAACAGCGTGACAATGCCCCTTAATCCTGGAAAATACCTAACTAGCGAATTTGTCATATTCTCAAGTTCGCGAGGAAATTGTTCGCGTTGTCAAATTATATAGCCCCTAAATAACTCGACGGAATATTCGATGCAGCAACAGTGATCACAGTTATAATAAACAAATGATACATACCTAGTTCCAGTACCCCCCAAAGACCAACCCCTGACGTCCCCGGCGTGGGAGGTGGGTAACAGCAGAGTATGGGACTGTACCGTTGCAGTTATGTCCTATATGGCAGACATGTCCTCTGACGTAATAGGATATACTGAGCCAATCATATCATGGGTTCTATCTAATAATACGCAGCCATAGGACTGGTAACTGATCTCCGTTCTAAGAAGACACTGTCACAACGCAATTTCATTGGAAGAAACAACGACACATATAATTGGTCAAAACGTTTAAGACATATCTGCCACGCAGGACACAACTGCAACGCTACATGGGACTGCCTGTCAGGGTGAAGTAAAGTAGGACTTAAGTTCCCAGGCGGGCACGGTAGCTGTGAAGGCCTGACAGAAAAACCTGAACAAACTGGTAAATAGGTACTCTGGCAAGGCTGGAGAGGGCTGGTCACCCCCTCAGACTAATAAGCGATTACAGAAACTGAAAACAAAAATTAGGCAGTATGCGTCCGACGGAGCTATGAGTGCTGCTGCTGCTGCTGCTGCTGCTGCTGCTGATGATGATGATGATGATGACGATCTAGTTCCAGTAAGACAACGCTATTATCTATAAGTCTGTAACCAAAAATGTATAACGCTAAGATAGCACAGTTAACAGTGATATCAATTGTTCTGTCGGAGAAACCTTTAGATTTCTTTCACTTCATGGGATAAAAGGTATGTTTTATGGTTATGTATCTTTGAAATTTGATTATTTTTCATAATAATATCATTTTGAGCATATTTACCAAGAGGAAAACACGTACATTTGTTAGGAAAATCCAAGTCGTCAATTTCAATTCTTAACCTCTCGTCTTAGCTTTTCTTACAATAACTTCCAGTTCAATTTTCAGTTTGTATGCGATGCCGCAATGAGTTTAGTTAATACAAATTTATCATTAAGTTCCTCTCGATACAGTAACAACTTATTGGAGCAACACAGCATTGACAGTTACATGTAACCAAAAACAACAGTGGAAATAAGCCCAGAAACACGGACTGAGTAGAGCAGTTTTCGTGTTGGTAGCTGTGGAAAAGAAATAAAACCACTTGCAACTAGCTCTAAGTCTGTTGAAATCTAATATCAGTTAAAAGAAAAACTAGTTGGGTATAAACAACTTCTGGTATAGAATCATATCGTTTTGAAGCCTTTATTTGATAATTAATGTTCAGATCTCTCAAGGAAACACCTCCGGCTGAGGAAATGATCCGAAAAAAGCAGAAAAGAAAGAAAGTAAACTTTGAATCATCTGTATCGCTAATTGACAAAGACACTGATACATTCTGGTCTACTCAGCTGGCAACCATCAGTTTAGGAGTCCAGATAGCTTCGTCGGTAATAAAAATCCCTGTCCGTCCTGGCGATCACGGCCTCCAAGACCAATCCTTTCCATGAAGGAGACCAGCTCTACCTTCCGCGCACCGACGGACCCCTCTGTCCGGTGTCCAGCCCCTCTTAGTTCCTCCATTGCCGCGGCAATCCTCCAGGCCGCTTGTTCGTCTTCTCGGCTGGTAGCGCCATCTCCCGTCGCTGCGTAACTGACCGTCTCCGCGCTACAAAGTTCTCGCGGAGGCTGGAGTCGACGGGAACTTTTCAAGCCACAGTTTTTGGATCGGCGCCGCTGGCCTTTCAGACTCGATGATCAGAACTCTAGCTAATCCGCTTGTCCAGCGACGCCTATCTTGTTTACGTACGTACCCCTAAAGTTACTCTTCGCCAGGCAGCTTCCCAGTTAATACTCTTGTCACCGTAGTTTTCTGCGGTTTTGTCTATTTGACTTCCATTAAAGTCGTTTGTTAGTAGTTTTTACTCGTGTCTACTGAATTTTCCTCTCTCCGGCTCGTTCACCGCCAGGAGTGCAAAGTGTCAAGCACCAGCTCTTTCACCCCTCGCGCTGCTTGGAGCTTTTCTATACAGCTCGACAGTTTGGCGTCGGTTTTTATAGCAACCGTCCAAGCACTTATCCCTCAGTCCGGTTTCCGCCTTCGCTTTAGGGCCACTCCACTATGCCTTGTCCCTTTAGATTCCAGTCAATCGCCTTCTCCGTTTATTGCGAAGCTGAACAGACATAAACATTTTAGCTCTTATTAACCGAGCTAAGTCGGTCTGTATGGGAGAATCTTGACCGAGGTCGTAAGTACAGACCGAACGCAGTGAGGTCTGTACACACGACCGAGGTACAGACCGACTTAGCTCGGTTAATAAGATGTTTATTATATTGCAAAAAACAAGAACAAGTGAATTCGTTTAATGTAACTGGTTTGTACTAACTGACACTGCTTGCGAACGGCGATGAGCCGAATTTAATTATTCTTAAGTTTGCTCGTCTTCTTTACTTTTTTCCTCATCAGCTATTTGCATTGGCACTTACAGAAATAATTATTGTTAGATGAAAACAGTCAATGATTTGCATTTTAGTTTGCAACTTTTTCACTTCAAAACATTACCGGTCTAGATGCCGGTCTAGATGGGAAAATCTAGACCGCGGTCAACATCCATTTCAGCCAATCAAATTCGTGAATTGGGAAGTTCCCAGTGCTTGTGAGACAGAACCATATAATAATAACTGATAAAAAACCAAGCAGCCCTATCCAGACTCTCTTGTTGTGATGATAATGGTGATGACGAGGACGACGATAATGATGATGATAATGATGATGATGATGACGATGGCGACGACGATGATAATGATGATGACGATGATGATGACGGCGACGACGACAATTTTCGGATTGGTGATGTCGACGACGAGCTACTGAGTCCTGACGGTAGGTGTCACATAACGCTTCGCCCGCATGACAGCACAAAAACCTTCCGCGTGCGACATGGCACTTTTTTCGCATAGAGACCCCAATCAGTCAATTATTTGACTCATAGGCGTCAATAAATATAGATTCGCATTTAGATGGAGGTCTAATTCTGATAACGGTAATCTCTTCTGTACTGAAACACTTCCCGCCATTATTGTCATACTCTGTCATACTGCGCATGTCCATGATAAGTTTTATGAATCTTATTAAAGGTCGTGTTCTATTGGGATCAACCGTTTCAACCGAAAGCGGTTTAGGTTAACGCAGTTGACGTTTTCCAATGGAACACTTTTCCAACCATTTTCTGATGTAACGTGTATATGAAATAATTCATAATTCTGTTGCATTTTCGGTTGAAACGCGGTCATTCCTGGGAATAGTCATTACGAGACTACCGTGTAACCTTCCTGTCCGTGAATCCACGGGGTAAACATGGCGGGTTCTCACCGTGCTCGTGTCTCTTTTGTGCTCTCGGAGGTTTTAGAAGAAGGTGTCGTATAACACGATTCAGAGGATAAACTACGCGGACACCATCTTCCTTGTTTACAAGGAGCGTCACATGAGCAGTACTGATTGCACAACTAATCACGCAAGTAGCAGCTGTTAGAGCCCGCAAAAACAACAGCGGTCATCACCAATGCTTTTTCAACCATTTGAACCCAGTTTGATGCGGGTTGAAAAAGTTAAGCAACCAAACCAACCGAAAACGGTTTTTTTGCCAATAGAACACGAAACAACCCAACCAACCCAACTAACCTGAAACGGTTGATCCCAATAGAACACGACCTAAAAATAAGTTTCGTCAATCACCGCAGACGTGACGATTGTATAGGGTCGTTTAACCTTAACCATCGAGCCGTATATTAGAAAATACGACTGATTATTATTATTATTATTATTATGCAAAGTAGGTGACATTAAATTTTGTTTTCGGTCGCTCAGCGATTGTGGAAGTGTCAAGTGTCAAGTCCATTAACGCCGGGTCGCTTTTGGCAGAAAATCAGCTAGCTTTTAGGCATCTGTCGGTCTGCTAACTGCTGTGATTATGTACGGCTTTGTGAATCAAGCTTTACAGGAGTTTGTGATACGAGAGAGTACCTTCGAAACATGGGAGGAGATATTGTACGTATATTTACAGATCTGCATTTTTAAAAATCAGCCATCGGCTTTTACCGATCGAGGGAAGCGACATTCGCCAATCGAAAAGTATTGATGTCAACATGTCAAGAATTTTTCCCTCGCGATTGATTGTATACCTTGATCTTTGCCTCGTAGGAAGAAAGCAAATCTCGATTTAGGAGAGACAGGAGAATTCAGTCAGCGGAGAATATATGACGATCAAAATACATTCGACCTGTTGAGAGTCACTTCCGAAGTTCTCGGTGAGTACATTTGTGCCTGTGTACATCTGGTACATGTATTTGCCTGCTTTTCCGGTCACCCCAGGGTTTCTGTGTTTTCGCTTTCGCGCTTTTTGTGTACTTTAAATTGTGATTTCCTAAATGGCGAAGTAATCATAACGACATTGCCTAGTGTGATAAAAATGATTCAATCCCACCTTAAAACTTACGAGATTTGTTTTATGGCCCGAACGCCGGCCTGTTGTATTTTGTTTACATTGAATTTTCCCTTGTAACAAGTTTTAGCGCTTTGAAATAAATATTAAATGAATGGCTGTCTTGAACTAAATAGATCTCATATCCCTTCTCTCGATGAATGTACGCACTTCACAACAGGCAAGCTAAGAGAATTTTTAATATGATTATGCGTTATTTGTTTTCCTTAATTAAATATAAATGAGGCTAGGGTGAAAATGTCACTGAGCCGGCCACATGGTAGATTAAGGGGACCTACAAATACGAAGCGATGCTCTGAGCACTGAAGTGGGAGACAAATTTAAAAGCAAATTGATTCATGATCAGTGACTGATCAAGGAATCATTATGCTTTGCTGTACATATGAAGTCTTCAGACATCTGCCACTGTGGACAGACAGTCATAAGATGCATGTGGTTGTGTTGATGTGATTTCAAATTGACAGGTGACCTAGAAAACTTGTCAAAACTTAAATACCTTTTTCACTGGGAAACAGTAAACAAAGGAGTTTGTTTTGAGTGATTTATCACTGAAATGTAAAGTGTTAAGGATGGGGGCTGTTCAGGCTCCAATTTCAAAAGGTCATCTCATTGCTTTCAGAACTCGAGTCACCATGTTTTAAGCCCCAGCGGGGGGGGGGGGGGGGGTACTTGACCCAAGTTTGGGTATAGGGGTGCCTGTGTAGGACAGCAGCCTCCATTTCAAGTCCCTGTTTAGGACAAGTGATAAAATGCACACTCTCTGGTTTTGCAATTTAAACTGTTTAACAAGTCATTCAAATCAGAGAAATCATGCTCGATGTGTCTAAAACTCAGTTTTCAGCTGAGTTGTTGCGTCTCTAAACTTGAACTAAACAAAAAGCCATCAAGCATTAAGCTCTCAATTAGCATAACAAAATGTCGTCATTGCATCTATAGAAAGGTGTTTTTTTAATAGCAATAAAATAGGAATGATTTCTTCAATTACTGTATAATGAATAAGTGGAACTTATATTTTGAGGTTAATTTTATTTTGATTAAGGCACTAATAGAACTTTTACGGAGAAAAAAACCCTAAACAATATATATATACCAGCGGGATCCCTCATGCCTGTGCGACACAGTGACATCTTTCCTTCATCACTTTATCCAAGACAGAGAAACTAGACCTACCAGTATGATCTGCTAAGCTATACTGCTAAGTGGAAAAATATTTTACATTAAGATACCGACAACAATAGCATTCTTGTCCAGAAATAATCTGATTTTGATTGATGACATTGTAATGTTCAGTTAACAGTCGCTTTACTCAGTTGACATTATGCAAATCAGGAAAAGAAACGTGTCGCTTGTCGGCCGCTTGATCACATGTTTTTTCAACTTAATTCTCGCAAGCTCCGGGTCGCAGGCTAAAAAAGGAAGAGGCAGCCTAAAGTCTGGGTTAAAGTCTCTTGGCTCATAATTAATACCATACCCTGTTTAGGACAGGTTTTAAACCTGTTTATGACAAAGGCAAGTCAAATTGTATACCCTGTTTAGGACAGTGAGGCCAAAAAACCATACCCTATCCAGCGGCACATCCCCGTATACCCAAAATAAGGGGGGGCCCCCCCCCCCCCCGGGTTATAAGCCTCCCCATTGCTGTTTCATGGCTTTGTTGCATGTAAAACTCTACTAAAACAGGACCTCTAAATAAGCTGACATTGTGGGCAAAACTCTAAGATTTTGCCCCCTTTCCCCCCCCCCAACCCCCTCAGTGAGACTGAAGTGGGACAGGAGGGAACTGGACAGGACTTCATACCAGTATCCTGGAATTGGCCCAAGACCTTAATAGAATAAATAGAAAAAAAAATGAAATAAAACCTTGTGTCTCTTTTTAGGGTTATCTCACAATGTTATTTTGGAGAAATTTGGAGGAATCTTCTTTGAATTTTGCCAAAATTCTGGCTATGAGAAGATGCTTGACAGTCTTGGAAGTAACCTGAAAGACTTTTTCAACAGCCTGGATGCACTTCATGAACATCTCCTGTTCATTTTTCCTGGCTTGCGAGCACCTTCCTTTCATGCTAAAGATACACATGATGGCCGTGGTGTAGAAATCTTATATTACTCTGAAAGGGCTGGGCTTGAGTACATGGTTGTAGGTGTTGTCAAAGCAGTTGCAAGAGCAGTTTTTAAAATTGAAGTAAATATTGAGGTGTCTGTACCGACAAACCAAGAAAAAACATGCCATTGGTCAAAGATTGTTGTCACACCAGAAAACTATGATGACATGGCACAACTCAAACATCACGACAAACAAATTCAAAAGGTGGAGCAAAAGCTGGAGTTGGTCACGTTAGGTTCTAGAATCAGCAATCAAACATTCTGCCAAGCATGTCCTTTTCACATTGTTTTTGACAATGAAATGGTGATTTACCAAGCGGGCATCTCTCTGCTCCGAGTTTTGCCCTCTGTGAAAGTTGGTCAGACAAGGCTCAATGAAGTGTTTGAAGTCATCCGTCCACATATCCAGTTAACATTTGACCACATTTTGCAGTTCATTAATAAGGTATATGTTGTCAAAACCAGAGAAGGACTTTTGGATTCTACTAGTTTGACAACAGTTTCAGAGGATGACATAGGTACCCTGGATTTTCCAACAATGAGATTCCGTGGACAGATGCTCTATCTTCCTGAATGTGACAGCATTATGTTCCTGTGTTCACCAAGTGTTCTTAACTTGGATGGCCTCAATGAAATAGGTTGGCAGATTTAGCTAGTTCTAACTACAAGGAAACATTGTGTGAATTTTTGTTGTGTACTTGTAGAGCTATGTTCATTTAATAACTGAATAGCTTTCACTTATAAGACTTAAAACGCCATAAAATTATTGGTAGTAAAGCACCAACAGACTACTTGTCATGAGTGTCAGACCTGTATGCTCTGAACATAAACTATAGACATGTACACATTTTGTGAAAGGTCATTAAGTTTCTGTTCAATGAATCGCTCCGATGAAGGGCTAACGCTCGAAATGTCAATTTTCAAATCTCTTACAGTGCCCAATTCTCATTATCAACACAGTTGACAAAACCAAATTATCTTCAGTTGTAATTTTGTTGATGATGACATAATTTGATGTCCATATGATGTCACAGCAATGGAAAATTAGCCTGGTCTCTCAAAGAACCTCCTGCAAATCTCGGGTGCTGATCAAAGTTGTTTCCAGTGTGTAGGGAGTTTGACTAAATCACTTAAAATGTTGATGTACCCTGCACATCATATAGTCACCTGAGTTGCAAAAATCATAGCATCTAACTGAGTACATCATATAGGCACTCAAGAGGTTAAAAATAACCACTAGGTAATAATTAGGGTTGGGCTTCTGAAATCTGATCTGGTTTAAGTGGTATGAAGGTTATTTTTAACACGTTCTAGGTCTGTATTTGAGTGACATTCCAATCCATGATGCAACCAGGGATCTCATTCTTCTCTCGGAACAACACAATGCAGAGTCACGTTTGTCCCAACGACTTGAAATCCTGACTGACAAGCTTCAGCAGACATCCCGTGAGCTGCAGAAGGAACAACAACTCACCGATAGACTCCTATACAGCATCCTGCCAACGTCAGTGGCTAATGACCTCAGACTAAAACGGCCTGTCATGGCCAAGAAGTACGAGCTCGTCACAATCATGTTCAGTGGCATAGTGGATTTTACAAATTATTGTAATCAGAGCAGTGAGCCCATGGAAATTGTGGAACTTCTTAATGAGACATACACCAAGTTTGATGCTTTGGCTGACAAAAACAATGAAGTTTTCAAGGTAAGGAATCACACATGCAAAGTTTGTTTTTATTTTGTTCACAAAATATTACTTTTTTAATGTGCAACAGAGTTTTTACATTATGAGCATCATGTTCCAGAATATTTAATATGGATATCCCTTTGGGTGTTTTTTTTTGTTTCGTTTGAACCCGCCTACTCCTCCAGAAATTTGAGTCCAGCTTAAAGCAGGGGGGGGGGAGGGGGTATAGAGGTCTCATGGTTAGTGCTCTCAACTCCAGATTGAATGGTCTGTGTTCAAGGTCTGGCCAGGGACATTGTGTTGTGTTTTTGGGCAAGACACTTTACTCTCACAGTGCATCTCTCCACCTAAGTGTATAAATGTGTCCCATGAATTTAATGCTGAGGTAACCCTGCAATAGATAAGCATCCCATCCAACAGCCTTGCATATGGCTGGCATGCAGTAAGTTTGAATTAACCAATCAGGATTCAGCAGGCGGGAAAAACTTTACTGTCCTCACGTCAATGTAAGTTGACAGGAAAGGCATTGAAATCAAGCACATTTTCTCATTGGAGATTGCATTAAACATTTACAATTCCCAAAACCATATCACATTGCAAAAAGTGAAAAATATGAAACATCTTGTGTCTCCAAGCTTCTAATTTGGCACCAAAAAGAATAGTTTGTCAAGCGTCGCCATGTAGGATAATAGTTGTCTTATTTTGAACAAAATGTGCTGTTCTTCGTCAAATTAAATCCGGAATTCTCTAGTCAATTATTATAAGAGGCAAAAGCAGCTTTAGCATTGTCTTTATTTTAGCTAGCGGCAAAGAACAAAAAGGCTATCGTCGTTTCATGTTGGTAGGACAACTAAGTTTTGACTGCAGACTCAGCTGCCATATGCAAGGAGGGAGTAAAAATACACTCCTAGTGCTTCAAGCTACTGAAATCAGAGATAGGAAGCACCCTGATGGGCCACTTGTCTTTTATGCAGACTTTATACCCTTTACCTTTCATAAAATACTTTACTGTGTCCTTCCATGGGTTTGGTATGGATATTTTCTGGAACAGCACATGATATTGGTCTGGTTGCAACATCAGTACCATTAGATGCCGAAATGAAGTCAAGTGACTTCAGTCTATTTTTTATGAGGAGGATTTTGATACTGGTTACTAATACAAAGTTTGTATAACAGGTTGAGACAGTGGGAGACAAATACATGGCTGTGAGTGGTTTACCGACAAGATGCTCTAAACATGCAATCAATATTGCTAATCTTGCTCTGGACATGATTGACATTGTACAACAAGTGAACGCACAAGGGAGAAAGATGCAGGTGACCAAATATAAAAACTTCCAAGAATTCCATAAGATTTGAATAATACCGAACAACTTGCTCTCATAGTGCCTCCCTCCACCCTGGCTCAT
>CM042754.1:13909116-13928424 GCA_022496165.2 Catalaphyllia jardinei
CTTTTTGCTCTTCTATTAAATCCTGAAAGTAACTGTCCCCCCGAAAGGAACGGCCCCCTTAAATACCCCCCCCCCCCCCCGAAATTAACAGCATTTTAACCCATTGACTCCTGTGCCAGCCGTAACCGGCCAGGAGGAAACCCACCCCCAATTTCCTGTGCTGACCGTAACCAGCCGTAAAAAAGCATGTGAGGACAGTTGCCTTTCCTACCCTCCCTGAAGATATTTTGGGTCTCCTATTCTATTGTTGTTAAGGACAAATAAACCAATGAGAATAGACTTTCTGAGCATATTTTTAGAGGACTTTAGGGGTCCTAGAAAGACGGTTGTTTGTTTTAAAATCACGCGCTCGAAAAGTGCAGGTAATCATGGCGCGTTGCGGCCCAAGTCGACAAACTTCCAGGGCCTTGTTTTCATTCCTAAAATGGACAGATTACTTCTTTGGCACTTAAAATGGAAAGGAAAAACATAAATAGATGTTTAGGTGGCCTCAGAATGGAAGATCAAGGTCAATGGAACCCTCAAACCTTTCTGGTGAATAATTTTTCCTTCTGTCAACCACGGCGAAAACAAGATGATCGGTGCGCTTTCAAGTGAGTTTTGAATACAGATTGCAGATTTAAAGCTGCTAGCTGGACTTTAGAAAGCAAAAAAATGGTAATGTACAGTATTAGTTCGAAGTTGAATTCAGCTTTTAGCACGACAGGTGAAGCCACAGCTGATAAAATAACTGCAAAACTTGTAGGGAAAAACTCACGTTTTCGCTTTTGAGTGAATTAATTCGAACCCGCGGCTGTGAAGCTAAGCACGTATGTGAAATTTTGAACATTTTTGGGCTTTTAGTTACTTTTTTTGGCCCTATCATGAATTAAAGTTTATTGTTATTGAACTTCCTGTCATGTTTCTTTCATGCCTTTATTTAGCAATTTTAAGTGAACAGTATTTTTACATGCTGGATTTCTGCATATTTAATTTACGGCGACCCCGTGGTTTGTTTGTTTACTGTATTTGCTTCCCTCAAGTATATTTTATTGACTCTTATTCAGCTTCTGCAGAGCTTCTAAGGATAGAACTAAGTTGGCACTAAATTTGCACAGTTGAAAAACGATTTATCTCAGCATAATGGCCTTGTTCTTGTCGTCTTTTTGATTTACAACTTTCATCTATCTCTTGCTGCGCTGTATTATTATTTCTTTCCGGCGGCAAAAAACTTTTCCGATTTCTTTTTGAATTGGTTTTAGGTGTGTTTTTCGCCTTTATTTTCTGGTGGTTTCTTAAATGTTATTCGTTATAGTAAAATCATGGAAATTCTGTTGTATTAGGTTTCGCTATGTGCTCTGAAGTAAGAAATTTACTTGTTTTTGCGTATTCAATTTTCTCGACGTTTCTCATGACTTCAAACACGAAGGCTAGGCAAAGATAACAAACAGTTCAATAGTACAGCAGTTTCTATTGGCTCAACATGTTAGCAATGCTTTAGCAACCAATCAAACCGCTCATTACATAATTGGCCAATTTAATCGGCCCTGGCACATGTAGGAGTGTACTCAAGGCCGATCAGCCAGTCTGATCGGCCCCTGGCGCATCTAGGGTTAAAGAGTACCACGACCTTATTTGATGTAACATTTTCAACTGGAATGGGAGAAATGCAAACAATATCTCTTCTTTGGGAAGCAACAAGAAAAACACAAAGTTTGTCATGAAACCGTGATTATCTTTCAATATATACAAATTAGAAAACTAGAACTTGTAAAAATTCTCAGATTTCTGGAGCACATGCACATGCTTGACTGAAGAATGTTTAAAGGATCGGCTGTGCATGATTTAAACTGTGAGTGAAACTTAGGAACGCTGCAATACTTTATTTAAACTTAATTTGTCAGTTAAGAGTCAAAATATCGTGTACGTATAGTGTACCGCTATGGTGGTCTGTTTTGTTTACTGTTTCATGGTTCATCTGGTTACGTTACATTGTAAGAATATACCTAAATGGAATGACTTTTAAATGTCATAGTATGTGCACTCTCTGTCCAAGACCATTTTGAGTTACAAACATTTTTTACCTGTCTGAAAATAACGGCTACCCGAAAGTAACGGCTACACGTAAGTAGCGGCCCTTTTTGCCGGCAAAATTTGAAAGTAACAGGGGCCGTTACTTTCGGAATTCTGCGGTAACTACATTGTATGGAACTCCCACTGATAGCACAATAAATATTGTTCTACATGCAACATTTTCTTCAAAACAATTAAAATGAGTTCCATTATGAAATCAATTCGGTGTTTTGTTGTGAAGCTAACAGTGACCTTTCATCTGTCTTACAGAGAGAAAGAAGGTGGGAATTGGTCAATCACAAGAGATGAACACAATGTTTAGATTTTGGTCATTCTTCCTGAGATCTCATTTTAATAGGTAAGCACTTGAAGATTGTATAAAAAATGTAATCAACTGGGCTGGATTGTTCAAAGCCCAATTAAGCTAACCCAGGATTAGTGAGGATTTTGATGTCAGCTTTGTATCATTGCAGTAGTTTTCCTGTTTATATATTTGTTTGTCCTTTTACTTGTAATAATATCAAAGTACATAAGACACAAGCGGTGAAAAGTTTTCGTATGCAACCAGAAAAATTCATGCTTTGGTTAACTTTCAATCCTGGGTTAGATTTACCTGGCTTTTGAACAGCCCGACTCTGATTATTCAGAGATTTGACCAGTTCTCTTAATGAGTGCATTTCCTTCGTGAAATGTACACTGTAGTATGACGGTGAATGTATCACTGTGCACTTGTATTGTTTGTTATAAATTATGTTAATCTTTATTTTGCTTTTGGTTTTCAGGAGGATGTATGATGAGTTCAGAACATTAGCAGTAGAAGATGCCTCAGCAGGATACAGGTATTATTTGTGGCATAAAGCCATAGTGGACAATGTAGTTAACTAATAAAAGTTGCATCAATTGATCAGTATATGTATAGGGCTCTTCTTGGGGAAGTTCATGCACTTCAGAGTCTCGCAAACCTTGTCATGTCTTAGAATTTTTTTTCTCGTTGTGATCAGTACTGCTAGAATAGGCCCATATTGCAGCACAAAGCCAGAGTCTCTCTTTTTGGAGGGTCAGGTATTCTTTTGGAGTAGGTGCTCCAAGTACTTGAAGCTCTGTGCCTAAAATTTCTAACTCTGCGCTTAAAATTTTGGCGATGCGCCTAAACATTTTCACCTGGTCTCCCAAAGCCAAAAATAAACTTAATTGAGCCCTGCCCTTAAACTGCAAAGTTGAAAAACTGGGACTTTTGCTTTTCTGCTTCTAAGAAATCCCCAAAAATACAATGAATACTTGTACTAACCAGTGCTTGTTATGTCTTTACTCTCAGATATGGGTTGGAGTGTCTCTTCAGATTCTATAGTTATGGCCTAGAAAAGAAGTTCAAGGCAGACTTATTTAAAGACTTTCAGACAGAGACAGTGAGAGATCATGACCAAGGTACATGTATGACATGTTTTCTATAGCAATGGCCACATGGTTGATATCAATAGTTAATCATGTTGCAGCTGGTAAGACTTACCTCTGAACCTGGTCTTATTTCTATTCGAATTATGTTCCAAATTTTGGCTAAATGTCAGAATACTTGGCTGCTTATTTACATCACTTTGAATCACAAAGGCTCCCATTGTATTATGCTTCATTCTACAAAAGGTTTTGACGCATGGGAAGAGGTGGTCCAAACCGTTCCTGCCCTCTGTAGTTGCTCCTTTGTTTTTCTGTCATTTCATGGATGTTGTTGCTACAGTTGTTGTAATGAACTCATATAACTTGTGACATGCTTCACAATTCTGTTTCTCTTGCAGGGAATCTCTATGGTCTAGAGAAGTTCTGGGCATTCCTCAAATATTACAAAGTGAGTTTTTTGGCCTTGTTGTTTTGTTCTGTATTCTTGTGCGGGTCTTTTGGCTTTGTTATTAGTTTTTTCTATTGAGTGTAGCAGCTTGTCTCTGTATGGAGAAAATTTGTATGGTAAAGGTCTAGTGTGATCAACTCTTAAATAATATGTATATTACTTTTAGGGAAAAACAAGATTTGAAATTGATCCAGAGCTTCAAAAGCGCTTAGAAAAGTACAAGACGATAGACGATTTCAGGAATGATGTAAGTTAGCATCCACAATGTTGTAACAAAGTTAACCTTCATGTAGTTGAAGCCCTGATTTTTTTCAGGCTTCTTCTTTCCAATTGCTTAAATTGGAAAATTTACTGCGATGATCACTCTTCACTTTCAACTATGTTGTTAGTTATGATGTGGAAGAACTACATGTAAGACTGCCCCGACAAATTCATTTGTATTTGTCAACTATGTGTTCCAAATATGGAAGGAAAATTTTCTGCCCAACAAGGACATTTTGAACTAATATTGCACAAAAATCATCATGGCTTACTGTAGAAAAGTGATCGTTGCGGTGATAGTTTCAACCTGACAAAGTTCCTTTGAAAGCATGCTGTTGAGTTTGGAAGTCTGAGTTCCCATGGGTGCCACAACGTTGAGGCGCCACGCACCTCTCGTAAGGTCTAACAGGATTGGCCGAGAAAACAATAGAATAAACAACAGAAACAATGGCCCTAGTCCTGAAAACAATAGAGGTGGATGACTCCGGGAGCAAATAAAATTAGAGGTTCCGAAGAGGTGCATGACTACTGACAACGTTACCATATTGTATACTGGCAATGAGTTAAACCTTTGATAAACTGGCTCACTGTCTGAAGGACCTGGGGCCCTGGGGATGTGGTTATTTGCTCAAGTCAAGACTAAACCTTTGTCAAAGTTAAGTGTAGATGATTATATAAGGAAGATAGCTGATTGAGGTTTTGGTTTTGTCTCAGCCAATGAATCAGTTCCCTGTAGACCCACACAGCAACAAGCCACGATCAAGACACAACTCACACAGTGATAAACACGATCATCATCCTCATGGTAGCAAGGAAGACCAAAAGACCATCAAGGAGGAAAAGCGGAGTCAGAAAAGCAGTGAAAGCAGTGATACAAGACAGAAGACTACAGAGAAGAAAACGGAAAAGGAAAGTTCATCAGAAGGAAAAGGCAAAAAGAGTGCTGCAACTGGTAAACAGAGCCATGCAGCATCGGCCTCTGAAGGTTCTTTTGGAAAAGTTGCATCTGGTAAGAGCACATCTGGGAAAACAACGTCCAATAAAAGCCACTCTGCTGCAGGAGCTTCCTCAGAAAGGACAGACTCTAAAAAGGAAACTTCTGAAGAGTGTGCCTCAGCCTCTGTCAAAGGGGTGACCTCTAAATGAGTAGTAATGGCTGCTGAAGACATTTGCAATGTACAAGACTTGGTTCTAATTTAAATACCACAAAAAATTTAAAAGGATGAAAACGAGAAAAAAATACATAAAATCTTTATAATAGTGTATTATTGACCAAGACAAACCTGCCTGCGGTTTGCATTGATGCCATCCTGGAAAAAAGTAGTTATTTCCGAGACAAACGCTAATTGAAAAAGAAAAGGGATTCTCCAAAAAAACTGAAGCTAGGCATATGCTATTCGATGAAACTAATTTGGCAATGCTGCACCAAGGCAGTGTTTTACCATTGTGGCATTCAGTCAACCCAACCAAGGATGACACAATCAACCGGAAAAGGATCAGTACTGCAATTGCAAAGGAATCCCTGCTCATGGAGATCTGGAGGAGTATTCCCGGCCACATTTACCATGCAGAACAACTGAGAAGATATCAGTTGGTTATCAACTGTCGTGGAACAAATTTACTGAGTACAGTGTACTATGAAGATGTCTGTTATTTAACAGGGACAAACATGGTTTCATTATGAACTACTGCCACTTGACCCAGAACCATGGTGATGATTTCCTAACTTCTCTCTGACAAATGGTAGACAAGTTCATTTCACCCAGTTGTGAGAAGCAAAGGTGTACATCATCTTTAGGGAATTAGCTTGCCTTGAACCAAACTCTTCCGAGGAGAAATTTATCTTGGCACATGACCTAGAAAGTAGAAGACTGAGGGATTGTCTTGCATGCTTTAAATCTATACAGTATTTAAAATTATTTTTTATCATTGTCAAGGTGAGTCAAACCTATGGTATTATTGGGTTTATCACAGAGAAAATTTATTGAATTATATATAGTGTGACAATTGCAGGAAAATAGTGATTGCTTCCCTCAGCTTAGAAAGGTCTTGCAATCAATTCACTTCAGAAACTACAGGTACATTTGGGTTGGTCTAGGTGATAAATGAAATATAACTGTCACTGTTTAGCGATTGGCCACACTAAACTAACTCTTTCGTGTAGTAAAGTGAAGAATTGTTGTATTATGCCGGCTGAAGTATTGAGTGGGAAGCACTCATGATGAACTTAAATTGAGACAGAACATTTTGCTGGTATTGGTTTTTAAGGTGGTAAAAAATTGTTGATAGTGCTGACTAATTTGGCGGCATACATGTAGACCTCTCAGCTCCCGACGCTTGTACATAGGGTTTATCACCCCAACATGCATGTTGTACATCGATACTGCTAGAGAAAAACGAGAGAAAGAAGAGACTGTCTCGTCCTAGCGTGATTTCTGTTACTCTCAAACTGATCTTCACTCTTAAGGCCTGCACAATGGTACAGAAATGTATTTAAAATATGGGGCATGTTTTAGTGGTTAATTCAATCTAGCAAATGCATTTAGACCATATTGTCAAATTTAAAGTGGTCTCAGAATCAATTAAAACCTTAAAATAGCAGTCTCTGATAAGAAAAAAATCATAGGAATTTCTGGTTGAAACAGTGATATTTTGGAACGGAAAATGCAGTGGGTGTTCTCTCAGTACTCCAACTGAAATCTAGCTCAGTCTAAACATAGCCTCTGATGCTACGTAATTGTTCATAACATTTTTAAGGTCAAACTTAGTCAATATGTGAATGTTTTGAGTCTCTTTGTTGTGTCGAGCTTGTAGTCGAAGATTACTCGAGAGATCATCAAAAGCAGTGTGACTGGGCCAAAAAGTTTTAAACATCAGTTCTTCAAGTGTGTGCCATTCGGAATGTAAAGGAAGTTTTAAGTATCTTAAAGTGAATTGAGTAAATCACCCTTTTATGAAGTTCTTTTAAGTGTGATCTAAATTATAACGTACTACTTAACCCTGGAGCATTTCTAGTCTGATTTAGTTGTATATAGAGATTTGTAAGTTATTAATTATCGCCCAAAATCTCTTCCTTTATTAAGGATAATGTTGGACTTAGAGAACAAAATATAGAAGCTCTGGCGAAAGGTAGTTTATACTCGAATATAACTGAAAAAGTTTAAGATTTTCTTTTTCTGATGAGGTGAATTATTATTATTATTATTATTATTATTATTATTAGTTTGATTTTAAAGAAATGTTTGCACCTTCATGAACATTTGTGGAGCATTGAGTAGAGTTCAAGTATTAATGGTATTGAAGTAGCTTGTAGTATTGTGAAGTTAACATGCGATTTGATTGAGGGGAAATTTGGTCAATCAGGTGAAGATGACAGCGCAAAAGATGTAAAATTCAAATATACAGTCGGGAGGGAAAAATTTGATTTAAGTTGAAGGCTTTTGGGAGGGATGCGGCCCAGCAACATGATTTAAAGGAGCCATGTCACAGTTTCTGCTTAAAAAGTTTAACCTTATTTTTTAAGTTCGTCGTTTGAAAATCATCCTGAGCCATCCTTTCTTTATGGGTTATTGTCAGCTCTTTGTTTGTTACTATATCGGTGAACTACTTTTTCCAAGTTCCTTTCAATTTAAAGGTTATTTTGTACGTGTACGTGACCAAAATAATTTAAAATTCCGTGACTGAGCTCGGCTTTGGCAAGTTGCGTGTGCTATTTGTGATTGGAGTCGAGGATTTTCTGAAATAGTAGTTCTCCCAACTGTATATAGCGAATAAAGAAAAAAAATTGTTGGGTGACCAATTTCAGGCTTTTGAATTAGGTTATTTATCGCGCTTAACACACCAAAGTTATAAAATAATTCTTAAAGAACTGCTGAACACAATTCGAGGCTTGTTTAGACCGCGAGTAGTATTTTCGTCGACCAGTGCCCAATATTGCGTGACATGACCTGACGTAATGTGTGGTCACACTTCGGTCACGCACTCATCGTATTGGGAACGGAGCCAAAGATTGCGTGATGTGCGGTCTGGTCACACTTGTGTTTTCTCCCATCGTTCCACGAACTAACCGGAAATACTGCTCGTGGTCTCTGGCCCAATAATTTGCATTTTATATAATCTTTATTCTGAGGGTTCCATTACTCACATAGTGGTAGTTGTACAAAGGTAATAACAAAAAAAATCAAATAAATTTATTTTAAAACAACACCTAACGACTGATTGCTAATGCGTCACACGACTGGATGGGCATTGTTGATTGTAGCCTACGTGTAGCCGTACGGCTACACGTAGGCTATGTTGATTGTAGGGGGTAAGGTGTGAGGTGTGCAAAAAATATCCCTACACATACTCACACAAGTAACGTGCAACGTAGATGAATGAACAGTTAAAGGAAGTCGAACTCTTGGTGATATAACATGCTGCATTGGAAAATAATTGCGCTTATTTGTTGCGCACGGAGATCACCAAAAGTCAGCTTAATATATATAACTGTATTTGTCAGGATTGTGGCGTGAAAACAAGCACGGTTATTACGTCTTTAATATATCTCCTTGTCTTGTAACAACAACATATCAAGTTTCATCGGAAATCTATGGTGGGTTCTTTCACTCGGGAATCACCTTAACGAGTTAGACCTTGAACAAACTTCAATCGACTTTATGATTGATGCATGGAAACGCCGATGAAAGTTCAAGTGGTACTATGACGAAAATGGCATTTCCCTATCTAAGCCATTTTAAAACAAACATAACTTGCTGTTTACCATTTTCAATTAGTATATACTAAAACTGGATAGCGTTGAAAGCACGCTCTGATTGGCTAGTTTAACTTTGCTATTTGTCTCCGAGCAACTCTGGAAATGTGCATCCGTGACAAGTGAAGAAATATCCAAATTAATTTTTTGTGGTGTATATTATCTCTCTGTTTTAGTATTTTAGTATATACTAGAACAACTATTCACCTCAGTGTCGCTGGCTATATTTACCTCGCCGCTTCACGGCTTGGTAAGTATCCATCGCCAACTTCCTCCACTTTGGCGAATAGTTGTTAAATATCTCTTCGTTCCAGAGATACTCAAGTTTTAGCTGAGTGATGACGTCACCTACTCAACACTAAATTTAGATCAAATATGAGGAAAAATATCTCAAGCAATTTGAATCGAAAATCTAACCCTAACTACAGAATTTTCCAAAAATTACGTCTTCTCGTGCTTATCAAATGTTGATAAGTAATACTGATGCTATGGTAACTTATTGCGTTACGGAAATGTTCACCAATGAAGAATGACGTGTTCACCAATGGTTGGGAATTTTTTTGATACCACGATTGTAGCATCAAGTGATAGAGTGGTTATAACGACCCATCAAAATCTAAGTGCTGGAAACTGTTTTGGCCCACCTTGAGTATTTTATTTTGCTATTTGGGGTTATTTTCCAAGCGTCACAACAAGGCCAAATTTGCCTGCTTTTCCTCTCTACAACACTAAATAAGAGTTCAAGAATACATTTTCTAAAATCCCAAATCTGATCAAATAAGAAGGGTAGCCACAAAGAACCTCTGAGCGTTTCTCAGGATTGGCTGAGAAAATGATATACAACAATAGTAACAATGGACCCTAGTCCTAAAACAAGAGAGCTTCGTGCTAACAAGATCCAATGAAATTAGAGGTTATAGAGTGCTTCATAACAACAGAGTCTGAAGTGGTCGACTGGGACTGGTAAAAAGTATGGGGATTGGTGGTGAGGGGGAGGGGGCTACTCCCCCGGGAATGGGGCGCTGGATTGGCCGGAGCAGTGCGGTGCTGGGTTATCAGGGTTTGAGTCCTTGGAAAGAAGTCGGTCGTTCAATTGTCAGGTATCCCAGCACTCTTAAGAAGTCTTATCGGCAATTTCCGTTCCATTTCAATTTCTTCCCGAAATTTCTAGAATTTCCGATTGAGTAGCCCACTTTTTCAAAATTCTTGGATTTTCTGGAACCGTTCACAGGAAATTCCCGCATTATTTGTCCTCGTTTCGAAATTTTCGGGATTGTGCTTTAGTATCGGAGAGCACCCGCGGAGTTTAAATATCCCGCGCTAAATAACAATGAGAATATACAAACCAATCAAATGATTGTACACGCCTGAAATGTTACCCATAAGCGTGGTCGCAAAAGTTTAAAAATTTAAATTGCAAATTATACACTTTCGACGCTTCGCTTTCATCGTTTGAACGTTTTACGTTCAAAAATTTAATTAACGCAATACATCCTCCTTAGCTTCGTTTTATTGCTGCTACGAAAAAGTATCACGCTTCAGTTTGGTATTGTCCTTTCGTTTGGAGCTCTTACGAACTGCAAACGCCTGCAACAAGACTTGTACTTCGGCACTTAGAAAGGACGAGCTTCTTAGTGCCAAGCAAAGATGTCGCCCGGGTGTACTCCAAGCAAATTGTTCTGAGATCTCCTTAAGGTAGGATTTGCATTCTTTAAGTATATTACGCTAAGATGTTGTCATATTACACATTGTACATTAAGTTATATTCCGAACGAAAAGGTTACTTTGCTATTTCCTGCGGAAAGCATTGTATACAAGTGATCTTCATCGAAACAAATGTATAATGAATGTTAGCAAAGTTTGTTTATCTAACGAATCACAATTGAAGTGTGTACTTTTTTGTGGATCACGCTGTTACGAATAATAGACCGACTAGGTTGATGCTTTTGACATAGAATTTGCTTGACAGAGAAAATAAAATGGACAACATTTGCTAATAATTTGCACATAAATTCATCAGTCGGATAATGTATGACATAAATATCCAATTTGTTATATATGAAATCAGTCTTGTGTTCTTAATAATTAAGTCTTGGCGCCATAAGATTTTTTGTACTTTGTAATATGAGTAACATTTATAATCCCACATTTAACAGAAAATTGAAGTCGTCAGGTTTTTTTTCGTGTGATTGTTGGACCTTGCTAGAATCGTTTAGCTTATATTTACACTGTACGCTCTCGATTTTAATAATTACGTAGTGCGTATATCGATTAGAAACTAAAGACGATTTTTTTTTATTTTTTTGAGGAGGTTGATGAGTATCGAATGTGACTCAGGTTAGATGTCCTTGGTGATCGTTTATTTAGGTATCAGTTCAATTTTTAATATATAGTCCGCTAAAATAACCTCTTGCATGTTTGATTGCATCCCCTGGGGGAGGTACTCTACAAAGTTTTGAACGGGGATGCTCTGCCCCGAGGTCCAACCCGTTATCCTTTTGTATAGCTCTTTGAAGGAAAAGGTACTCTGTTCGTGTACCTTTTATCGAGAAAAGGTACCCGTTTCATGCATGTATACTCTTAGAACATTGGACATGAACCTAAATCAGGACAGATTTCCCTATCCTGTCACACACACCTTTTAATATCCCCCATGCACTATATTTTATACGTAGAGCCTGAAAAAGACACTTGCCGTGCAGTACAAACTCATTAGAGACACAGTGTTACGTCACATGCAGCTGGGTTGTTTGCCTTCGATCACAGATGGGATTACTGTGGTATCCTGGAGCAAAATACCAATAGTGGTTTTCTCCACTCGCATCTAGGAGTTAAAATCGAACTAGCATCTGTTCTATGGGGGAGAGAAGCATTCCTTGTCTCATCAGTTTTAACCCAACTGTGGAGGGAGTGGTCACACATGAATTTAAAAGGGTCTTAATAGGGGTTGCTGGAAGCTCAGTTATCTGCGCTGCCCGCAATTTTTAATGGACTATTTTTATTTTAATAGAGATGTTTTACCTAGAAGGACGCGGCAAAGCGATCGTCTCCGTCTGCCCTCCATTAAATTAGAGGGCACAAAAAAGGCTTTTTATTATCATGGTTGTACAGTTTTTAATCGTAATTTGTGACTTTTTAATCGTAATTTTTACCGTATTTGTAATATATATTTGTAATTTTTTATCAGCTTAGTTATTTCTACATTGTGATCATATTTTTAACTTTCTTATTTCATATTAGTAATTATTATTGTTATTTATATATTAGTTTTTATTATCTAGGGCCTCTAATGATAACAGTTGTTTTAACTGAAGGAGTTACCCTAGTTAAATAAAAGTATCTTCTTCTTCTTCTTCTTCTGTTCAGTTATCGCCAATTTCCCAGCCATCAGTTGAAGTTTCGGCCCATTTTTTCAGCACTTGTTTTACATTTTGTTCGTCCTTAGTGTTTTCCGATTACGGAATGTCTGTTCCCCCGTTGATGGGGGTAGCGGCACATGTAACCGATATTAATAATTTGCATTGCAGAAATCAGATTTAAAATCCGTATGGCTTTTTTTTTTCGAAATACTTAATTTCTTATTTTGGCCATGATGCCCCAGATGGACTCTGAGTAGTATATTGGGGAGAGGAGGACTGATTTGGGGTTGTACTTTCTCTCCAACTTAATCCTCTTGGAATGGGAAATTAGTGGCATCTTTGAACACTCACTCGTAGCCTAGATTCTTCTAGTTGTATTTCATTCAAATCGGCCATGTCTCCTCGCCTAACTATCACCTTGTATTTTGTTCTCAGGCAAAGCTGATGTGACTAGGGTGGGCTTTTGTGACTGACATGGACAGACAGACAGACAGGCTGTAGGATAGTTAATCATCAGCCAATAAACAGGTTAGTGCTATTTTGTATCAACATATTCCTCTCACCTATGCAAGCAGTGTATAGATATAAACCTTAGCTAGTTTCTCCGAAAACGGGCTGCAACGATGAAGACTGGTGATCATGCCTCTTGTTATATATCAAACATGAGAGACAGTGTTTCATCGGGATATCCAAACACCAAGAGAGTTGAAAATACGACGCGCAGCGGAGTATTTTTGACGAAATTCGAGGTGTTTGGATATCTTGATGAAACACTGTCCCGAGCGTTTGATATATCTTTTCAATCGAATCAAAAACTGAGGAGTAAACGGAGAAGTAAAATCGTCAAATTCTAATGCTAATTAAGATCGGGTATCCAGACCTCCTCCGCAGTTGTGATTTTGTTTTAAGTTGGTGAATTATCAATAAATTTGAGAAGTGTTTTATTTTATTGATATACGATTAAGGACAAGACCAAAGAAGACTGTTTGCTCATTGGCCCACTGGCATAAAACTTAGCTTACGGATTGAATTACACTAGACACAAATTTACACCGGCCATCTACATTACTGGCAAGAAATTTCGGACGATTTTAATTTCGGACAAAAGTAGTGTCCGAAAATAAAACCATACGAAATTTTGCTGCGTCCGAAATTTTAAGCGTCCGAAATTTTTACAGTATAGTAATTAACTTTAAAAGTACTTTCTGGGCGACGGCATCACACATTCAAAGCCAATATACATGATATGGCTAGAATTCTTATTCACGTCACGGCGCTGATTGAGTTTGTGTTGTTTTCTAATTGGTGTATCCGGCTGTGAAACCTTCAAGGTACAGTAAAACTATCATTTTCACGGATTTTATTTCAGTCTAGTTCATGTTTTTTAGTCGTAAATTTACTTCAGGCATGTTTCAGCAAAGTGTCCGAAATTTTTGTCCAAAAATTGTCCGAAATGAGGGAAAAAGTATCCGAAAATTAAACGTCCAAAATAAAACTTCCGAAATTTTAACGTCTGAAATTTTTTGCAAGTAACGTATTTACAAAGTTTGTAAAACTTAGTATTTCTGAAAAACAATTTTTGTTTCTGTTTTTGAGAAATGACATCTAAAGAGACGGTTGCTTTCGATTCAAACCTACAAAATTTCTGGGTGGTAAAAGCGTTGAAACATTATGAGTCTTAAAACTTCCGTCACTCAAAATAATGAAAAATCTCTTGCGACGGTTGATCTCGACACGTTCTTTCAGTATTCACGGTTGATAATTTTGACTTGACTTGAAGTTTAATTTACTTGGAAGTGGTAATCGCTAGAAAAGTTTGCTTTTGCAGATCTGTGCTTAACTTTTGAAATTTAACTTGCCGAGTGTGCGCCAAAAAAAATCCCGTCTAGGTTTGATTACATAATCATTTTGGGCCGAGGTTGTTCGAAGGCTGAATAACGCTATTCACCGGCTAAATCACTATCCAGGTGATAGGGTGGTTTGTTTTGTTAATGCGGGGGTACACCTGAAGGCTGTTTTGATGTCGCTTGACATGGCCTTTCTGCCAATATCTCGTTAACGTCTCAAGCCACGTCAAATCCATCCGGTTAAAACCGTAACCAATGTTTTGCGGTTTGAGTAAACTTTTGGGTGGTTTTGGGAAAGAGATATTTTTTCTTAAACGATAGGTCAAATTGACAAAAATATGAAATGTTGAAGATTTGATGGATTTGGAAAATTGAAATTTGAAGTGAAGAATTAGTAAATGGACACCAAACAGTCCGCTACCAGTCTGGGGGGAGTTCAACTGTCTGGTAGTGTTCCATCCCATCTCTTTAAAGCTTCAAATTTCACTCCTATTCAGGTGAAACCCCGCCTTAACACTTATCTGCTGGATACTGATTTATCCGGTGAATAGCGTTATCCAGCCTTTGAACGACCGGGGCTGCTGGTGTTTTTCAACTTCACTTTATTTTCGATTTCTAAGCACAGTTTTAAAAAAATTAAAGTAAATGAGCTTGTAGTAACGATTATCTGGACAAACATAATATTGCAAAGGACCGCAAACGAAAAATGCTGCCTGCATACGTAGGATCTGTAAAAGATCCGATCAGCCAAAAATAGAAAGACTAGAAAACAATGATGCAAGGCTGATACTACGTAGAGAGCCTAACGGGGCAACGAAACGATAGAGTCCAAACTGAAAGCCGTGAATTGCAACCGTGGACAGCTGTCTCGACCCCATTGGGTCTCGCCAGCACGGTGTAGCAAGTTGTGAAGTGATCAGCTGCTCGACTGACACCCACAGACCCACTAAATGCAAGATGGTGATGACCTCAGATGAAACTCAAATCCAAACTCTTGCCCATTGGCCAATGTCACATGCAAAACGCGTGACAAGGGACAATAGGAAAAATCCAGAATATCGTGTCGTTGCCGCGATAAGGAAAAACTGCGGACAGACACAAACTGTCCCGCAGGAAAATCATGGCCAAACCATGTAAATTTCTAACGATTATCTGTATTATTATACATTGTACTCACTATAAGCATTCTGATTGGCCAAGAGCCCCCTGCTTATTTTGGGAATTTACGTAATTTTGTGGACAAGCATGATTAGGGTATAATCTGCAATCCAATTATGTGTGCAGATTATACCTCGCACACTGCGCATGCGTAATACCCCTTTGGCTTAAGAGCGCGAGCACTTGAATGGTTTCGAAAGATGCGGCCACTGGTGCGCTTGTCCTTGTATTTTTAGAAGAACAAATAAAATCTACTTACATTTCACACATATTTTCCATAAAACAGCAATTATACTTGCCTCGACCTTGATTATTCCCGATATCACAAAAACCTCATCCAATTATTGTTTTTAATTGTACTCATTGATTTGTCTTTTCATGCAGGTTTTGATGGTTCGCGCGCGTCAAGACAAAATCAAGCAAGAGGCCGAACAACACCCACATCCAAGGATAACACATGTTCAGTTTAAGGTAGAAAACAAACTTGAGAAGAACATTTTCAGCTTTAACGTAATTTGCAAGGGAGAATCACAGTAAATTTTTCTCTGAAAACAACTCGCCATGTTTAGAGTATTTTATCTAAGGATTTCATTGGTCTTAATAAACAGCAACATTGACAATTTTTTCCCAAGAGTTTTTCCATTGTAACATCTGTTCAAACGGTTTCAATTTTCCCGCCAAAAAACTTAGAAAAAATACGGGCGCTTACAACACGCATGCGCCCTTGTTTGGAAAAGATTACTCCTTTATAACATCTGCTTGAAAATTTGTAATTTTCCCGCCAAAAGACTTAGAAAAATACGGCGCTCAAAATACGCATGCAATACCGTCAATAAATTGTATTCACCTTGTGTCTGTTCTCTTTAATATTAAATGTAATGAGTACAAGTCAATAAAGTCGACAATTATTTCTTTGTGATCTTTTATTGTGTCTTTTTGACTGGTAGTTGTATTTCTTATTATATTAAATAAAATAAACCAAACAAGTGTTTTGTATTTCAATTAACTTAATTCTCTAATTAGTTAATGAAAAATCAATTGATTAATAAAAAGGTGTGATGAAAAAATGTTACCTATATACACTAAGACTTTTGGCGGGAAAATTTGGAAAAATTTGCACAGCGTTTCCCCTGGCAACTTTCTCGGCAAAAAATTAAAAATGGCTTCCTTTATAATTTCCCGCCAAAAGTAATTTGAACATCACCTCGTGCAAAAAAGTTGAAAGTAAAACGACAATTTGTTCCCTATCCGTTAAAATAAATCCGAGAAGATATTTTAACCTCATTGCTTGTCTTTCTCCGAAGCATTTTTAGTTTTTTTCGAACTGTTTTGCACGAGATGATGTTTTGGAAAAAATCTTTTTCCACCAATTCTCTTTTGTACCACAGGACAAATTAACCAATGTTTAACTGTTGTTCAACTTGCGATGCTATAAGCTGTTTCAGGTTTTATTTTGATTTCAACAAATCAAAAATCAGCTTGGTGTAATTTAGCGTTTTGATTTTTTTTCGTATTTACGCAATGTCCTGTGTTACAACGAGCACCAGCAGAAAAAAGATCTTCATTCCCTTACAAGAAAATCTTATTATAAACCCAAGTGCCTGGTTGAAGCGATGCAATTCTGCAAGGTAAATCCTACGCGAACATGTGGTTAAAGAACGAATTAAAGGTTATACGGACAGCAATAAACACAGCGGAACGAAGGAGAACAATTCCAAGAGCGAAAACGCGCATCAAAAATAACAAAATGATGTGAAACCAGGTTGAAATTCGTGATTTCATCTTACTGGTTCGTTCAGAAAACGCATTCCCAAATTGCATCATAGTTTACAGCTATGCAGTCGAATCATCATTTCAGGTTTTAATTTTATCGTTTTGTTGACATAAAATAGTAAAAGGTAAATAAAACGTGAAAAGCCTTCCAAAGCACTGTTGATTTACAAAAGAATTTGAATCGGGATATATCATACTTGGCAAGCCAAGTTATTCATTGCAGTTTTTTCCAATATATTATTGATTTGCTGACGAAATGAAGACAGATCTTTTTTCAATCGTATCGGAAAATAATGTTGTGTAGCACAGAAAAACAGTTTTAATCAAAAATTATGAAGCCGAATTGCAGGACTCTACTTTCGAAAAATTGAAAAGTTAACAGAGAGAGAACTTTATCAAATTATTCATTAGCGAAATGTGTTTATTTTTGCGATCTGTACAATAAAAAAAAACAACAGAAAATCCTGACTTTGTTTGGACAGCAAATCAATAATTGCTCATTTGACTTTTTCATTCCATGTTACGTTGTTTCTGTTTGAGAAATCTGAAAAGTTATCGACACAAATACTCAATTGACAAAATAATGCCATTAATTTAGCTGGGTTTTTGTGTGTGACTAGGTTGTCCGTATAACCGAAAACTGGAAACACTTTTGTATCTAGACCATTAACATTCTTCTAACCAGGCATTAGGGTTTATAACCATTAGCACTCAAAATATGACAAGAGAACATGGCCCTGTATAAACGTTCACCGCCCGGACGTTTTCCAAACGAATACAAGCCAAAATGAAAACTACGTGTGTAGTTTGCGTTTTAAAAACGAATTTGTTTTATTTAAAACGGTTTGAACCCTGAAGTAAAATAGTACGTCAGTGTACTTTGAAGAGTAAAAAGAGCAGTTGATGGGCGTTTCTAGTCGGATGAAAGTCATTTCTGCGTCAACTGGTTGGTACGGTTAGATTCGTGTGATGTTTGTAAACGGCGAAAGCAATCAGATATTGTCAGAAGTTTCGTTATGGTTAAAAAATATCAGTTGGCTCGGTCGATCTAAAACCCAAGTGCATTCAAATTAGTCTAGTCGAGGTCGCGATTAGCTTGTTAAGAAGCGATCATTGTTCTAAATTAGTGAAGCAGACTTTCAAATCATTCAGTGGCTGCAAATCAATGTAGTCTTTGCAGTGAAATCGACACATTGAGCAGAATCGAAAGCACCAATCATTTGAAAACATCGATTATTAATTAGTGTTTAGTCAGTCAGTCAGTCAGCCAGTTACGGTGAGTCAGGGTTTCAAGCGAAAAGAAAAATGATTATAACTTTCGATGTTTTGGAGAAATCGGCTCTCAAAAAGCCCATATTCTCTTGTCAATTACAGTTGATGCAGGAAAGTTGAAGCTTTAGGTGGCTCTATTCATTGTATCGTACACACAAAAGCAACATGATCTTTGACCATCTACAAGTTTGCCTTGGTTGTTTCAGTAAATTGTCAGTGGTTTTAACATCAAGTCAATCCTATTATCTCTAAACTGAATTTTGTCCATAGTCCTTGGTTTCTTTAACACTCACGTTTTATAGTGCCACCTTTAAACAAATATCATTTCCGCAGCATCAACTGAAGTTAAATAGATTATACAGTAACTCACAAACCGCCCACTGTTTTGCAGACAAGAGGAAAAGATCGTAAGAAAGTAACGCTAAAGAATCGAAGACGACCATTTCCAAAAGCTAAACTAACCAAATGAATTCTAAGAATGTCATCAATAATCGAGGTTCAATAATTTATAAAAACTGCATCAGAGACAATTAAGAATTTACTCCGCCCGAGATGAGCTAAATCAAAATTATCAACAATTTATTAAATATTTAAGTGAACGCTATTAAGTTCGCCATGTCTGCAAAAGAATCGGCAAGGTGACTGAAAACTGAAAACGATTGAATTTTAAAGTACTTCGTTCAACATGTTTCCCAGGTCTCTAATTAATTTCGGCATTTTTTTCTCCGATTCAGACAATCAGCGTACGATGTGACGGAGTAATGAGTGATGATCCTATGCAAATTAAAGTACTTTCTTTCATTTTCTAGTCTCAAGATGAAGTCAATTTTATTTTTATCCGTTCCAGACAATCAGTGTACAATTATCCCATGGCAAATTTAACTAGAAGTTGTTCAGCCACCAATTTTATTAGCTATCTAACAATTTCAAAGTTCTTATCTTTGAAGAATTCCTCCTTATTCGGAGATTTCACCAGCTTCGTTGGTCTGTCTT
>CM042754.1:13928524-13939195 GCA_022496165.2 Catalaphyllia jardinei
GGGGGGGGGCGGTCTTGATTTACTTGCCCTGCTGGCCTTTTTCCCTTCTGTCATTTCTTCCTTTTTTATCCAAAATAAGGGGGGGGGGGGAGAGCCCCCGGGCCCCTCCCCTAGATCCGCCACTGATACAAATACTATAGAGTCAACGAATGAAACCGGCAAAGCAAAAAAATTGACAGTTCAGTTATGGTACAACATGTACGAAGATTCCAAAATGGAGGAGACTAAACGGAGAAGGGTAAACTTCGTAAAAACAAAAAACGTACTGTTACCTTAAAAAACTAACTTAAGAAACCTAAATGGCTACAATTTGTGACAAGGTTTTTCTTTTCTTTTTGGTCAGGCCAATTTGACCACTAAACATCGGAAATTTCAGTTAACCACTACGGAGCATTAGTTTTTGCCGAGTATCATTCAAATTGACCACTCTTGAAATATTACCAACGTGGAATTTAAGACAGCGCCTTGCTGTCCTGTTTCTAGATAAACTCGCGATGCTCAAAACAAACAGCTCTTGCACGTGTTCACTAGCTTGGATAACATTTTGATACTGCAGTGGCTTTCGGATAAAACGAAGCAACTGTTTTCCAAAAGAATCGCTTACCTTCAGTTGGAACCGAATTAAGACTTCTTTCCCCAACGTTACAAGTCCTTTCAGCATCAAGCATCTTCTTCCCTCAGGAGTAAAATTGGCCCTTGGCCGGGCGACACGTCTTAACTCATCGACGAACATGTAAAATATGCAAAACTCTTTGAGGTCTATGAATATGGATCAGAAACGTAAACCAATAGTCGCTGAAGAACAGGGCGCAAATCCGACGCGGTAAGTTGTTTGCACGCTTTTTCTGCCAGCGAATCATAAACCGCGAAAAGAATAAAAAGAAAGTAGCGCGTTTGTTTATGCAAGTGACAAAAATATTTTTGTGAGCATTCCATCTCATTGTTTTGCTCACCATGTTGTTACTAATAAGTTGAACTATTTTTAAAAATATTGGTATCTGGAAAAATTCGCAAAAATCATGCTAAAAAAGAGCAAGAAAAAAAAAAGAGAGAAGCACGTCGATAAAAATGCGTTTGAAAGCAGAAAAATATTATATTACAGGAATATCAAGTAAATCATGTTTGAAATGAAACAAACCTGGGGCCCGTTTCCCGAAGGCCTTGGAAGCTTTTCGGGCCCGTAAAGCCATAACAAAATCTCGAACATTGCGATTGCAGAGCTGTTTTATTCACATATTCTTAATACAAACAGAGGTTCTCTTCATACCAAAAGTTTCAGGCGTATACACTTCTCCGCTTTTAGATACAGATGAACTGAAATAGGCTTTACAGGCCCGAAAAGTTTCCGGAGCTTTCGAGACAGGGGCCCGTTTCTCGAAGCTCCCGGTAATTTACCGGGCCCGTTGAGCTTTTTTGTTTTCCTTTAAGGATGAAAGTTTTCAATGTTATGAAAATAGTACAGTAATGTTATCAGCTAAAGAGAAAAATGGACTTCATTAGAGGTCAGAACACACCCTATACTTCTCTTGAGACTGATTTCAAAACATGAATTTCCGGGTATCATGGTCTATTGTAGCTACCCATGGCGTTAGCCCATCCTACTTTACACCAGGAACTGAATGTAGTTAATATTTATAATCAAAGTTTAGAAGCGATTGTAACAGTCTACGACACCTTTACACGCATATTGTGCGTTTTCCTGTTACCTCCTTGGCCCAGAAAATAGTCTCGGTTTCGTTCGTTTGAATAGCTTTGATAGGAACTTAGCAAGTATGATGCGATGCATGTGTTTCACACACCCATAACAGCATACATCTGAGTAAAGAGTAGACCTTAAAGCTCAAAGAATACAGCGAAATAAGTTCGAAACAGAAGCCCAGGGGAACAGGACACTGAAACCCCGCCCACACAACGCTAGTGAATTTTGGAAAAAGCCTTTCACTGAGAATGCATCAAATGCTTTCCGTCCACACTACACCAGAAGACAATTGGCGGTCATTTTGCATTTAAGTGTCGGGGAAATCATGTGATTATCGTGATGTTATCGTTTACGATGCTTCGTGACGGATTAGCGTGAACGGAAGGGTTAACCGAAGAAATAAAGCTACGTGTTTAAACTTCTCCGTCGTAGTGTGTACGCTGCATTAGGACGTGATTACATCGAGGAGATTCACTGGTGTCACTGGTCATTTTTTCAAACAAATGATGGATCATGAATCCAAAAAACTCCAGATTTAGACGTGATCTCCTGGGGTGCTTTCCACAATGCCAGAGCGACCGGTCGGAGCACAGGGAGCAGAGGAGTGCTATTTGACCGTATTTCTAGTTAAATAAACCGTACAATTGTAGCGTGAATCGATCTATTGTTAATTCAAATCGCTGCGCGTGACCATAAATATGCGATCGTGTTAAATGCCTCATATCCAGCAAGTGGTCTGGAAATATTATCCACTCCACATTACAGAAAAGAAATAAATCAGAAAGCTCGTGAAATCTGACTTTTCGGCAACGATTTTTTGAGTGTTAGTTGGCCTTCGTACAATGTGGACCGGAGAATACCGGTGACGGAAATACGTCATCAGCTGTAAGGTAATGCTTTGTACGCATATTTCCTTTGTCTTCATCGTATTTCGCTACGAGCTCCGTTAGTGTGATCAAGCTGTTCACATCATACTTGAAGTTGTTTAAAAGCCTTCAAATAAAAACGTACGATTAGTAAATTATGTTGGAGTTACCACCGTTTTCGTTGATACGCGACTTTCGACAAACAAAACACCCGCGAAAACGTTTCGGATCGAAATCCACCAATCACAGCCCGCTAGCGTGATGTAAAGAAGGTCTGAAGGTCACACTAGTGGCTGTGATTGGTGGATTTCGATCCGATTTGTTGATTTCGCAGAACTCGACTTCCGTTTCCGTCATCGGGATGCTACGGTCCACATCCGAGTCACGTGGTGCTAGTTTCATCCCTTGTCTCTTCTTTTACTCTCGGCACTTCGTGCCTCGTACGGAAAGCTTCGCTTTCCGGAATCGTCGCCCTTCGGGCGCGGACCATTTTAAGCGGATAGGATTTCAACCGACGCGATTTGAATTACAACAGATCGATTCGCGCTACAATTGTACGGTGAATTTAAATAGAAATACGGTCAAATAGGACTCCTCTGCTCCCTGTGGTCGGAGACTCGTGGGGATACCCGAGGAAACCGGGCCAACCAAGATAAATAGCTCTCAACATTTCTTATTCCTTTCCCGAATTCCCTACATTAGTGAAGAGAAGTAGGGCAATGAACCGGCTAGTCACAATGGAACGGCAAATATTCGGGACCAAATCACCTCCAGAGATGGTCCCGAATGTTCCGATCCGCGGAAGGAAGCGAACAAGAAATTTCCGTTTGTCCGACTTCCGACCGAAAATTTCCGGGATCTTTGCCATAATAGGAAGCACCCTTGAATCCATTTCAGTCAGAATGGATTCAAAATGCGGATTTTGATTTTACCACGGAAACGCACCCAAACAAATAAACAAGTGAAATCACACAAGTTTCGTTCATAATTATGTCCAATGTATATTTCAACCATATCTATCGATACATTCTGGAGCTTGTAAGCTCATTAGATTTGATAGTAAATAAATAGATTGTAATTACATCTGACGCAACAGCCACGACAGTTCAAAGCAAGAAAATTTAGATTCGTTCTTCTCAGCTACGGCCTCGTATTTACCTTTAAAATTTGACTGCTATAGACGAAATTCGAGTGTCTTACCCTCGTTACTACGAACAAGTTGCCAAGTGGAATTTCAACCACAAGGCAAATGCTTGTCCAGCCATTCGACTGAACTGTATAGGAAATTAGGAATCTATTTGGTCTCGCTGAAAGCGTTTTCACTTGAGAGACGAAAGTAATTTTGTAGGTTGCCGGGCACTTTGATTGGTTCAAAAGCCTCGTCAAATCTGCTTAACCAATAGAAGAAAATACGCTATTCTCTCAACCAATCACGTGGAAAACCCAGGCTTGGCACTGGTTGCATGTTTTCCCGCGCTTGGCACCGGTTCCATGTTTTCACGTGCTTGGCTCTGGTTTTATGATTTCCCGCGTTTGGCTCTTGTCACGTATTTTCACTCACTGGACACATGTTTTCCTACGCTTGACTCCAGCTAATTACTTGTTTTCCTTGCTACTAGAGCAGTTTGAATTTGAGTACCGTGAAACGCAAAACCGAGGTAGTCACTTTTGGCCTCAAAGAACGCATACAATACAGTAAACTAATTAAAACTCGAATTACATTTAGCTGTCGCGAAGCGCGGGAAAACGTGTGCGAACGATTCACGATTGGTTGTTTTACTTCTGATTGGATGAAAAAGTGGCGTGAGTTGTTTTATAAACCAATCACGTGGCGTAGTCATGCAACCCAATTATTTTCGACACACAAATGAAAATAGCTCTAATGGCCAACAGTTACTTAGGTTGTTTTACACACAGTATAAGTTAAGTAACGGATTGAGTGCCTTAACTGGCTTATGAATTCTTAATTTACTTCAAAGCCTCAAAAGTCAACAACAGAACAATTCAACTCGTTGTGTAAGCTTTAAGGAGCTACCGTATTGCACTGGCTGTATAATACAAGACTAACGTATCTTTTTTACAAAATTTATACCTTAAAATTAAGGCAATATTTAAACTAATAGTTTCCTAAAGTAGGAATAATAGCAAACAGGCCATTTTACACGAGGCAATTTTTCTTGCAATTTGTAACGCAAGGATGACGAATAAAAAACCTTTCAAGTTGCAGAGGGGGTCACACGCGAGCAACTTGTCTCGCAACGTTGCGAAAAAGAGAGGGTCGTTCTACTTCTCTTGCAACTCGCAACGCAACAATTGCAGTTGCAAAATGGGGGTGTTACACGTGAATTTTTTCTCGCAACTTGTTTGTTGCGTTGCAAGTTGCAAGAAAAATTGCTTCGTATAACATGGCCTTTAGACGTGAAGATTAGCGCAAAAAATTCTTTTCTCTACTGTATTTCATAGATAGCTGCCTAATCTTCTTAGCCGTTATGGTTATTATAGGCAGCTAATACCTTACTTACATGTTTCTAATCTTATGTATTTCTTGTATTTTATCTTTCTTTTTCGGTATAAATGTTGTTGTTGTACCGACTGATACAGCTCCTTCAAAACTTCACAACAAAGTAACGTTAATGAATTTAAAAAAGAATACTAAAAATATAAACTCAAACGCTCTTTATCATTACAGGTAAAAGCACTTTCTTGTCGGCTCCTTACCAAAGTAAAACAAAATAAGAAAGAGATTTAAAAAACACTTGATGCCTGCTCATACAAAGTTCTCCGGTAAACTTTAAACATTTCATTCGCATTTTTTTGCTTTCAATTCACACCAGTAGCCAACTCGTTCCATGAGTACACAAGAACTATTTTTGATTGTATTTGAGTTTGTTATGTCAATTGACGTTCTCTCACTGCTTCCAGTTACACCATGGAGTAAGTACATTTTACAGTACTCGTAAACCGCATAACAATATCGCTGTGTCTCATTGTTCATTCTGTCTAAAATAACAGGGATGACCCGTTTCTGAGATCGTTCTAACTGCTAAAATACCCCAGCTAAAAGCATCATATACTTCTCTTTTGCCTGCCGTGAGACGATGACGTTGAAAGCAAAACGAGGCTATTGCCAAAGCGAGGCTGTCGAGGATTCACGAATTCATGGAATTCGTAGAAGCTATTTCACACGCAAGTTTCGCTTTTTAGATTCTCTTGCTGACTGTTTTTAGTTTCCACGTAAGTTGGTTTCAATTTCGGCGTATAAGTACGGAACTTGGGCACTTTACTTTCGCTAACGCCTGTTGACGTTTTTGGCCTGGGACGGCGCTGCGGTAACAACGGCTCCTCAGCGCTTTCAGAAATGGACGAACCGCTGGCCTCGACCTGAAATCGAGTCATAAGTGGAACCCAAGGGGAGTCCCCTTGATCCTCAATTGAGTTGTTTTCGATGGACGGTGGAGGGGGCGGGAAGTCGTTTGAATCACGACTTAATCGTTTCAAGTCTTTCCCCTCGTTCATTGTTGTTTTCGGAATCAACCGATCCGAAGGCAGTGCAAAGGGATCGGGTTCGTTATCCGAGTCGACTGGCGGGCGCTCGTGAGTCTTTTTGAGAAATTTTGGCGGATGTTCGATAGTGATGATATCTGTCGAAGAGTGAGGTCGCGCCAGATGACTGGGCTCTGGGAGCGAATACTGCCGCGCTGACAGAGTGAGTCTGGGTGTAGATTTCTCACGACCGAAATCAACGGAAGCTGACTGTGAAATTGGAGATCCACGCGAACCAGAACTGCTGGTGCTACTTCCGGAAGCGCTGTTGCTTCTCTTGACGGCGACAGCAGACTTGACAGGTCCTCTCCTGTTAAGAGTTAACACGATAGGCGCAGGGCGTCCAACTTCTTCACTGTCTTCGGTGTCGAAAAACAACGAATTCTTGGACGGTTTGCATTCCTGGGCGGGTTCAATTGTCTGTATGGGTTGCAAACTTTCGCATGTGCACTCCATTTCTGTTGAAGTATTCGGTTTCTTCCATGATGAAGCCGATTCAGCCGGCTGAACAGGGAAAATGTCGTTTTCAAGGTCTGAGCGTTCGCGCTGATCTTCTGATTCACTAAACGTGATCAAATCTGCACCGCAGGGGGGAGGAGCAGGGAGCTCGTCGTCGTTATCTTCATCGTCATCAAACACTGCAGGGATTTCAGGCTGAGGAGGGAGATTAATGCCATCCTCAAGAGAAATAAGAACAATGTCTTTCTTAGTTTTAATCTGATTCAAATCCACATCAGTTGCCTCAACTTCTCCTTCTTCTTCCTCGTCGAAAGTCTCGTCAATTCTCTTCACGTTCTCCTCTTTTTCAAGTTCTGTCTCTGCCGTACCAACAGTTTCACCGTTATTGTCTTCCTCCTCGCTCTCCGGCGCCGAAGGAGGCTGTAACACTATATCCGGGGCTTTCGATGAAAGAGACTCTTGCGGAACCTGTTCCTGAAGGTCCGCTGAATCTACGCTGCTCCGACCAGGTGCAGTCAGCGGGTTGACGTGATCCCACCCGCCTAAAAACAAAACCGAGAAAGACAAATAGAAGTTTAGCAAAAGAACCAAACAATGCATGCCTGATAGTACCCTGAAAGGCCAGTGAAGCATACAGTAATACTGCTCTTCAATTTATGTTTCGGTGAAGTTGAAAAAAACGTCTTTTTCCGTAGGGTTTCCGAGGCTCTTCTAAGGCGTTTCCGATGTTTTATTTGTCCAATCAGGTAGTCTCTCAAAGAAACACAGAGCCAACTTGTCCTTTACAAGTTGTGACGTAATTGTACACATTAGTCACGTCATCTCAATACAGAGAGCCATTTCACAAAGTTGGACACCATATCACATAGCACTTTTGCATTTTGCACGTGGAGTCAAGTCTTACAGTCGTAGTCGTCATCTTAAATGCTTATGACGTCATGCTGACGTCACGTTGTGTAAAAGTGAGGGCTATTCCGGATTGGACAATCGGAAAATCTTATCGAGCTGCCACGAGGATTTACCTAAAATCACATAGATACATGTTTTCTTAAGCTGGGATCAAAAATAACTTTGGTATCGTCAAAACCATTTTGACTTCACAGAGAACCATTTCAGAGCAAAACCAAACGCATGACAAAACGGACGCCTTCAGAAATACCAACCAGCCACTGAGCATCCCTGAGTTTGGAAATAGAGCTTAAGGACGTTCCGCGAAAATTTTCCAGTCAATAGAATTTTTTTAAATTTTTACTCCAGGCAGATAATGAGTTACTTGTGCCAGAAATGCAAAAAAAAAAAAAAAAAAATTGGGGGTCACCGTCTTCGTTTCAGAGATAAAGCGTGTTGTAAACTATACTGATTCGGAAAATTGTCCCATATAATTGAGCACACTCTACAGAGGTTTATAGTTCAAAATATCGAAGGTGAGTCAACGGAGGCAAACGATCTTAGTCATACTTTGTAGAAGTGGGTCTGTTGCGTAAATAATTCCAAATGTTACTAACGTTTTCACCCTTTAAAAGGCATTTGAAACCGCCGCATAGATGCACGAAGAGCTACTAAGAACGGAATTCGATGGTACATTTTGCCAAAAATTCAAACTTCTAGTCGATAGACTTTTTTCCCCTAAACGTAGAAAATCAGTAGAGAAAATGGTCCATCGAAAGAAAAATTGGGGTCACCGAACGTCCAAGATCGTTTAATCCAGGCAAAGCTCTAGCAATGGCCATCTGCCTTATCATTTGTTTATTTTATGACTAAGCGCGCGCGCTCATATATGACGTGGCATGTGATTTGCGTGCGCAGTAAGGATGCGCAAAAAACAATTAGCGCGCGCGAACGTCCTTAAGATAGCACGCATGCGTGGTTCTAACCTGAAGATGTCTTGAGAAGCTGGCAATTCATCTCTCCTGGACTACCGCATCTGCTATTTAAGTGACTGGAAGAAATGATTGAGGAGTTCACATGAATACATCGGGAGACACGTGTGAATAGCCATAAATAAAGCACATGACTGGAATGTACACAAATGAAAGTGAAACGTACGAGAAAGACAATACACACAAAGGCCCCAAGGAGTGGGACTCAAACGACAGGTGCGCGCGCAGAAGCCTGATTGTTTCTGGTGAGTGTAAGGGTCTGCGAGCACGAAAATAACCCCGCAGTGGTCCTATCCACAGTAGTGCTTGTTGTTCCCACTGATCATAATTAGTACGAACACAGTTGACAGAAAAATGAAAGCAGCCTAACGCAATGGATACAACACAACCTGCGTCTAATTCTTTTTAAATGAAAAATCGTGCAGAAAGCAAGATCCCACGTGGTTCAAATTTAGCACGAATTCTTTGACATATTCGAAGTGTTTAAAATCTTATTTGTCATTACAACAATAACACGCTGTCAAACAGACAGGTGATGAGAATGAAGAAACTCATCCGCCGCCACTTCCACGCGATTAGAGCTCTATCATAATCAGTTCCTATATTTTATGTGTTTGCTATTTTGCTGGTGAACGACGCATGAAATCATATGTAGTACTTTCAGATGACACACAACATCTTCGTGTCTTTTTGATAAACGAAAGCATAAAAGGGAAATGACACGCTAATGGAAAGTCACATACCAAGACGTGCATTCTTGAGCTGGAGTTCTAGCCGCTAGTACCCATGCGCGAAACAACTGCCAATCACCGAATGTCATGCCCATGATGTGCCCAAGTTCGTTCAAGTCGCACGTCGCCAGTACTTTGCCGTTAATATTATTTTCTGTTATCACGGTCTGATAAGTGGATATCTGTTTCTGATCCAGGCCTTCCAGCTCCGCAATCTGGGAAGCAATCGATACAGTTAAAATTAAAACGCGTCATCTCATTGGTTCAACGGCGTTCAGTTGAAAGACTTATCTACAGTACAACTTGCTACCAAACCCGGAGCCAATCACTAGGATTCCTGTCACGGCGTTTTCAGACCAATCTATGTTTGGTTTGAATTTATCGCGTATTCAGATCCCCACAGGAACCTCGGTGACCAATTGCAATCATAAGCACGGACTAATGTCGACATGTTCATGTGAGGCCGCATTGTGTTATTCTTACCGAAGCGTGCTCATGTAGACCGGAACTGTCCTATTTCGCGGGAAACATATCTAAAAATAGACTGGTCTGTAACAGTGCCGTTGCACTGGCTTTTCACGGGAGTTGCAGGCTCCAAGTTATGGGCTCCTGACCAAACTTGATACATAAATCAATAATCTAACCCAAAGCATTCCTGAACCTTAAAACGACGGCTAGATAGCTTAAGTGTTCAACACCACCACAGCTTGATGCTGTTTTCGTGATTTGAAACCTACGTCACGGTTTGCGTATCTTTCATTTCGTTGTTTGTAATCCGTGTTCATCTTTTTCATCCTTAACCATCCTGGTTCCTTTATGGTTTGTTATTGTCTCTTTGGTGTTTTTCTATCTTTGCAAAGTATCATTTTCAGGTTTCCTCCAATTTAAAGGTAACTTTGTACGTGGCAAAAGAAAGACTCAAAACACTTTGACTGAGCTCCTTTAAGCGAGTATCTCCCCCCGCCCCCCCTCCCCTGAATGTGCTGGTGTATGAAGACATTTTCACCACTTTGAAATTAAGGGTGCGATTCTTTAAGAAAATCCAAGATTGGATTCTTAAATCCGAAAGAATGCGAAAATGGATTTTGTGCCAGTTACCAACCTGTTTACAAACATCCTCGATTGATAGCATAGGTAAACTTGCTTGTTTGTCAGATCTTGCTGAGGAGCCAACCTAGAGACAGATGGAAAGGAAGTGTTAGCTTGAGGGTTTTTAAGATGAAGGGTCATTTCGTCCGGTCTATCCAAGACCAAGAGTCCCTGGTAATTAAAGCTGCAACGTGACATTTCTTTTATTATGCTAACTACATCAAGACAACGTCTGTAAACATAAATGGAGTAACAGAGAATTAACTCTGAAGTGTAAATTAAAGTGCTAATTGAACCCATAAATAACCCACTGGGCGTTAGCCCTAGTAAAGGAAATCGGGGAACCACACGAGGTAAAGAAAAAATCTTTTGACCTCGGTGGGAATCGAACCCACGACCTCCGT
>CM042754.1:13939295-13978949 GCA_022496165.2 Catalaphyllia jardinei
GATTCCCACCGAGGTCAAAAGATTTTTTCTTTACCTCGTGTGGTTCCCTAACTCCCTTTACTAGGGCTAACGCCCAGTGGGTTATTCATGAGTTAAATTAACACTTTAATTTACACTTCAGAGTTAATTCTCTGTTCCTCCATTTGTGTTTATAGTGCTACGCGGCACAACATTTACGTATGTAAACATAGTTGATGATCAAGTTTATCGTAAGTCTGCTAGACATGCAATGCATTTATATGATACAACTCTTCCGAGTAGACCGTGACATTCACCGTGCTTTTAAACGCGTCGAATGCGTCTAAAACAACCGCGCCGAATTTGTCCTGATCATACTTTATCGTCAGCTGATAAACAGCGGCCATGCTGAAAGTTCTATGGCAGACAAAAAACACGGCTCTTAAAGATAGACATATTGTGAATAAACATCACGTCACGACGCCACACACACAAAAAAATGTCCTCACGAGGTGCATTTCAATGTACCAAGTGATTGGTTTGAAACAAACTCGCGGCGTCAAAAAAGTTACTCTGAGAGCAGTAAAAAAAAATTCATGGATGTCGCGGTCTCCTGGGAAGAGTAGTATCGAGAAAGTATTACTGCTGAGTTACTCCTCTACCCGTAACAACGATCCTATTGTAATTTCCCTTGACTGCAAATATAGAGTTTAACACATCTAATAGAAATTGCAAGCTCAAATGATGACAGTTTTTACAGACAGAGGTGCTTACATTTCACGACAAGACTTGAAGTGCCAAAAAGTACAAACCCGGAAGCTGAGGAAATCTTTCCTAACGAATCTAAATTAAATTAACTTTAACTTACAAAATGGAAATGTTGGCGATACATATTGATACAAGGTGCTAAAATGAGCTATTAATCGACGTTTATTTCACCGGGAGTTCATCAAAGCACACGTCTCACCTGAAGATGAGGGTTTCCTTTGCCTACACTCCCAGTGTCTGATTTATTACCAGTCAAAGACACCCCTGACTGCAAACACTCCACCATCTGCCGGCGCAATGACGGATCCAGATGAACAGTACACGGCAAGAAGCGCCGCACGTCAGACGTGCCAAGAAGCGGGTGGTGACTTGCCAGGAACGTTTCAAAATACACAGGGTCTCCATCCACCGCGCAATCCACCTCATTAATAACCGGCATGGCAGACAACGTCGCTTCGTAAAGATCTTTCAACGACACGTTGTCTTGTAGACGGGTGTTACTGTCTTCGATGAGAAGAACAAGCCAGGAGGTCTTATACGGCCAGCCGTCCACTATGCTGACCCAGGCGGCGAGCCGCTTCCACGAGTACTCGATGCCACGCGCGCGTAGGAGCCGACATGTCAAGGAGACGATATTCATCAGTCTCTTCACACCCAAAGGGTTCACTGTTTCGTTATCGGCCAGCACCTGCGCAAGGTCGGTGGAGATGCGCCGGCGTTCTTCAAGCTCCAACTCTCTGTCAAGGAGCTTCTGGTGATCCAGGCACCGCTCTTCCTCGTGAGATGGCTCGTACAGCATCGAATGATGCAACTCCAACTCGGGATGTACCCGACTTGGGACCCCACCGTTACAGTTGTGCAAGTCCCGGGACAGTCTCTGTGCCTGAGGAAGGCAATTGTCACCGTTGTATTCCAGCATTTCGCCGTCCCATTCCAAATCGTCCACCGCCAAGCTTGAACGTTCGGGAAGAGCTAGGTTATCAGATTGCAGTTCACCTCTCAAGTCTTCCAGCAGGGTGACAACCCCTGCAGGAAGCACACCCGTGTAATTTGACTTCGGCTCTGGAAGATAGAACGGCAGCTGAACGATGCTCTTCAAATAATCCGAAGCGCTAATGTGCGACTCGCGCAGTATACTACTGAAGCTTTGGTCGATCGCTCGGATTATCACTCGAGGATCCAACGCCATCAGTATAATAAAAGGCGCCTCTGGGTCGGTGAAAAGTAGATTGACCGAGTCAAGAAGCTGCAGTACTTTGGACTGTTCAGAATTATCCAGTCCATCAATCATGATCACAACTCTTGTCTGATGTCTTGTGAATCCATCGACACAATTTACCAAGTCAGTTAACAGCTCTACTTCCTGTTTAAGAGCGTGAATGAATCCCTCTTCCTTCAACCCCAGCTGCGTGGCTACGACTGAAATACGCTTTTTCTGCGAGAAAACCAACGAGTACAAGATTGAGCATAACGTGGGAAGGTGCACCAGCACAGCCACGCCAACGATCGAAGCAGACGCAATTTCTATGCCCGTTATAACAGAGCCGCCGCGCGCCCCGTAAACTTTAAAAAACACTATACCGATCATCCCAAACGCGAGAATTACAAGAAAAATGGTGAACGTCGGCACGCAACAACAACATCGTTTCCAGCGCGCCTCGGTCATTGACGACTCATCATAATCGGAAGGCTGGGACCGAAACACTCTGTACAACCTGGCCACGAAAAATCCGAACTCTTTCTCCACGACGTCACACAGAGTTTCGATCATTCCGACCAACGAAGCAGCTTCGCTTCCGCTGCAAGTTAATTTACTGAAGTCCGTGAACAGAAAGCGAACTGGCAGATTTGGCTTGGTGGCGCTGGGGCACGGAGGAATGCAAAAGACAAGCTGGCATAAGAGTTTCACGGTGGCCACTGCTTTAGTTACGTATCCGCCGATTCCACAAGATGGTTCGCCACGATTATAGCGCCTGTCCGCCACATAAGCGCAAAGAAACAGAAGATAACACGCTAAGAAGATTCCCACGCCGACAGCGACTCCTACAGCGAGGTTTACAGTCGCCGAGAGAAGAACTCCAATCACCACACAGAAGATCAGGAGAAGAACAAATATCAAGCGAGAAAAATGAAACATTGGACGAAGATCTTGATGAGCAAACTCGCGCATTTCCTCTGAAACAAAGAGAACAAACGATAAACGTCAAATTTTACCGTTAAAACATGGTGTCCGCAACAGAAAGGAACGAAACGGGAGTATTGGCATCCCCTTCCCCTCCGCCTCCAAGGGATTTTAGGCCAAGTTACCTAGCACTTAAAGGTACTGTGTGAGCAAAGCCATTGCACGTGAGGACACAACACAAAGTCCATGCATTTAGCTATCAGTCTTCCCATTAGAGAGGGAGAAACTCAAACTACAAATATGACCGACGAAGGAGAAAAACAAATAGAAAGATCTATTATAATATGGCTAGCTCTGTGAGCGAGCACGTGGAACTAAATCCTGCGCTGTGATTGGCTACGGTCGGGATTACCCGCCGTGTCCCGCGAGCAACACGTTCCCGAAAGCCAAAAAATAAATCCTTTTTTGACCAAGCTTTTTCGGTCAAGATGGCTGGATATTGGCCCTTTATTGGGAGTTATGGACCTCGACTCCTCGGTCCATAAACATCTTGACCTCAAGCTTGATCAATAATAACCCGTATTTATAATAATCAATTCCCGTATACTTGACATGTGAAAACAATAACGGGACGAAAAAAAACTGACGAAATGCCCCAAAACACTTATAAACTGAGGAGTGTGAAATGAGGTTGATTTCATACCTTGCAGTCTTCGCAATACAAAGGACTTGCCACTTCCCCAGCGCGCGTACATTCCGACAGTTAGTGGCATGGCCAGCGAGGGCTCACAGAGCACATCCGCGAGGGCACTGGTGTAGACCTCGTAACCCATTACTTCCTCACTACACTTCTTTCCCGTAGTAAATAAACCTGTAAAACAACGTATAATCTCGACATATCAATAGATCCTTCTCCAAAATGGCAGCCGAAAATTCAAATGAGTTAAAATTAGCTAAAATAAAAAACGTATACCAGCACTAGAAAGAACACCTTTACTTGGTAAAACTGCAAAGTTTCAGCATTTCAGGTGTCATGTCAGCTGAGAAAAGGTAAGTCGAAAATTGGAAAATTTACAGACGTTTGTATGACTTGGGGTATGCATTATACCCCAAGTCATACAAGCGTCTCTAAATTTTTCAATTTTCAACCATTTTTTCAGCTGATGTTCCACCTTAAATGTTGAAACTTTGCAGGGCTGGTATACGTTTTTAACTTTGACTTATTTGAAATTTCGGCCGCCATTTTGGAGAAGGGTCTATTCTCCCAACGGAGCACCACACACATCTGTCAATAATTAGCTGCATCCAGGGCTACGTGAAACTGATATTTTCCCCACAGTAAGACTGATGTTGTTGCAAGTTCGTTTTGAGCAAATTATCTTACAATCAAAACAAAAGTGCACAGGCAGGTTTGGGACAGTTTATGTTTGGAAAGGATGTTTCGTCTCAAAACTTCCGAGTACTTACAAGAACTCAATTCGAGTACTTAAAAGAACTGTTTGAATACAATTCAATTCAGTTCAGTTCTTTTTACATACCAAGTTGATAAAACGTTCTAAGCAACAACATGAAGTACAAGGGGTTGGTGGGAGGTTGGAGAAGGGAGGTTGTATCGTAAGAGTATTTGCGTCAGAGATAATGGCGGCTTACTTTAATAAACTAAGACTTGTTTCCACAAGATGTTATCCCGAAAGATAATTTATCAGTTCAACAAATCAAATTCTACATTTCGTTTTCTCTTTGCGTCATAGAAGTACTTCAGAAAAGAAATACACTGGTAGAAATTGGTTTGCGAATGCTATGTCCATTTCTTTTAATGATCACGACTCGACCGACACAGGAAGTAAAACAGATTATTTCAAACGAGAAGCTTCATTACGTTACCTGCTTAACTAAGACTTACCAGTTCCGAAGATTTGAGTCAGCAAACTGTGTTTGTGTTGTCGATCGATGTTATACGGAGTCTCTCCGGCTTTATTCGGACGATATAGAAGGCGGGCGTCTTTCGGATTCCTCAACAGAAGCTCACAAATTCGTCGGTATCTGCCCCGTACAGCGATATGAACCGCGGTATCTCCTCGCTGGCGAGAAATAATCCCGAGTCGAGAGTGTCAAGTGTCGAGTAAAAGATATACGTTCAGGCATTGTTTTTGTTATTATAAATCAATTCTGTCATGCGGAAGTGAAGGTCGTAAAGGTTAAAACCTGGTCTGAACACTCGAATTATTGGCCGTTGCTGGTGAATCTATTTACTGTAAAGGGCTAGAAAAAACTGTCTCCTTTAGCAGCAATTCTTTAAGAGATGCATCAATAGCAGTACAAAAACAAACTTACCTTATCTGCAACAGAAACACTGGCGCCCTTTTCAAGCAGAAGAGAGACGATTGCAGTATGCTTTTTCTGCGTTGCTCGAATAAGAGGAGTTTCTCCGTCCTACGATGAAAACGCAAATGTGTAAAGGTAGGCGACGGTTACTGAACACACAGCAGAACTTTTATCTTAAAGTGACGCTAGGAAGACCACGGCCACAACAACAGAAATTAATGTAACAATATCCGCTTTTTAAACAAAAACACGTGTTACTTTAAAAAAACCTAATTGTAGGGAACATGAGCATATAAAGTTCTTCAATCTGAAAGAAACGTTATCCAGCGAAACATATTTTCCACATAGAGAAAGCAGAGGGCAGCATACATTCGGTGACACGAAGAGATTTCTTTGAGATACGTGAAGTGAGTATTACGTACACGGAAGGTCGCCATTTTGGATTTCTTCACTGGAGCAAGCATACATACCTTGTTTTGAGTCTCTGTGTTGGCACCGGCATCTAAGAGTTCCTTCACAATTAAAACGTGACCTTTTTCCACTGCGTGAAGTAAGGCTGTCTTCCTATCCTACGATAACACAAATAAATTAAGATTTAATTCTACGAGTACAAAAGCTTTTCGAACAAGGCGCCCTCTTGCTTGTAGATGACATCTCAAAATACGCTGTTTTAATCAAGCCACGTTCTGCGGGCCAAGAAGTCTTAACACTGTTAATTACCATGTCCAAAACGCAGGAAGAAAGCAACTCCACTACGGAAGCTAAATTCTTAAACCCTAAACTAAACCAAATTCTCTAAGCTGTCTTGGCCGATTTCTGTTACAACTGATCGCGCATGTAACGCGAGTTTCGCACTTCAAAATTAATGCTTTCCCAAAAGCACAAGCACGCAAACTATTGCATTATGGTGTATTATCAATGTCTTCAGCCATCTATCACTCAAACACTGTCAAAACAATCCCTGATTATCAGATATCTCAATTAAAAAACTAGTCCTTGCTCTCTCTTGTTGTCTAAATAGCTAAATAGGTTTCCATTTTGAAACAACGTCAATATTTGGAAATGTTACAGAAGCTTGGTTCCACTAATCACAAATGATTTGCGAAGAAAAGGTGGCTCCGTGGCAGTCTTAACAATCACAGCGAGCGGTAGATGAATACTTTAGATGAAAACGCCATCTTGACATTGCACGAAACCAAAACACATGCTCGCGCTTGCGAGCGTTCGAGCAGGTAAAGTAACAGACAGAGTGGTCAAACGTTTGCCGACAGCAAAATTTACCAACTTCCTAAAATTAAAACACCTGTAGCTTCTGTCAAAACAAAACTAAATTTAAAACTATTGACGACGAAAGTGAATCATTAATGAAAATACTCGTCCCTAACGCCCATTTTATTGTCAAATGATTGATTACACGATTTATCCTAACTGTTAGCTAAAACTGTCCACGAATTGACAGTTTTTACTTACTGAAAACAGTTATTCCGAACTTAAAAGCAACGCATTTTTTAAGTATATTTTCTAGCTTCGGTGGAGAACAGATGGTAGTTAAAACGTGAGTTTTAATTATTACCTAGTGAGTGACTCTGTCAAAATCGCCATGTCAACATTTTTTTGCCGTCACGACATTTGTACTTCAGACAGTATCGAAATTGTTTAGCTACACGGATGCCAGAAGAATTTGGCTTACTTTAAAGCCGTCAGAAACCGGTTTAATCGAATTTCTTACAACTACAGAGGTGTAAAGCTGAAATTGTTCACTGCTGTTTCGACACGGGTAATCAGACATTTGCAAAGTTTTTAAAAAAGCTCTACTAGTACTAATAAAAAATTACGTGCAAAAAACTTAAACAGTGAAAATGTAATGAACTGTAACGATATAAACTATTTTTTATTCTAGTAAATGACAAACTGGTGAAAAGGAAATTGACTATTTCGCCCGATTTGTTTACTAGTATATTTAAACTTTTTTATACAATAACCAAATCAATGCGCGCGCTCTGATTGGTCAATCAGCTGTGGGTTATTGTGCTGGTAAACCCACAGAAAAATCGCGCGTCTTCTGAATTATTATATAAAAGCAATAGACCACAAGTTTTCTATGGGTTATAGGCTGATAAACCACTTGGGATGTTGCTAGAACACGAGAAGAATTCGTAAACCACGAGCCGCAGGCGAGTGGTTTACACATTTTTCTCGTGTTCTACTAACATCCCGCGTGGTTTATCAGCTTATAACCCACAGAAACTTGTGGTCTATTGCTTAATCAACTGTCGTGTTTCCTCGACAAATGTGGAATCTGTAGCCTGGCCGTAAGTGAAGAACCGGCGAGAGCACCCTCTTACCCCCACATCGCACTCCCCCCTCCCGGGAGAAATGCAAAAATATTTTACAAGCATACATGGCAATCGCAGACTGACCTTTGGAGGCTTTTGCGTCGGAAAACGATACTGGAAAGTGGCCGACATGAAACAATCGACAGCGAAATAGCATTAGTTCCCGAGTCACAGCAAGCCGCAGCAGCTTAACACGAATTAAGCGTTTAATGACAATTAAACAGCACGAAGCAAGTTCATGGCTTACTGAGACACTAAGCAAACACATTCTATAGAAATCGCACAATGATGTTTTCCAAATCCCCGGGAGGTTGAAATGAAATGTTTCAGTAAATAAATGTTCTTTCCTTTTGTTCCAAAGTGAAGATACCAGCAACAAAATCGGCATAATCTGTAATGTCCAAAGCGACTTCAATATAGCGAAGGATTTAAAGGAGAAAGCAAAAGCGTTTATATCAGAATGGTTTAACGTGCACTGAGAGAACTTACCACATCTGCAGCCTCTACATCTGCATATTTGCTGAGCAAAGTCCTCACCACTTCTAAATGACCGTCCCTGGCTGCTGAAATAAGCACTGTTTCACCCTCCTAAAAAAGAAATGAACATGATTAAAACAAATGCTTATCAAGAACCAGAATTCATATTTTCGAGTTTTCTGGTTACGCTTCATTTCATGTCTCAGTAATTTCAATTCATTCAGTTAGGATTATTCATTTCTTTAAATACAAATATTCAAATTCAATTCGAACAACTAAAAGATCATATTTTTTCTGTTCTTGAGAAAGCGTACGTACGTCCAACTTACTGTAAAACAGGACCACCTGTTTAAAGTACACGGCGAAAACATGGCTGAAACGTAAAGTGGTTTTAACAAACTCACCATAAGACAAGAGATAAACTTTGAATTTCGTATCTTCACGCTGAAAATCGCACAGAATTACTTATCTCGTCAACAGAACGCTACAGAAATATAACATTTCAAGTCTGCATCTGTTAGCGCTGAGTTGAGTCTCGACGTAACCAAAGGTCTTTTCTGATCGTTATCAGTCGAGCTTTGCATTACCTTTGCAAAATTCGCCAGCTCCCTTTTGATAGAAACCCTTTTCCTTCAATTTAGCGCTTTAAAAACTGTACTTTCCTTGAAATTTCAATTTGTACACGACACCAGGAGCAAGTGAATCTTGTGGCAGACAAAATTTCATCACGCCACTGTGACCTCTGAATTTAAGGCACCGTTACGGTTCAAGAATTCTTTTGAACAATTGAAATATGGGGTGGACATTCAGTGGCACGCGATAAAATCAACGCAATACTTGCTACAACATCAACAAACACGAGCGATTACAAATAAATGAAGTTTCAAACAATAAAATGAAAAAAGCGACCTACCATAAAACATTTTGAGCATTTTTTTTAGATTTGATAGATAACCAATGCTCTTTTAAGTCTAACTTGGTACAAAGCAAGCCTCTTTGCTTTGACTCTGGGTCTGAGACTAACATGACAGAGTATTAGCCAAAGCCCGCGTTTTTCAGCACGAAACATTGCTAAGCGACCACGTATCCAAAGCGACACAATCTCGAGATAGTGTTCTTGAGGAACCCCTAACTAGACTGACTAAAGAGAAAAGACAACACAGCACACCGCATAGAGATATAAAACAGTTTCGGTAATCACTAGTGTTATCTGTCTAGGGAGCATTGTACTGCCTTTTTCGGAATTTTGGCAAAGTGAAAAGAAAATGTCTGCCAAATCTCTTTTTTTTTTGTTCCAAATGTGTTTTTTTTGTTCTACGGTTCTCGAAACCTAATACAGTTTGGGTTTACAATTGGTTACCGCCAACAATAACTCAGGCTACTTCAACGTGGCTTTGTGGAAGCCAACGCATTTCCACAACTGTGCGTGGTTGTTCAAAGAAGACACGATTGGACTGGCACGAATTTTGACTTCAATTTTATCACTTTTCATTTATGAGGTTTTCTCATGAAACGTTTTCGCCTCTGGTCTTGAGTGACCTAGACTAATGACAAACTCCTTAAACCGCCATTTGAAATGGGAAACACTTTACATACAAGAGAAAAGGTAAAAGGAAGTGATGCTGACACAACAGCTTACCTTATCTGGTAAGTTAAAGTAAGCTCCTCTAGCTAAGAGCCGTTGTACAATCTCTTCATGGCCATGCTTTGCAGACCATGCCAGAGCGGAATTTCCTTCCTGTTAACAAATTAATTAAACTGTTAGCTTCAAACGAATTGTAACTTAAACGATGGTTATCCAAAACTGGGAAAAAAACTGGAATCCGGAAAAAATTCCTCCGTCTGCAAAACTGAACTCTAGCGACCCAAGGCTTCCTTGATATTAGCCAGATAGCAAACTGTCTTTGGTAAAGACACGTTCGAAAAAATTGGAGAAAGCTAGTTAATTCAGGGATGGAAATTACAAGGCGCTGCTTCCATAAGGAAATCTTTGTAATACAATATTAGCCTTATTGACACAACCGTACCGGATTGTATTCAATCCGGCTACAAAATTTATTTCAGTTACTTTCTAAAAAGGGCATACACTGTCGCAATTAACTGTCCCACCGCAATCAATTTGAGTCTGACGTTTTAATTTTTTGTGCGACACGTGTTTAAAAACTCAACAATTTAAAATGTATGAGTTCACTGTCACCTTTGCCACATAAAAATTCTGCGCTTTTTTGAATGCAACTTCTCTAAAAAATATCACCCCCAATAGGGTCAAAACTTTAACCAATTATTTCCCAAGCTCTCTAAATGTGTGCAGTCAATTCGTATTTCCAGCATGATGCCCTCTCCAATTTCGTATGACGTCATCAGCGATCGCTTTATAAAGCAACCTCGTTCCCAGGGTCCTCTCTCTTCTTCGAGAAAGTACCCTGGTTACGGCTGGTCACGTGTCTGCTAGATTGCAGCAGATTCCAGAGATGTGATTGAAGGGAGGGGCTGGAGAGTCATAGTTTGTCTCCATTGAGCTGACTACTGAGTCCAGTAGGGAGTGGAATTTGTAAAACCGGCAAAACTCACAGCGAAGGCATCGTCACACTCGATATTGGAGTTCAATACGTTCAATGCTCGGCTAAAAGGTTAGCTCAACATTTGGCAGAATTTTTCCCATCGACAGTCGGACGGTCTTGGAATTTGTGGCGGTGAAAAAATTTGGCAAAGAACTTGGAACTGAAAACCACAACAGTAAATGGGCCGCACGGTGAACTTAATTTTATTTTCATTTGGCGAAATCACAACGTATTTACTCATTCGTTTAGAGTCAAACACGTCGTATGTTCGCCCTCAAAGGTAGTTTTGGATTTGATTTCATTATTCTCATGGACAGTTTGACGGTCATTCCCTTCTCTAGCAGCGAAAAAAATCTTCGAAGAATTTGACAACAACGTCTGTACGCCAAATAAGCTTGATTAATTAAGCAGCTTATATTTGTCGATCGGCAAAATCATAACAGAGGCACTGATGTATTCGTTTAGAGTTTGATACGTCCAGTGTTTGGCAGAGACTAGCTTTGAATTTGATTGAATCCGTCCAATCGAAAGTTTGGCGGTCATTCGACTCTTGCAGTGTTAATTTTGTAAACAACTTGACAACAACGATATCGGTCGCGCGTTGCAAAATGCATTGGCTTTTGTTTTAAAACTGTTTAGCGGTAAATTCAGTTTTCGGTCAAGAAAGTAGCTCCAAGTTGAATGTTCCCATCGATAATTTCACGGTTTTTTAATTCTTTTGGTGTGAAAAACTGATTAAATTAATCCGAAGCAGGTTGTTGATGGTTATTTAAAAAAGCAGTGAAATATAAGCGAAGTTCCCTCTCAATCAACATCTCATACTCGTAGTAGTTCAGGTAGAGCCGAAGCAGCTGGCCAGGCAGGATCTCTGACAAATAACTTGCTTCCTTTTCAAAATAGCGTCCGTGTAGCAGTCACCTCCCTAGAGAGTGTTGACAAAATTAAGTTGAGGACCCACCCTCTGTGCGGCTTGGGTTGGCATGCTTAGACACGTGACCAGCCGTAACCAGGGTACTTTCTCGAAGTAGAGAGAGGACCCTGGGAACGAGGTTGTTTATAAAGACGAAGAGGTACTTAATCTTGAAAAGTCTCCAGAAAAAAACAGTGTTTAATCCTCGAACGATTAATCAAAAGACGAGAAGAATTTGTAAAACTCCATCCCAGTATATTTCTGGTTAGCCGGCCTCATTGGCTTTGTCACGCAATCTCGGAGGAAGATTGCGTGACGAGCCGCGTAGGAGGCTAATTCGTGGTGAGATAAAAGAAATAAATATCCTTCTTTAACTCTATACCTGATCTGTGACGTTGATGTGTGGTTCCCTTTCTAGCAAACAGTCCACAACTTCCGTGTAACCACCTTTAGCCGCCATGATCAATGGCGTCCAACCTCGCTAAAAGAACGAAACAGAACTTTTTAAAACCATTTCCTGGCCTCTGTCATAGACTTAAAACCAAACGACGTTCAGTGTATAACATGTCAGAGACAGTTGATGTCTAAAACATGCTTTGCAACGTTTATCGTTTGGGATCCCGTGCAGTTTCTAATAGGTAATTATTCTATCAATACAAGACACTTTTCTTCTGAATATACAAATACTGAATCAAAAAAAAAAAAAAAACAATACTGAATCACAAACACCATATAAACAATGTGGCTGTGAAAATAACTTTACGGTGATTGGCTGAGGGCAGGTCACTTTTTAATTTGCACTGCATTCTGGCAAATTAACTGGCGCGCGCAATAAAATGAGTACTCGTGCTCCAGCAATTCAAGGATGTCAGGAGCCCCCTGAGGATGTACACTCCTCCTGGCGTGAATTTCGAAAGTTTGTTGAAATGGCTCGTGCAACTTTAGGAGACTTTTCAAATCCTAAATTGTACGTTCATTCAGAAGATCACCGCGCTGTTCTAAACAGCACCCATTTGGAAGTGCAGAGGAATTCTGGGCTACATGTAGTTAATCAATAAGAAGGCTAGGCGAAACCCTGCCAGAAATACAGATACAGCTCGGGGAGAACAGACTTGAGCCAAATAGCTTGCATGTGCTTGGCTAAGATTTCTCTGATTGGAAAGAACAAGTGCTACTGGCTCGGACGTATTAGGTATTAACACATAATTATTGTGCAAAGCTACTGGAACAGCATTGCCAGACTTTAAACTTGTGTGACATGCGTGACAAGCTAACACAAGACGCATTACGGGAGTCTAACTTACACTGCTTGCAGTATCAACGTTGGCGTGTTTTTCGAGAAGACTTTTACAAGTTTCTAAATGGCCTTTCCTGCAGGCCCAGACAAGGGCAGTCGTTCCATACTAAAATAAGACAATTAAAAAACAATTAAAAGAACGGAAATCGCCTTTTCACTATAATTACGAAATGGAGGAACGGTCAAACAGTTCTAAATATAATGTCTGAATTCATGAAAACAAAATTTAAGAAAGTCGCGCCCTGCTCTAGCGGTGGTTTCTCTAAAGTAGAAGATGAAAGTCAGTCTTTTTTTCGCCTCCACTTTCTTTCTTCCTTATGGCGATCCTCGCCATTATTTTTGTTGTATCACTTGAAGTGATTCTTAGGCCTTCAGGAGTCGTAACATCAAATCGCTGAACTCTGTGCGGAAGAATTGATTTTTTATTTACACGCATAGTACTAAGGGCTGATCCTCGCGTGGTGACCACGCGAGAATCGCCCTCACACTCACGCGCGTCTCGTACCTTGTCAGCAGCGTCAGGGTTTGCTCCAGCTTCTAATAAATGATTAACCACTTCAGTGTGTCCACGGCCTGACGCCCATATAAGGGCTGTCATACCATGCTGCGGAGATAACAGATGTTAGCCTCGTTACATCGTCACGTGATCGATAACCAATCACAACGGCCATTTCAAGCGACCTATAGCACTGATCTGAAAGAAAATTGAAAGCGCGCCAAAAAAAGAACAGCTTCCGTGACCCCGGCCTGTTAAGCTGCTCGATCATCAGTCCATCAGCTAAATTCCAATGTCTCAAGATGCACCACGACACAGCTAACGATTTCTTAAGATTGTTAAATTTTTCATCAGTTATCTTCAGAAAAGGTTAGTTAATAGTATTTTATTCACTCTTTCTTTGTGTGTACACGTCTTATGTTACCTTAGATTTTTTAACAACAGAATTCTTTTCGCTATTCAGGTACAAATGTCGTTGAATTTTCGTGCCAGTTTGATGTGGACTTAAATTGGTTGATTTAACATTTTCTTCAGTGAGGATGTTTCTTCATAGATTTTCCATCTGCTATAATAGCGACAATTGATGATTAAAACGTAAGTAGTGAGAAACTATAACATCATGTCACGCGCCCAATGCGATCTCTGAAACGCGTTATGCGTTGGCGTCGTCGTAGCTCTAAGGCCAGAACGGGTCACATAACGAATGAAGCATCCATATATCTTCAATCTCGGTCTAAATGCTTGTTTGCACCAATTCTAGTAACACTCAGGATGAAGCCCGGCTGGAAGACGATGATTTAAAATTCAACAGGAGTGTGAAAATCCTTCACACTGAGGATAAACAAAGAATTCCAGGACTCCAGATTGCTTTACGCGGTTTTAGGAATATCACTCACTCAACCACGGTCAATCAGTTCGATGCCCTGCAAAATTCCCGTACCGAATGCAAAATAACAATAAGATCTCGATTTTCAAACCGAGAGGCTGTCAGAAGTAAATTAAACATGTCAGGAAAAAGCGAAAATAGAAACTATAAGAAGCTATAAAAGTTATCGTGCGACGTAAGTATGGAAGATCTCAAGTAATTTTTTTTTCAAATCACAGGGTACGAACCCTCACGATATGACCACTCGGTCAATAAATGAAATTGATAATGAGAAAAAAGGGCAAACATACACTGACTAAAACATGTCAAAACTTCACTCTCAAAGAATTCCAGCACTGCTGTTATTTGTGCTTGCATTATTATCGGAAAACCGAACTTTTAAACACGTTCACAGCTCTTTACAAAACGGGCACAGCTAAACCGCAGTATTTGCTGAGGCTTGTAGTATAGTCTTGCAAGGTAAGCGACACGCTGACCGCAAATACCTCAGACAAGAAAGTGCGGTTAGGAAATGTTTGACGTACAGGCTGGTAAGTACTTGGTGTATCCATTATCATAGTGTATTTAGAACGTAGCATAGTATATTTATGCCTATTATAGTGTATCAGATACACTATAATATCTGGAAGGGATACATGAAGTACTTAGGTACAGGCTCGATTTTTGCCGCTCTCTCGTGTCTGCTAGGAGCGCGGGCTCATTCCCGAACAGCAGCTGGCAATCGAGTGTATTGTCGATGTGGTCACTGAGAATTTCAAGTGAATTTCAAAACCAGATAAAAAGGGCTTGAATATTTTAAGAATCGAAAAGAATACACTGTCCTGAAATAAATCGGAATCACCGCCATACAGACACAAGTTCGCGTAGTAGGCCAAAATCAGGATTAAACTATGCTAAGTCGTAAATCACTTAAGATAATAAATATCAAAATAAAGATTACATATTTTTTAGACGGAAACGCTTAAAAGAAAAAAAAAATCAATCTTTGTCCAAAAAAATTTAATAATCTCTCATAAAACATAAAATCCTAGGAAATATTTATTACTGGAGAAAATTGAACCTTATCACATAGTAATCGAAGGATGGTTGGCGAGCAAAACTTTATTTTATTACATTTGGGGGATTATAATTTTTTCTATAGACTTCTGGCTTTGTTTATAGAAATGTATGTGCCGCAAGCCGTGGTTGAAAAGCAGACGCAATAAAGACAAAACAGGCCACATATTGTATCAAAAACCGCACGTAAATTAAACATATGCATGGTTAAAGCTATATATATTCGCATAAAACAAATCAACATTTCGGATTTTACGGTGAACGAAACATTTACACTTCGAATACAGCTACACAAAGTTAACTGTTTTCATGCTTAACTTTTCCCTTTTTGTAGACTTCTACTTCTTTTTAATTTTTGCGCCACTTAAACTTAGACAGAAGCTGTCGTAAAAGCTGTCTTCCTAAATGCGTCGTAACGTTTGCCGAAAATTGTGCAATCTTGCTTAATATAAATCTACGACAAAATAAATGACACAAGACTAATCAGACGTGATTTGAATTTCAAACTAATAAGGAAGCGAAAGTGAGTGAAACGCAACATGGCTGCGAAAACGAATCAACTCTTTTTACAAGACATAAGAGATATGAAGAGCCATTCTCAATGAATGAACAAACAGATAAACTGGACGAATTCCCCTGATAATGCGACTCAATTGAAGTCTTTGTGTATTGTCTTGGCTCAACAATTCCTCCTCCAAAACCATGTTATGCTGAAGAAGAAATCAACGACGACATATTCTTCTTAAATGGATTTTCGTGCATCGTTGCGAAAATTTGAAAAAAAAAACATGTTCATTTTGCATTTCATTATTTATGCCATATTTCATGGTTCAAAATCTCTATTGCGGCCCAAATTAAATGTAATTTCTAGGAAACGAATTGTGCTTGAAAAGAAATTACTTCTCTTTATGCAATTTAGTTTTATACACAAAGATCAATCTCTTTTAAACCCGTGCTAGTACTTTTCAAGATGAAACAATGCGCTAATGAAACTCCATTCCTCGTGTCTACGTCGTTAAATTTGCCTACAAGACGACCGAAAAGAGCCATGCGGTAATTCTGATATGTACCCGGAGATGTCAGATACACACCAACTTATCACCTCGTTGTAACAACCCACTGCAATAGCATAGGTACAAGTACGAGACCACTTACGTTTGGGCGGAATCATATCGGGAAAGAACCTCTGGTTGCTGTCGAGAGAATACCACCGGGAAACAAAATCCTGATGTATATATTATTAGAACTAACGAGCCACACAAAATAAAAAGAACTCAATTTGCTCCCAGTTCGATCTCAACTGAAGCTCGTCCACCTGCCGTGCGATTCGCTAATGACGTTTTAAATATATGCAAAATCGAACGCCACTTAAGATAAGCAACGAATCGCCACCACAAAAACTGCATACAATATATATTCGGTGTATGGCGGTCTGCACTGTGGTTCAATGCAACCAGGCATCGAAAAATAAACAACATTTTCAGTGAAACGGAGCTCGAAATATTCTGCACAGCGAGGTGGGTTTAACGCCGACATCAAAAAGACGATTTTATCATGAGCCATCGCAAAGCCGATTAAAATAGAGTATCTCACAAACCCATGCTAAAATACGATCATATCTGCTTGCTTCAGAAATGTTCAATTCTTTAGTCCAATAAAAGTAATCTTACCGTTAAGATTTGTGAGGGTTTCCGTCGATTTTTGACGCTTGCAAAGTTCGATCCGTTTCAGGGCCCAATACATAATTGCCAACTGAATCATAGAATTCTGAAGACATTAAATTACTGTTGACGTACTTCTCCAGCCGAAGTTTTTACAATTAGCATGCAATTAAACCAAAGATAGTGAAATATTAATTTCGAAACACAGCAGCCTAGCTAAAACAAAAAAGTAATCCCCTTTTACCGAAACGCCACAGAAAAGTGAGCTACCTCTAATTACGGTATAGGGCCGCGGCGACAAAAAACAGCCATCAGGCAACCAGATTTATTCCAAAGAATCTTATCCTTCAATTGGCTTCAAAGATCAATTGTCAAAAAGACGATTTTGTAATTCATCTGAAGTCGAGATAAGCTGTTTGCAGACTTGATGGATTTAAAAGAAACACTGAAGTGAAAAAAGAAAAAAAAACAATCCTCTCTCCTGTTGTGTCAACAGTTTCACTTTACAAAGTTCTTTTTTTGTTAGCGCTGATCATTATTTATAATTTCCAAGACAAGAACTCATGGACATGATTTAGGGATCCTGCTCAAACGAGGCATAGTCAATGTGAGAGCAGGTATGAGGAATTTCTTAATATTGTTTGTATAAATCCTCGGTTTTACTGGAGAATCAAAAATTTCAAAACCTAAATGCGATTTCCCCTTGGTTTTAAATAAGTAAGCGCGAGTGAGTTTTTCTTCACAAATGGCGGTTACCACCTCGAGTTATTCCTCTCGGGATGCTAATTGGATATTGTAAGATGACAATTAATAATTGACTATGTTAAGTCGTTAGCTATAATTACTGTGCCTTCTGACTAGGAAACTCGGGATTCTTTCATGTGTCAATTTGTAAAAACAACTTTAAGATTCACAGTGACTTGAAACAACAAGCCAACAAGGAAAATCACACAAGAAAACGATTGCAATCACAACCCTCTCTCGCTATTTTTATTCTACAGTGTTTCCGCCACAAGCCGGACTGATCTTTACAGCATTTGTAGCACTTTTATAAAGCTCTCGAAATCATTTCTTGTCATCTTCTACCATTCGTTTTAAAAGCTGCTCAGAAAATGTCCGTTTCGTTTCCACTTTTTATTGGCGGTTATTTTTCTAGGTCACGGCGCAAAAATAGCAGCTCACGTCATCGGGAGATTCTCTCGATCTTTACAAAGTAAGTATTTGATTAAAAGATTTCACCTATGGCCTGAAGGTATAGTTCCATGTTCGTTATGTTCGTTAGCTTTACAATGGGTTCCTTTGGCTCTTTCCTATTGGTCCAAATGCGTTTCACACATAAATGCTGCACGTGACTCAAAGACAGTGGACGATTCCGCCATTTTGTTTCCACTACTGAGAAATATCTTTTATCCATTGCTACATTTTCAGCGTTAGTTTCCCAAGTACTAAAGGCCATGTACTGACAATTAAGCAATGGAACAAGCAAAAAAGCCATCGAAAAAGCTACATACATGTAAGATTAAATCAAGCTTAAAGTGAGTTTTCTCAGTTCGACTTGAAGCGAATTGTCGCATCAACAATGTAAACAAAGACAGCACTTCTTCTACTGTAAGTTTCTAACAGTAATATTAGAGCCAATCCGAACATATTATGTGACTTAATGTCAGCATGGTGGCTCTAAGTTCGAGGTAAGGGTTATCAGCCGAAACCTTCTGAGACCTTGATAATTTATTCTGGATATCACAAAAACCGAATCTACCCGTAATAATTGTTTTATTATAAATTGAACGAAAACAAAAAAAAGAATTAACGTTTTTGCTTCTTCACTGATGGGAACCAACACAAAGCATGCAAACTTGACATGATTACCCATGACCTTGAGTGTCCTTGACATAATTATTGTATAATATGTAGTTATGACGCCATGGGCACTGATTTCACCAATTCACTGTACACTTTCGGCCAATCAGAATTTAAGAGTTAGAGAGTTCAATGTATAATGATAGAAAATATGAGACTGCAGCTCATGTTTTCTGCATCTCTCAAGTGTCCTTCGCATGTCTTCAGCTTTTTCACATGCTTTATAATACATAGTGCAACAGTCATTAAGGCTGCGTTCCTTTGGGGTGATCCGGATCCGGATCAGTGATCCAAGATCTGTCTGGATCATGTGCATTAAAAGAACCGGTGAATCCATGACCAGAGCGGACTCACCGGTTCCTTTGATGCACCATGATCCAGACAGATCTTGGATCACTGATCCTGATTCGGATCACCCCAAAGGAACCCAGCCTAAATGTGTGCAACAAATACATTGTAAAAACATGATTCAAGGGGATACAATCCAACAGCGCAAAACGAATAGCAAGAACTAGTGATGACAAAGATTGAAAATCAAGGAATATTTCTCGCATTCATTAACAGCTTTTGCAAAAACTGGTCAGATAACATCACTCCAATAAACTTACTTGTCCTCTCTCATTAGGGTCTGCACCGTAGTCCAGCAACTCTCTAACAATGTCTTCATGTCCTTTGTATGACGCCCACACCAGAGGAGACCAGCCCCCCTACAATAGGTCATGTCCAGTTAGCTGCAGGTTCGCTCAGTTTCCAATGTTGTTAACATGAAGTTTAATTTTGCATGCAGGACAATAATAATTATTATTCATTCAAAATATTTCCTTGTTTCTGATTGGTTAAAACCACACGCATAATTGCTGTTTACTAAATATTGAACCAATAACATCAAAAGTGCAGCCCACTGCAAATTATTGAACTGATGACATCAAAAGTGCAGCCCGCTGCGGATTATTGAACCACTGACCGAGAAAACCTGGGGATGAGGTTGTCTTATTTTTCGTGAGAAGAAAAACCAAGAGCGAAATGGCGAAACTCCTTTAAGAACGGGGAAATATTTTGAATGAATAATAAAGCAATTATTGAATTCGGCTTTCATAGGATATGAAGAATTCTGCAGAACTCAGAGGGTGTTATCCACCTTGGCCTTCTGCCTCTGTGGATAACACCCTCCTTGATCTGCAGAATTCTTCATATCCTACTCAGTGTCATTCAATAATTGCTAATTATGATATACCGGTAAATACCGTAGAATTCCGAAAGTAACGGCTACCTGAAAGTAACGTTACTTTTTTTCCCTCCTATTAAATCCCGAAAGTAACGGTCCCCCCGAAAGTAACGGCCCCCAAAATTAACGGCATCTTAAAAAATTACCCCAAAACAGTAACAAAACACTGCTATGACTGTTGAATTTAATTTTCATTTCAAGCATATTACTTTTCGTCGGCTTAAAAAGCGATCTTAAGGAGTACCGTTACTGTATTTAACGTAACATTTTCAACAGCAACGAGAGAAATACAAATAATATCTCTTCTTTGGGAAGTAACTCAAACAAGAAAAAGTTTGTCAAGTTTGTTTATCTTTCAATATAGTATACAGATTAGAAAACTACGACTTGTAAGAATTCTCAGATTATCTTGGAGCACATGCACATGCTTGACTGAAGAACGTTAAAAGGATCGGTTGTGCATGATTTAATCTGTGAGTGAAACTTATGAATGCTGCAATACTTTATTTAATATTAATTTGTCAGTTGAGAGTCAAAATGTACTGTACAGTTTTAGTAATCGTGTATGTATAGCATACCACTGTTTGTTCATCTGGTTACGTTACAAACTAAGAATATACCTAAATGGAATGAGTTTTAAATTTCACAGTATGTGCCCTCTTTGTCTGAGACCATTTCGAGTTCCAAAGTTTTTTACCTGTCCGAAGATAATGGCTACCCGAAAGTAACGGCTACCCGTAAGTAGTGGCCCCTTTTGCCGGCAAAATTCGAAAGTACTGGAGGCTGTTACTTTCGGAATTCTACGGTAAGTGAGATCCTGTTGTGAAGGTTTTCTATCACTTACATAGGGTGAAAATTTCAATAATAAAACTTATTGTTGTTTGTTGCATGATGTAGTCACTTGAGATGTAGATCGCAATGTTTTGACTGTTTACTGTTAGTCTTCTTCAGGCGATGAGGTCTACCAAATACATGGCACCATTTATATTATGAAGGCCAGCTGTAATTGGGGTACCATCTTCATGTGGAAAATGCTACAACAGTGGACCACTGCAGGAACAGTTACACGCTGGAACAATGAGACAATGGGAGGATTGACATGCACCTATATCACAACTGACCTTTGTGATATACATGGTGCTGTGTAATCAGTCAACCTCATCGTGCGAAGTAGACTAGAAGCAAGCAGTTAAAACGTCGCAACCTACATCTCAAGTGACTACATGGTGAGACAAACAATAATATGTAAAGTATATATGAAATAATTCATATTTGAACTGCGGTTGTAGATGCAAGTGAAGTATGATCCTCGCAGTAAATTTTCCAATTTAAGCAATTGGAAAGAAGAAGCCTGAAAAAAAAAATCATGGCTTCAACGGGACCCGAACCCATGACCTCCGCGATACCGGTGCGATGCTCTACCAACTGAGCTATGAAGCCACACATTGGGAGCAAGGTCAATTTATTGAGCCCACATCCCCCGCAAGAAGTGAAATGATGTAAAGTATATATGAAATAATTCACATTTGAACTGCGGTTGTAGATGCAAGTGAAGTATGATCCTCGCAGTAAATTTAATCGCACTGGTGTCGCGGGGGTCATGGGTTCGGGTCCCGTTGAAGCCCTGATTTTTTTTGGGCTTCTTCTTTCCAATTGCTTAAATTGGAAAATTTACTGCGAGGATCATACTTCACTTGCAAACAATAATATGGTTTATGATTGCATCTACCACGATGAACAACAAAAACCTTTTTCCTTAAAGCGAATTGCTGAAAATTTATCCAAAAACCAAATCATTGCCTGAAAATGGAAAAAATTTCCAGCAAGCGTAGTGGCCAATTTAGTACCAACTTCAAATTGCATTAAAACAAACTTTTCAGTTTGTACAAACTTAGTTCTACGTAATGATGCTGTAGCCACGGCCGGCCAACTTGCCATTTCGCCGAAAACTTCTTTGTCCTGTTCTTCTCATACTCCTTTGAATCACGGGCAGTTTTTGGGTTTCTTTCTTTCTTTTCCTCTTCAACGACTTTTGGAACTCCCGTACTTCCACATTTTCGCAAGGAATCACTTCACATTTTCAAACTTACCAGAGGAACATGCATTGATCAAAAACAATTTGTTTGCAACGTTGTCGAGCATGTGGTGTCCGTGGTAGACCGATGGTTATTACTTCAATGAAAAATTCTAGTTAAGACCCTAAACCCCAATCACAATAGAGACACTAACTTTATATTTTAAATAGTTTTTTATTGATGAATCTTTGTGAGATCCTTGCAGTTTGCGGCCAAACGTGTCTTCTTTTCAGGGGCGGTTCCAGCTTGGGCGCCACGTTTACCTGGTCACCGATGGCTCGATAGTGACCAGCAGTATCACACGTTATGTAATACGTAAGTATTACAACGAGGAAGCCACTATTGTTTACTTTTTTGCGAAGTCCAATGTTGCGCTTCAGCACCAATTTATTGGACAGTTTTGAATATAAAACTTTGCAAAATAGAAATGGACAATGGTAAGTTTGTGTTTAGAAATGTATTGGCAAAACGGAATGCAAAAAACATTGTTTATTTTGCAGTTAAATTAATTTCTCGGCGATGAAAATTCGCACTTGCCAAATGGGCGAGTGAACTGTGATTTGTGCTCACCCAACACTTTTGACACTCGCCTGGGTGAACTGGCGAGTGCTAATGTCCGACCTTCATGCTTTGAACATGAGGATTCATAATACTGATATTATTATTTTAACAACTTACTACATTACTTGCAAAAAATTTCGCACGTTTTATTTCGGACATTTAATTTTGGGACACTTTTCCCCTTATTTCAGACAGTTTTCCGACAAACATTTTGGTGCCTAAAGTAAATTTACGACTAAAAAACATGACTTAAACTGAAATAAAATATGTGAAAATGATAATTTTACTGTACACTGTACCTTTAAGGTTTTACAGCCGGATACACCATAAAAGAAACAAATATTTTCCTTCCCAGTGATAAAAAGAACGACTGAGCAAAGTTTATACTATACTGTAAAAATTTTGGACGCTTAAAAATTTCGGATGGTTTTATTTTTGGACACTATTTTTGTCCCAAATTAAAATCGTCCGAAATTTTTTGCAAGTAATGTAATTGAAATAATGCATGTTCACATTTAATCTCTGAAAATATATTTAATCCATATTTACCAAGTCTGGCAACTGAACTTTAGCACCACATTCAAGAAGCTCTTTTACAACCTCATAATGCCCCTCCTTACAAGCTGCAATGAGTGCTGTCCAGCCATCCTTAAATATCAAAGCAGTGAATTACTATAACCTTAGTAACAGAGTTATAAACAACTACCTTAGTTCTACTGAGAACAATCATTTAATAATCTGTGATTCATGAAGGGTTTAGAAATTTCTTTTTAACACACCTCATCCTGTACATTGACTTGGACATTCCTTTTTAACAGCTCATGAACAATTTCCACATTCCCTTTTTCTGCGGCAATAATCAAGGGGGTTTGGCCATTCTGAGGAAGAAGAAAATGTCACTTAGAAACCTGTACCAACAAGTAAGTAAATTTAAGTGGTTGTTTTCACTAAAAGATGTTTTAAATAACATAACTATACACACTTAATTATCTATTTCATTTTTACTATTCTACACATCCCTAAAACTGACATAACAAATAGTTAATTATCTATATAAAACACAAATTTTTATCTTGAAGATGAAGTGTTCTAGAATATTGAAAATAATTTGGTTTTGTGTCTTTGTTTTGTGGCATGCTGTTTTATTCTCTATTACCTGGTCCTTTTGTTCCAAGTCAACACCTCCACTGTCCAACAGATTCAATACATGAGTACAACTACCATCCCTGACTGCATTGAGAAATCCTCCATCATTCACTGTCATTTCCTGCAAAATGAACCAAAGCAGTTTGTTTCAAAAAGTGAATGCTTGGCAGATTTTTTTGTCATTCTTTGAAGAATTAAAGTCAAAAAGCTACTTGTGCTAAGTGGCATCACAGCTAATAATATCCTGCACATCACCTACAGGGGGAGGGAGAGCATTTTTTTGCTTACAATGCAGACTATTTACAATGTAAACTAAGCACATGCCCATGATTTTAAAGGGCCCTAGTCAGCCACACCTTTGTTTCTGTTTACCTGCGAGAGTTTGGCTATTATATTTTATTCAGAGGACATCGAAACAAAGGATACCAGTGTGGAACTACAACAGATAATTAAACACACTTTCAGGAACACAACTTACAGTAAATCAATAACTTTTTGCTTCACCTTGCAATATCAATAATTTCGATCGCATTGAAAATGATGGAGGCTGACTAGGGTCCTTTAAATGAGAAGCTGGCAATGTGGTATAATGTACATGCATGTATACTTATACTGTAGTAACCAGACCACATCCCTAAATTGTCATACTACAAGAGAGCAGTCACTTGGATAACCACCTGGGCAGCATGCAAGTTTAAAGGAATGAATGCTACTGATCTGACACTTAATCTTTGAGTGGACCCTCCGTAACATACACATCTTAGGACCCAATCCTTTAGCTGTTAGTTTAGCCACACATGTATGATACACATACTTTACAACACAAAAATTACGTCAGCAATCAAGTATTTAGTTTGTCATGAATGTTCACATCTGAACATTTCAACAATGTAATTAATATCAGGATGCATAGAGCTCAAGTATACTTCCAAGGGAAAACACACCAAATACACAGAAACAATATATTAAATAGCCCTGAACTTTTCAAATATTTCAAATACATGTATAGTCGAAGAATCCCTATTATAATTTTCTTTTATTTTGTAGGTATTCCTAACTTGGAATGTTCTTTTCAAAGATCTTTCAGAGATCCCAGAATATTAACTTTGAGAGTTTTTTTTGGCAGTTGGTTGTTTTAGTTAGAATCCTTTATTAAGATAAGATCACAACTCTTTATTGCTTGAGGGTCTTCTAATTTTTGGTCTCATTGGTGACCACTGAGTTGTGATATTGAGTACTGGAAACTAAAAATAAAGGCTTAAGGCGAGAAATGATACAGTTGAATTTAAAAGCAATAATATTATAATCTCTTTCTTGAAAAATTCAAAATTTAAATTGAAAAGAAAAATTGAAGTTTTATATGTTTAATTTTTTACATGTGAAGGCTTTACTCAATGCAGAGGTGCCACCTTAGACATAAACTTTTCCAGTGTTGACACTTTTACATGTAACTGGCTAGTGTTGTAAAACCAGCTCAATGATTCAAAACAAAATATGGAGGCAGACAATTTACATATTACTAGTCATTGTGTAAAGTCTGCGTACATATACATGTAAATACTGTGAATAGAATTTCAATATCTAGAATTGAAGAAAAAATGCCAGGGATTTGAAAAATCAGGGGAACATCGAACAGCTGCATACTTTCTGATACAGATAAGATATTTCTAGAAACATATGTCCTAACTACATCAAGAAAACACGGTCAGGAAATCAACTGTCTTCAAAATATGAATCTAATTAAAGAAGCAAACTTGTTAAAGTAGAACAGAGCAGAAATGTCTTAGTGTTTTAATTTTCATACATCATTGAATCATAAGTGTAAAGTAAGTTTAAGATCACTAACACGGACAATATGAATTGTATACAACATGTCACATGTAAGGGCTGCTTCATCTCACTCAGCCAAGAATATTCTACCCAGGCAGGGCTGTCTTGAAGAGACTACATCTGTAACTGAGTAATAAACATTTGAGCATATTGTCAGTAGTAAAAAAATATTAAAAATCAATTTGATTCAAATACATATTAAAAAGTCAAATAGCTTTCTTCCCAAAACCAAAGTTAATGCAACATCAAAATTCGTACCATTTACCATTTATCATTGAGTCCCCTAAAGTCAGCTTTGTTGAAAACCACTTCACAGAAAATACAGTTTGTTGTTATTGCATAAATAATAAAAAATGTCAGTCTAGAGTATGTCTCTCAACTTATGAATACACAGATCCATTAATCAAAATTAGTGAAATATGAATTCATATCCTGCAGATAAGTTGAAATTTCTAAAAAGATTCACCTGCATCTGCTATTCAGATAGCAGAATTACAGTGTTCAGAGTTTCTAGTACCACATGTTTTTGCCATAAAGTAGCCAGGAAAACATTCTGCCCAAAATTGCACAAAATGTTCCACTTTGAAATGTACTTGCAAACAAGAACTTTGTTGCTGACAAGCAATATAAAAAATTCATGACTTTCAACTTCAGATTTAAATTTATCAGACTTACAGTGGATGAACAGAAGATAGTATTATCTGCTGTAGTTGTAATATTTGATGAGATTAAATACCATGCAAATTCAGTTTTTAAGGTCATAAATTATTTCAGATATTCAAGTGGTTATGACAATTGTCACATTTGTATTGTACTGCTGAATACTATGTCAAAACAGTGCAAAATTGCCCCTTAACTCCTCAGTTACCCAAGAATAAAAGCATGTTTTATGTTTGTTCAATTTCCCTTTTAGAGAGTTGACTAAAAGTGCAGAGATTTTGACAATTATGATGGTCTCTATTTGGCCACACCATGATTGTGGTCAAGTCACCTCATGACAATAAAAGTAGAACTATTTTTGTTTCAATCCCCTTAATGCAGAACTACTTGAAAACACCACACTTGATCTCTCAAATAATCACGTTGGAGTAAAAAGTTGACGGTGAAATGCACTGTACATATGACAGATTGACCAAAATGCCATTCACATGATCTTTCAATATGGGTTTTACAAGTTTCAAATTGTCAATGAAAAGAACTGATATGGATTTCGCCCCAGCATGGTTTTCTTTGTACTGTAAATATATTAGTTTTGATGTGGGTGGTTACACTGTGTATGAAGAGAATATTCCTGCTCTCATAGTGTCATCTGTTTTCATCACTCTTATAGTGCTAGGTTGTCCACAACATGATAAAAAAAATAAAAAGTAATAAAATAATAAAAAGCCATAAATATATTAGTTTTGATGTAAGTAGTCAAATTGTGTATAAAAAAACATGTTTGCGCTACCAGGGTATCATCTGTTTTCATCACTTTTTCAGTGCTAGGTTGTCCACAACATGATAACATAAAGCCAGTTCATGACTATAAATGATGACATTTTTTCAGTTTTGTAACTACATGTAATTCCTATGAGATTTCCAGTTGACAGTTTTAAATTGCAATTGTAAGCTTCAACTCAGTTGGTAAAATTATGTCAAACACTACAAATGATCAACATTAGAGTGAAAAGTTAAACAGTTTAAAACACACAAGGAACTTTTTATGGAACAGCCAGGCCCAAGACATCCTCTGTTTTCATTGTAGTTCACTGAGGCCAATTTGATGACCAACTGGTACATCAGTTAAATAACAAAGACACCAACATAAAATACACTGTAATTTAAATCTGGAGATTGCAGCCACTATTTTTATTTATCTAAAGCTTCTAAGCCCTGCAAAAAGGCTGTCAAAAAAGCACTTTGCCATTTCAACCAAAAGAAATGACATCACTTAACATTATTTTACATGTACATGTATGTATTGAGATATTAAACCTGAATTTACCCACCCATAGATTCAGCAAAATATAATTGAGTTTCATATTTGGATCCCCAAGTTTATGGACTACCATAAAAAGAAAATACTTGTAAATTAATGCTTTAAATGTGTCTTCCAACATTTAAATATAGCAACAGGGTTGTCATTAGAAGCCGATAGGCGGCGGAAATCCACTGGCTGTCAGACCATTTTGCGCTGGCTACTTTGTACACCAGAAATTTTGTAATGATTGAGATTTGTCTTCCCAAGAAAGTTTTTCTTTGTGTAAAAATCTGAGGCTTAGTTTAGTGATCATTCTCTTGTATCCTTCGATGTCATGGAAGACGGAAAAAAATAGAAACCTCTACAGGAAGTACCGTGCAAAAACTATCAGTGGTGTTGACAGCTAACTTGAGTAATGTACAATACATGACCGTCCTGAAGCACAAAACCATCGCAATTCACATGTGCGTTGATGCTTCGAAGAACCACAAATGAAAGGCCAGCGAAAAAAGCGATCTCTTCACGATTACTTCTCAAGTCAACCGAAGAAGACGAAATCTAGCGAAAAAGATAGCCACCAAGTTAAGAGGGAGTCTCAATTGCTGTCAAATATTATAATAATTACGAAGCTCACCGAAGCATTTTATGTCACAGATAAACCTCATTTAAATACAATGGCAAATTATTGCCGATCCACTACATGACTTTCAAAAGAGCTTTCAGAGGGTTGGGGAAGAAAGTTTATAAAAATCTGTTTCACCTTGCTGAAACTGTTGTGTCCATCCCACTGTTAAGATTTCAAAGACAGGAATATTCTTCGTTACCGTAAACATGTACCGCTAAATAATTTAACTTCTCATAGAAAGATGTTCTTTCTATTTCAGGACAGATAGACTTTCTTTTAAATAATAATTGCTTCTTTAGAATTGCAGAATAGAACATATGATTTACGTTATCCGACAGAGACATGATAACAATTTGGAAGGAAGATTTCATTCTTTTGTTGACGATTTCCGCAAAGTTCTTCGATTGTAAATTTCATTCCAACCATACACGCGGCTGTCAAAGTTCCCACCAGATTGTTGCTTTTCTAGGATTTGGCGGCATTAGAAATTTCTCACCAAATACTGTTGAATTAAAATATCTGCCATTTAACTTTCTCAAAATTTATGGACCTTTTAAAATCTTGTTATATGCCTTTGAACCTTTTTGATAGATGTAGAGAATTATGATTAAAGATACATTTGTACGTATTTCTGAACTGATTTTAACATCAATGTCTGGCTAAAAAATGCTACTCAAATATGCCTCAGATTGCTGGAAAACATGTCACAGAGAGTTTCAAATTTCAAAATTTTCCGGGGGACCATGCCCCTAGACCTCCCTAGAGGGGCGTGTTGCTCTGCAACACGCTGTGCTTGCTACGCAACCACACTTCAATTCAGCCACCTACTAAGTTCACATCAGTCATCTATTACATTTTCTAATGACAACCCTGTAGCAATGTAAGGTAAGTCTGCATACGAGCCAAGTGGCCCATCAGGCCGGAGCTTATCCCGGTTTCCTTAGCATTAAGCGACTAGGAGTATTTCTACTCCCCCCTGGATGGGATGCTAGTCCATCGCAGGGTTACCCCCCAGCATTAAATTCGCCGGTACCCATTTATACACCTGGGTAGAGAGAGGCAATGTGAGAGTAAAGTGCCTTGCCCAAGAACACAACACAATGTCCCCGGCCAGGGCTCGAACCCGGACCGCTAGATCCAGAGACGAGCGCACTAACCATGAGGCCACCGCACCTCTCACACCCTGTAGCAATGTGGTCCACCATAAGCCATTGCAATTTTTTGTGTGTGTTCGGGACATCAAATGTTATATGATCACGAAGTTTAGTACTTGCCATTTCTACAGTAGTTGCAGTCTGAATTCTGGTAAGTTGTGGCAAGTATTTCTTATCTTCGGCAGGAGACTCTATCTGCTACCTCCACAACCACATAGACAACTCTTAAAGCAGGCACGCAGTTCAACATCGCACTGAAAATTTAGACATTGTGCCTATTTATTAAATTAATATTAAGTTTAAATACTAAAATAATTAAAATATTAATAATTTATAGTTAGGTTTTTCTTATACCCATCTTGCATTTCTGTTCAATGAGAATGATGTGAACTGCGATCATATTTTATTCCTAATAGCTTCATACACTCTAACTCATAATAAATTAGTGCACTAACTTAATAAAAAGTAAAAAAAAACAATGTTTATAAATTTTAAATCTTTTATCGTGCCGTTTTTTGTGTAAAAATTTTAACTGAAATTGTTAATTCGTCAAGTTAAAACAGAGAAAAACACAACCATGAAGGGGGTTTGGATACCCGGTCTTAATTAGCATAGATTTTGATGATTTTACTACCCTCTTTACTCCTTAGTTTTTGTTTTCATTGAGAAGATATATCAAACGCTCAAGACAGTGTTTCATCAAGATATCCAAACACCTCAAATTTTGTAAAAAATTCTCTGCTGCGCATCATATTTTCAACTCTCTTCTCATCGTTTGGATATTCCGATGAAACACTGTGTCTTGTGTTTGATATATTACATGAAAAGTCCCTTATCAAAGGAGAATGTGAACTAGCATAGAGGGTAAATAGGGAATAGGACTTAATTTTTCTACATACAGTACATCAAGCGAACCATTTTAACTAAAAAAAAACAATGTCAATTTTATCTTTCTTTGTGGACTTTTGACAACAGTATTTCAAATAAATACAAGTAAATAGGATGAATACCCCAGAAACAATGAGACACCTTTTCTTGTGACAGTCAATCAGTTATCAATGTTATTTTATTATTATAATAGTTATTAATCAATTGAGCTACCGAGCTTTACTTCTGGGCACCCTAGCCTAGAAGCTTGTTTGCCCAAAGGGCTCCCAAGAATTTTTCTTAGAGCACAGCCTTGATAGATGACATCAGTTACATTCTTTTTTTCTCTAACAGGTTAAGAATGGCATCAAAATGAACGTATTACTGAGTGGACAAACAACAATAAGGAATCTGCTTGCTAATTTCAATTTGCTTTATAAACCATCAAATTTTCAAGTTCTGTTTTATACAGCTTTTTGCTGAAGAATAACAGGAAAACACTTAATATTCAAAATAAGCTAAAAAATCCCTTTAAATTTGAAAGAACAGAATATTGGATGTTTATAAACTGGTTTATATATATATATATATATTTATATAATAACCCAAGTTATTCTCGCATTTTGATTGGTTCCCAGCTATGATCTATTAGAGGACAGATGCACTACTGACGTCATCATTACAAAGTTTTTCCCTCTGCCATTTTAAAATGGCGGAAAGTTTTGAGAATTAGGATGATATTTTACGTTACTGGGAAAAAGATAACGTGCAAAAAGTCTTGCTGAGGAATTGAACAGGTTCCAGAAGCCAGAAAACGAAAGATAAAGCCGTTTCTTTCAGAAAATGATACAGAAATAATTTTCTAGCAGCCTCAGTTGGCAGTCGAGCGAGATTAAACCATACATAAACTTGGTCTCGGTAAGCCGAGAACCATTGCTTTATCTCAAATTTAACAAACACAACAAACAAAATGTTCTCGAGATTAATTTATTTAAAAAAGTCAACTTTTCCCAGTGTCAAAACAACTGTTGACACACTGATTAATAACAGGAATAAAACATCAAAACATCACTTCTTAAAATCAGTACAATAAAATACATAACCTTGCTTTCCGGTGCGAATGTTCCTGTCCATTTCAGGGCACAGCAGCGAGCTAAGTATAGCTAACCAGAGCTCACGGTCAACAGTATCGCAGCTAAAATGTGTCTCCGACACTATATCAAGCTGATTTGAGAATCGGCAACCACAGAAGACAAAAATCTCCACCGTCATTTTTTCTCCTTTCATTCAAAACTCGATTCAAATGGCCTCTAGGTCGACCGCAACCACAAGTTTTCCGAGGGTATTTTTTCAACTCCTGTAATTTTCAAGGCAGCGTCCAAGCTTTTCGGCTCATAGGGCAACTTCGATGACAAAAACCGACTTGATTTTTCCAGCATTTTCTTTAAGATTTGTAGATTTCGCAGTTCAATTCTGCTTTCCCTGTAAGTTTTCATTCCACGAGAAGCGACGCTCGAGTCAGGCTTGGCAGTGGCGTGATTTTTCTCGACCAATCACAATAAATTCTTTGCTACACGTAGCAACCAATGAAACTGCTTCATTTTGAATGCAGAGATCACGTCAAATGGCTTTTTTTTCGCGCAAAGGAAAGGCAAAGGCGGTGGGAAAAAGGCTGGCTTTCGCGTTATGTTAAAATGTTTTGAAACAAAAAAGGCTTTTTGTTATTATATAAAACAAATAGATTTCATGTTACCGTGCGTCTGATTCAGTAATAGATCACAGAAGACGTCAAAATGTGGTAAGAACATCAGTGACACACTCGGCTATGCCTTGTGTGCCACTTTTTTGTTCTTACCACATTTTGACGTCATCTGTGATCTATTACTGAACAGACAAACGGCAACATGGAATCTATTTGTTAAATTTATATATATATATATATACACATGTACTATACCTGTATGAAGGTGACAATTTTATTAATTTCTGTACCAAATTTAGCTTTACAAATAAAAGACTTCTTGACTTTAATTCTTTGATGATTTTTTGATCTTACTGATCACAGTTTAAGGGTTATGTAGACTTTTTAGCCAAAGAAAATAAACTGAGAACTTTGATTTTCACCTTTCTGATCAATTCACAATGTCAGGAGGAAATATTTGGTGTAATTAATTTTTTTAAAAAGTCTAGCTAAGAAGGAAATGAAGGCAGAATATTTCGATATCATACGACCCCCAGCAAGACGGAATGACAGTGTTGAGAACTTACAATTATTACATGATTTTCCCTGGGGTTCAGGGCAATGCAAGGTGGTGCATGTGATCAAACAATCTTTTGTTTTGTAGGATAAAATATTAAACATCTGTGGGCGAAAGAACGCAATATCTGCATGATAGTAGAGAAATTGAAATAAAACACTGGCTTTAAACCTGCGTGGTGCCATCAAGTGGAACTTACAAATAAAACGGTTACGAGCAGCAGAAAATAATGTCTTATTTTCTTCTCGTTAAAACAACAAGTCTTTCTTGTGTAAGTTCTTGAGCTATGTCAGTTCTGAGAAGGGTATATCACTTTCTGAAGTTTTTCCACGCCTCGTTGTTTACTTGGTGAAGACACAAACACAATAGAATAATAGAAATGAATTTCGCATGGAATTCGTGAGTATACTTTATACAAATCTGTCACACGCTCGAATGAGAGAGGTCATAGAATAATTCGAACCGTTTGTTTACGTTTTGGAACTAAAACATGAGATTGGCAATCGTTTACTATGGACGGCCGGGGATATGCCATGAGAGATAAGAACTAATTTATTTTACTGTATATCATTGTTTAAAAATGTAACACTTGCCGATCTTGGTCGACGGCGGTGGCTTTTCTGCAAGCACGTACATTTCGACGAATGTAAACATCACGCCGTATATTCCTATCCTTAATAGAGGCCGCGATTGTCGATCAAGTTGATCAAGAACTGTTTAGAGCACGTTTTTCGTAGGTAGAATATTCACTTCTGCATGGTGAACAAAAACTTCAGTGTCATTTATCTGTTCTTCGTGCTAACAGTCGTGTCGAATAATTCACTGCACTCTGCTGTTACAGGCGGAACTGTAAACACGGCGCCAATTACAAGTGCGCTAAGAACGGTGTCGAATTGCATCGCTTGTTGGAAAAAGTATCACCTCTGCAAAGAAAGGTTCAGATCAGCTATGTGAATTTATCCTTTTTGCCATATTCCGGTAGTATAGCGCGAGCAGGGGTTCTCGAGAAATCCACTCGACATCTATCAACAAGCCGTTTATATGAAGAAATTTGGTAAACAGAGACCTTTTACGAATGGTTAGTCGACCATTGCAGTGAACCGTGCTTCTTAAATAATGCCCGCGGAGGTCGTTTTGGTTTTGCTTTCCAAATTACGGAGCGTTCTCCAATCAAACACCGCATGTTTACACACACATTCGCTTATTTCAACACGAACGAACCTGCTATCGACCAACAAGAAAAGCGGGTTTTTCTTCATAGAATGTGACTCTCTAAGGGATTATCCACTCACCTTATAGAAATCCCTGATATCTGTAATTTGAAGAAAAGATCGGTCGCTTGGATGGTGTTTATCGCCCCATGAATTAAGCGATGCGAATATTTAGTAGCTTTCAACACTGCCAGCCGCCAAGCGATGGTGCACTGCTGGTCTATCAAGCATGCGCAAATGAAAAACTGCATGAATTATTCACCGCGGTGACTTTGCAGCACCAGGCGATGGAAAGGACGCCAGCTTTTAGATTCTGATCACCTGTCGTTTTGGTTATTGTTTACTGAGGCAACTTCACGCCAGCACTCTCTTGAAAAATATATTAATTTCAGCAAAGAGGCAAAGTGTAAACAACTGCCTTTCAGCAGCGAGTGCTGACAGAATCCTTTGTAACATTTTATGCCGCTCACTATCTGGAAAAATATCAAATTCAAAACGGAGGAAACTAATTTTTCCATTTGAAATATTTCCATTCCGCAAAGTCGCATCTCAAAATCTCATCTCTCTTCAATCTTCCAAGCTTTTAACTTAGAAACCCGACTTTTTAATTTAGGGCAAGATTCAATGCGTGGCTTTTGAGAAGGGCTAACCACATTTTAGACCGCGCAAAGTCCTAACTAAAAAACGATAGACAGGTGCTTAATTAAAGGTTCCTTTGCGAAACAAATGGTTTACGAAGAAAGTGAAAATCTGGCATTGAAAACATCGATTTCGCCATAAGTTGCACATGCACTACACAATAGATGAGCTTATCTAATTGTTGTCAGGCAGCATGCTGCCTAGACACATACGGGCATTCGTCTTTATTAAGGTCCGACAATTATCCAGCGAGAGATCGATATCATCATCTTTTATTATACTATACCAGCCACAAGAGAATCAGAAGTGCTGTTATTATCCTTCACACTTCATTAGTAACATGAAGGAAAATAGCAGAGCTCTTGACAAAATAATCATTTAAAAAGGCAAAACTCAAAATGGCTGAACAGAGTCCAACAGAGAAAAAGGCATGCGTTCATACATACATGTCTGTGAAGAATATATGAAATAATTCATATTTGTACTGCGGTTGTAGATGAAAGTGAAGAGTGATCATCATTGGAAAATTTACTGCGATGATCACTCTTCACTTTCATACATGTCTGTGTTAAGCATTGTATTGCCATTCGCTTTGTTTTATCAGTCCTTAATGAAGAGTGATCCCGGGAGTGATCAAAAGAAACTAATCAACTTTGAGCAATATTTCCGAAAATTACACGTACATAATTCGTTTGTTTTTGGTTCAGAGGTTTCTCGCTTGCTTTTAATTCATTTTTCCATCAGAATTTTAATGGCGAGACCCTTGTCCTGCTGTTTACCTCTCACAGCGCTCATAAGGAGACTTAAAAGGAGTACAAGCAAACCTTGCTCGCGAGCTCTCGCATATTTTAGCGGCCCCACAAAACTGAGGCTGTTCAAAAGTCGAAAAAAAAAAACGCATACCAAAATGTTGTCTGAACATTTGACAGCAGTGATCAGCAGTAAATTGACTCGGTGGAGCGTTGTTTTAAAATTAACAGGAAAGCCGCGTATTTAAAATCGTCTTATCCATAATTTGCATGGTCGTTATATGCAAATGAGTTCTGAAATGTTTTTCGCAGTGGCAGATCCAGACCTTGAGCTAACGGGGAGGCCCGGTTTTGATTTACTTGCCCTGGTGGCTTTTCTCCCTTCTGTCATTTTTTTTTCGTTTTTAACCCAAAATAAGGGGGGGGGCAGGCCCCCCGGGCCCCTCCCCTAGATCCGCCACTGTTAGCAAGAAAAAACTAATCATTAAATTACTACTGTAAACTTGGGAAACTAGTGATCCCCCCTAAAGTAAAACGACAAGACAACACGACCTAGACATGAACAGCGCACCCATGTGGTAGCAACATAGATTTAAACTGGAGCGAAGAATTGTATTTCATGTTTTAAAAAACTATATTTAAGAATTTCCATTTTCCATTTCGTAAAAACAACCCAGCCTTACCAACATTAATATTATAAAACGTTTTTTCTTTTTGCTCTTTGAAAGCAACGAGCCCCGAAGGCTGCTAATTAATTCCGAAAGTAACGGGGGTCATTCGTTACTTTCGGAAGTTCACGGTATTATCATCATTGTTGTATCATTGTATAATCTTGGTATATCAGAAAAGTGACTACACCCTATAATATTCTGGCACAGAACGTTGTTTGCTATAAAGGAAGAGGAGAGTTGGGACAGATCGTTGATTGATGCAAGATTTGAGTGATACAAACAAGGTATTTTCCTTATTTTGTAATGGCTGTAATTTAGAATTTCGTAAAACAACCCGTCTTTCCCTCGGGCTATGAAGTTTGATATATATATATATGCATGGTCAAATAGAAAGTTACCCGATATGCAGCAACCTTCACAGGTCTTCACAAGGTCAAGTCAACGTTCAAAGCTCGTTGTCTGTCAGTAATATTGTATAATCTGCTAGCTTTTGTTCAGCTCAGGCTGAACAAAATTACCATATTAGACAGTATTAAATTTATCCCCGCACGAGCGAGTTTTAAACGAAACTAAAAAATTAAAATCAGTGCGGGAAGAATAGTTATCATTAAAACTAAGAAAAAAAGCCTGTTCTTAATTGTAAACTGTTCACGAAGTTACACAAACGCTTTATATATTATTGAAACAAGCCTTGTCAAGGAGGTGAGCTTCAGATTATCTTTCCCCAGTGTTGTAACCTTTGTTTTGGTACAAGCCGGAAAGAGTATTTTTTCGTTTAACATGCACATTTATGACTTTCATCTTTCTGTGGGTCACGGTCAGGACTTTAACTTAACGCATGGGACATGGAAAACTTTAGACGATTTCTTAGATGATTTCTAGAGGCGGTAGAAAATAAATTAAATCACGGCCTGGGGACATTACTTTGTAACAATACAAAACGTCGGCTGGAATGTTTATTTTGGGAGTAAAAGAGACAGATAGAAGCTATTATCACTGCTCACCTCGGTAACTTTGCTCAAATATCTGAAATATTCCGTTCTCTGTACGTCGCTTCGTTTCTAGAAGTCATGCCACGTCTAAGTAAATGAGAAAACTCATTTCATGCGAAGATAAGAGCTTAACTGCAGCGAGCAAGGTTCATTGCCTAAGACAAAACTGTCTGACAGCATCTAACGATTGTCACAATAGCATTGAGTCTCGTGAGAGTTGACTGACCGACTGAGTGACATCGGAGAGGGGGGAGTTTCCGCTTTAACACGACCCAACCCGGAAACGATGATAGAACTACCACCACCACGAAAGCCGCAAAAAGCGTAATTGTACCTACAGCTGCTGACCAACCAATTCCTTATTTAATTTATAGCATAATTTGTTTTACTCATCTCTAATTTTGCTGCTGACGTATTTGCGGTAACGATTTGTTTCTTATCGTGTTCCCTTCCAACCAATTCCTCATTTCATTTAAAACGTAATTTGTTTTTCGTAGAGTTATGCTAATCGCTAATTTTGTTTAGTGCACGATTCTCGAGGTCAAGATCTCTTCGGTTCTTCTGGTGACAAGTTTATGTAGTTTTAGAAAATATCCCATAGAATATGCGTGCGCTGATTGGTTTAGAATCGATAGAAACACAGAACTAGCACGAGCTTTTGACGTAATGGTGGCGCGAACAAAGAGAATATACATTTTGATGATCAAAGTAAACAAGCTGTTTCCTGTTTTTCGTCATTGTGTTTTCTAAAAGCATCGTGTAATAATTAGTGTAAATCTACTACCGTTCTATCACCTGTGACGTTCTCTGCGGAAACACACCTGTCGGCTAGTCTTCCCTCAAAATTTCTCGTTCTCTCAAACTTCAACTGGTGTTTCTATAGCTCAATAGAAACATTAAACAAGTTTTTTATTTCTTAATGATTACACGATGCTCGAGGTCAAGACTCCCTTTGGTTCATCTAGTGACAAGTTTTTTACACTTTTCGTTTTAGCTGAATGAACACCAGCCCGGCGGACACTGCGGTCTTTATGTATCACTTCTGTAAATTGACCCCTGAGCGAGCCCTGGGCGTACAAGGGGCCAGGCAGTGGATGTCATCCGTAACATGTTTTTGACGAGAATTTACTCTGAGACACTGAAACTTCCACTAGCTGTTTATTAATCCCTCGCAGAAATTTTGGTGAGCCACCTCAGGTTCTTCTCTTTAGGGAAAGTGAATTGCTTTCTGTTTTGCTTGTTAATGAGCTAATGTGCACCAGGTTTTGCAATGACAATGGATCGCAGAGGTAATAAGGTTCGATTTCCGTCAGTCTCTCGGTCAGTGTTCCTCCCCGAGGTGGCTTCGCGGACAGCTGGTCAAATGAACCCAGGTTTTTTCTTTTCTATTTCTTTTCTTTCCTTTTTTCTATTCTTAACCTCCTCCTAGTGAATTACTTCATGTTCATGTCCTCTGCCCGCCTCGATTAGCTGAGCTATATGCGAGCAGAGGAAGCTGATATGTATATTTCTGTGAGAGAATATATGAATAAATGAAAAAATGAATTTAAAAAGTGACTAAGGCCCATCCCCCCTCCCCCCCCCCCCTTGTCTATAACACACCGGAAGATTTGAAAATGCAGCTTTATCTTTACCGTTAGGTTTACCGTCCACACTGGTCCATGACGAAAAGGGGCTTTTCGAAAACGCTCTTTAAACTGGAGGAATTTAAAATCGCCGGCTTTGCCTTTTAGTACATAGTGTTGACGAAAAAGTTTGAAAACGAAGCTTTTCTAAAACGATGACGTCACGATAACCACGTGATTTCCCTGCCCGAGTTTTCCTCAAATACAAATCCAAAATGGCCGGCGATGGTTACGCTTACAAATTTCTCCGGTGCAGTGTGGACTAAAAATATTTGCCGAGTGAAAACTCCCTTTTCAGATTTCTCTCAGTGGTGTAGTGTGGACGGAAAACATTTGATGCGTTTTCAGAGTGAGAGCTCCGGTTTCAAATTTCTCCCGGGGTACGGTGGACTTATAAGCGTATACGGGGAACAGGACTATAACCTAACGGGCGCGTCATTTGAGTCAAGATTGGTGTGCAATGCTAAAAGACTAGAAAAAGTCATAATGAATACAAGTGGTAATGGCAGTAACAATTATACTTTTATTTTCCTTCGTGTAACTTACTTCCTTGAAAGTGACGATTTTTTGTACATTGCAAATCTAATTGCGGTTAATTCTAAACTATTGAAAATGTCTATCAAAAAGAATTGAACTGTATACATTGTAAAAAGAACTGCAAAAATTTTAAAAATTTAAATAGTATTGGTGTCATTCATGAATATTGAAATATTGCTTTCAGATGGAAATTTAAAATTGTCAGCTATATTTAACTTCATCTTCAAGCATATTTGAAACAATTCCAGTACAGCACTGTTCATTTGAATTAAGTTTAGCCGGCCAGCAGTAGAATTTTATTTCTGTATCCATTTGTTAATTTTGAAAGGTTTGTTTTCGTCGCTTTCTCGCGTCCAGACTTCAAAGATTGCGCGAGGAGACATAATACTCCAGCCACATAGTGGCAATCAATCACAGCAAGGCGAACCCATCACGCGATATCTCTGATGATACGGCCAATCAGAAGAAACGACCCCTGAAATCTCTGATGACGTCACACGTCATTTGACTAATGATATTGCTCTCTTTTTATTTGTACAGAAGAACTTGGGAGATGAGAAGATAGACCGTGGCTGTGGCTGTCGTCGCAAGCATAATGGGAAATCCAATTCTACAACAAATCAAAAATAACAGTTTATCATGTTAGTCAGGAGAAAGTTCTTGTACAAACAAGAGTATTCCGAATATTAGCCGCGCAAAATTAGGGTGAGGCCAAACAAAATAAGAGTAGGGGATAGAAGGAGCTGTCTCTCTCCCCAAAATACGGGAATAATTGCTATGTAAATCTAGACAAGTTTAGGCAAGAGAAAATGA
>CM042754.1:13993541-14008666 GCA_022496165.2 Catalaphyllia jardinei
TCAAGCGCGGGAAAACATGTAACCAGTGCTAAGCGCGGGAAAACATGCAACCAGTGTCAAGCGTGGGAAAACATGTAACCAGTGCCAAGCGCGAGAAAACATGTAACCGCAGTAGCAAGCGCGGAACATGTAACGGGAAAACGTTTAACCGGCGCCAAGCGCTGACACAAAGCGTAAGCCAAGAAATGATTAATTTGCCAGCGTTGCAAGACATAGTTAAATGAAGAGCTCAATGTGTAGTTCCAGAAAATATCCATACCCACCCACTCGGAATTTCCTCCAGAGGGGTTTGTGAAGACTCCTTGCTGTTTTTTCTTTACCCTCATTTCAGAACCCCTCGGAAATTCCAAGTCTTTTTATATGCGGAACATTGATGGCTCACAGAGGTACATGTAAAATAAATTCGCTTTATTCCTTTGCTATGTCATTTAAGATTTATCCTCTTACTGATCCAGAAATATAAACGTACGCTTTTTTAGACTGGCGTGCTAAACACGAACATAAACTTTTGGAAAACGCAGTTGAAAACATTTAAAAAGGAATTAGATTAATTTGTCATCTGTACTTTACCTTGCTTGTCTTCCATAATTTGTGCTAATTAACGTGTGATATAATTTATACCTTGATCTGACATCGTCGACCCTAGCTGATACGAATGTTCAAGCGACGTAGCATCGCCCGCAAGTAAAATTACTGGATGAGCAGCCGAGCCTTCAGAGGGTTGAGAGCGCGAGGAAAGGATCTGGAGATCAATTTTTTCCGTCGGCCATTTTGCTCGGCTCCGTTCCGTTTACACGAGGCCATCAATTCTTCTGGGGATATAGCAGGAAAATCGCAGCGAAAACACAAACATTAATGACAAGGCACATTTAAGCTCAAGTAAATGGAGAAGTAATTTATTTATTTCTATTCCTTTTTGGATTGTTAAAACAATTAACGTATTATTTCGTTCGTTACCGGGGGGAGGGGTACTCCCTTATATGGGCTATATAGTCTATATAGGTATATGCGCTCCCAAAGGGTATGGTTTTTCAGCCGTTTTGGTCATAAATAGGGTATCGATTTTGGCCAATTTTGGCCATTTGGGTCATAAATGGGGTATGGTTTTTGCACTGTAGCCTTGATATGCGCATGTTTCTAAGAAGAAGTCACTTTTTGATCATTATCGAAAAGAAAATCACCAAAACCCTTTACATTTATGTTTATGGTCTGGTCGGAACTAAGGAATTAATTATAACGCAGCTCTGAAACAGGGTTTTGATTTAAGGGTCCGGTCATAAATAAGGTAGGGAATATCGCAGATTTTGGCCATAAATAGGGTAAGGGTTTTGGGAAGCGGGCCGCACAACCCCACCCAATTCTTCTGGGAGTACCCCCCCCCCCGGGTTCGTTACGAACTTTTTGCCACCCTTTGGAAAAAAGGCTAGACTTGAGCCCCCACTACCCTCGGAAATTTTAGCCTCTCTTCTCCCCCCCCCTCCCCTTCGGAATTTCCAACAACCTTCCGTGGGGGGGGGGGGGGATGGATATTTTATGGAACTACACAATATAGAAGCAATACATTTACCTGTTGCCGTTCCACCAATATTAGAAAATATCACTTCGGCTATTAGGACATGCGTAGGATTTAGATTAAGGACTTGGCATAACCTAGAAAATAATCATATCGTATTTACTACACGATCTTGCGGGTTGCATTACAGTTGGGGTCTTTATAGTCTTTATAAGGGCAGGAATCACCAAGGATAGCTACCAACTTTATATCGTTCCTGTAGGCAAAATTCTTAATGTCGATCTTTACATCCGTCAGTCCGTCCATCCGCCGTCAGTCCGTCCACCCGTCAGTCCTATCCTATTGTCAGCTGGCCCATTGGCGCGTTCGTCCTTCTGTTCGGCCGCTCGCTTTCTCGCTCGTTAGAGTTCGTTAGTTTGACAACGGCATTAATTTGCATGACCGCCAAAATGGACCTATTAGGTATTTAAGACCGAAAAAAATTGACGTTTCACTTACGTAACTGTAACCGGTGTTAAGAGCAGAATGACTGTCACATTATCCTGTTTGAAGAAAAACAGCAATAAATCTATGAACAGACTCTCGCTTGGAGTTTATAGTTTCAAAAGTCATTTTGTATGCAGCAGGCGAAGCAAATTCCGTAGGTAGCAGCATTCAATAGATAACAAACACTCATCTTTTGGTAAGAGGTGTTACAAGTTGGCTTTTTACATACCTGCCAACTTTCCCGGTTTTCCCGGGAGTCTCGGAATGCCTTTTGGGTGATTTTCGGAGGTTATTCCTGGACATTGTCTTTAATGACATTCTCACAATACAAAGATTTCTAGACATCTCCAGATTTTTGGACTCTGGGGGTTGGCAGGTATAAGTAAAGTGACACTGACAGCTGCGTTGCCCACGTAGGCATGAATTTACATTTACAGCATGGTTGGTTACATTCTTCATCAGAGCAAGCTCTGAAATATAAGGGGCGGATGAAGGATTTTTCTTACGAGAGTGTGCACCCCTAAGGAATTGTGAGGTCAACAAAGTCTAAAAGCGAATATGAAGAATAAAGCTTCATCTCAAGATTGGGGAAGGGGTGGGGGGGGGGGGGGAGTGCGCATCTCCTCAGCACCCTGTCTCTAATCCTTCCCCTGAACATTTTTAACATTTGGACAAAACAAAGGAAGTCTGCGAACGCAGACGTATTTCTGGCGGAGACAAGCGACAGCCGGGAATACGTACTATGCGTTCGTAGGCTAAAACACAGGCGCCCGAGCACGAATCTCGATGAAACAGCAGTACTATAAATGATACCACTTAGACCATGGGACATATTTACCAGGACAGCGGATATTAATGCCGTAAAAGTGCACAGAAGAGTGAGGAGACCCCAGACATGGCCTCTAGAAAGTTTGTACGCCTAGTAAAAAACAGAAACAGAATATATCGCTTAGACACCAGTATTGGAGACTGACGGAGTGCACATTGGACATAGTCAATATGGTTTTGAACTTCTACTCTGCTCATCGTGTCTAACTTTCACTTTTCACTACAAGCCTGACTTTGTCATCCAGCCCGTAATATCTTTAAGGTAGCAAAACTTCTCAAACTTGGGAAATTGCCTTTAACTATTCTGAGCCATCGCCCAAGAGTGGACGGCAAGTGCGGGAAAAAAGACGCGTAAGCAAACAATGATGGATTTTGTTTTTGCTTTTAATTGCATTGTTGAAAAACAGCATCCTTGCTCTAATTGGCTGGAGCACGTTGAACGACTTTATGAAACCAATCAGAGCCCGACAAACTTTATCACCTAATACAAATCATACGAACCTTCAATGCCACGTAATCAAAAAACCCAGTCTTGCCAAAAACTGCTACCAGAATCATCTATCACAAACAAAAATAAAACAAGCATTAAAATTCCTGTACAGTCGAACCTCCCTACAACGGCCATCCTAGGAGCATGGAAAAGAAGCCGTTGCAGAGGAAGTAGATGTGTACCGTGACATCTGCTTTTTCGTAGTGCAACATTTATTTACCCCTAAAATGCTTACCGTCAATCCTTGAATTACACCCGAGGCGCTTATTTCAAATTTAGGAGAAGATTCCCTTTATTCGAGGGAGGAGGAGGGCTTATTTAATTTTCACATATCGTGTCCTTTAAGCAGACATGATAATTTTTTTTAATAGATCATCTGCACGTAAACAGCATCACGAGCTGTTTATTGCCATTAAGAGCTGATCCTAAAGTTTAACTCGCGGAACCATTAGAAGTTAACGTATTGACAACGGAAACAATGTACATGAACAAATCTAATAGTTTGTTTTCTCGTTACTCGTCCACAAAATTGGGGGAGGAGACGGGGGCGCTTACGCGAGGGGGGAGGGCTTATTTTAACATCAGCCCCATGTCAGGACAACAAATGAATTCTTCACGAAACAAAACCTCAGAAAGATATTGAAATAAATTTTCATGACAGAACATACCATTCCAAACAAAAGAGCAAGAGTCTCCCATTCAATCCAGGTGACTATTGTCTCCAATGATGGTCTCTGAAGGATGAAATGATTTACAACAGACATCATTGACTTTTAATTATATGTTTTGATAATACAAGTTTCAAGTATTCACGATTCGCAAATTTGTATAGCTTCGAAACAACCTGGGTCCACAAATGAGCGCCAACGATGCTGGAAAAATGCCAGTCTGGATTGTGCAGTTCCAGAAAATATCCATACTCCTCCCACAGAAGGGATTGGAATTTCCTGGGGGGTGGGGGGTTCTGTAAGGCCAAAAAATTTAAAGAAATGTATGAAGCTTAATTGGAATTTCCTGAGGGGTGGAGGGGGGTGGATCTTAGAAAAAATTCCTTCAGTGGGGGAGGCATGGATACTTTCAGGAATTCCACATTATCACTAGGTGCAACCCTGCAGGGAGCAAAAATTTTAGGATGTAAAATTTCAACTATACCATATACATTTAACAACCTATAATTGCTTTGCCCTAAGGATACTGCCAGATTTTTAACAGGTCTTATGATAAAGCATTACTTGACTTGCAGTTATAAATAATCTGTGGGGAGTGGTAAGGAGTGGGAACTCTGTTAGAGGCAGGCAAGAGGAGTGAGGATGTGTGAAGTGCAATTACCTTGGCAACAGGCACCAGGAAAAAATATATAGAAAAAAATGCTGCAACATTGAATACCATTTTGTAATAGAAGAACTGCAAAGAAAAAAATGAGGTTTGGGATGGGGGAAGCAGAAAATTCAGAACCCCTGTACTGGTCCCAACCCAGCTCAGAAGCTACAAATATATTAAGTATCACAAGTAACATTAGCATATTATGCCCTCAAAATACATGGTATCTGTATTATTTTCATTTGAGAAAAATAACATTGAAAACTAGCAAATATGCTTACTCATCTAGTTATAACAAGAGGTCAGTGCAACTGAAGGTTTATTAAAATTAATAAAAGTGACTAAGTAGGGCAGAAAATTGTTTTGTAAAATATTAAGTACATCATCGTGCCATTATAACAAAGGTGATTACAGACACCTGGCAAATTTACCTTGTTCAACAATGACAAGAAAGACAAAGCAGCCAGTGCACCTATCATTGCTGCAGTAGCTCTGTGAACAAGCTGTATAAAAAAAAAAAACCACAAGTCAGTTAAATAAGTTTCTGCATGGTATTCTTTATTCTTATTTTCTCTGAATTAAGCTACTAAAACACTCAATATGGCAGCTATGTATACTACACTTTATTAAAAACTGGATCATTGGATAATGCAATTCAAGAGTTTTCATTAGCTAAGCCATCATGGTGTATATACCTCCTACTAACCGAGTTCGAGGTCCGTACCACAAGTTACAGACCAAGTTTTTTCCCCTTCGATTTATGGCCCAAGCGCGAAGCGCAAGGGCCATAAATCGTAGGGGAAAAAACGAGGATCCATAACTTACAGTACGGACCGAGAAGACGAGATTAGTAAGACATTTATTATATCTGTATTGTGTGTCTGACGAGTTCGGGACCGATTTTTATCCATGAGGAACGGCTTCAAATTTCTGAAGCAGGTCGAAAGCAAAACGAGTTAATTTGAGATCGTTTTTAAGTCGTTACTACGCTTTAGCACACAATTTAGAGTAAAAGAAAGTTTTAAACCTTTACTTGCTAAATAAGTTAAGAAATTTTGGCGATAAATCATGCAACAGTTTGGCAACACAAACAACTTCAAATTTTAGCGGGCCGTGCGGGAGAGTACGGCCCACTAAACTGACCAATCACAGCGCGTGTACTAACTTAGAGATATAATAAGAGCCATTATACCATGATCTACCAAAATGGCAAGCGTATGCGTGATTTTTTGGGCCTTTTTGTTTTTATTGTAGTCTAGTTTTCTATATTTTGGGGGCATTTTTAATAAAACATTTACTTCACTCGCGCTTGTTGGATATGAGATGATTATAGCCAATGCATGCTCATGGAATAATTGTTAAGTATATTATAATGGCAGTTAATTTTCTTCAGTCTGTACACACCAAGTTTGTAACAAACTCAGGGGTTGGGTGGGGGTGTGCGACCCACTTAACAGAACCGTAACACCAAAATCTGTTATTTTCCTTACCCATCTATATGACGTGACCAAAAATTTGATAGCCTATTTAAGAGCTGACCCTCAAATCAATACCCTGTTTCAACCAGTGTTACATGAAACATAGCTTCTAAAAATAACACACCCAATTCAAGACTAGAGTCTAAAGACTATGACCTATTTGAGACCACACTGGCCAAAATTGATAGCCTATTTCCAACCAAAATGGCTCACAAACTAATAGAGGGCCACACATAGTCCACCAACATAAGGGAGCACCGCATCCTCTGGGATAATGTTAATCTGATCTTAATGATACAATACGATACCTTGCACATCTTGAGTGTGCTAATGATGGGGAAAATCACATGCAGTAGGGACGAGCAATGCAGTACTAAGGAATCACCTTAGTTAAATATTTATTTCAATCTCATTTTCATACCTCAAATATGATAAGTATGTAGACTCCAATCAAGATGACAAGTGCAATAATAACCTAAACCAACAACAACATTCAAATAATGTTTGTAAAAAAGAAACTAAAATAATAGGTTTTGAAAAACTCACACGGCTGCACGTTGTAAGCCAAAACTAATAATTGGCTCATTAACAACATCTGCCAGCTTTTAAGGCCTTGCTCTTCTTCAAAGTTACTGTTTCCTTGTGGAATTTCAGCTGGTCATTAATAATCATATTTCCAGAGGCCATGATTCTTTTGGTCAACACCTCTAAGTGAAATCAGGAGGGTGAGCCAACACAGACATCTCTATGTGCATGTTTAGAAACAGGATTTTCTGGCTCCAGTTTCTGAATTTGTCCAGGGCATAGGGTATTCAGTCATCACTGTCCAAAAGTTCACAGGTCGTGGGGACAAGATTCCTAGTCATTACTTCTCTCTCTATCCCTGTGAAAATAGCTGATGGCTGGCTTATTACTACATCACTGAACTTCAGTGTTAATTGTTTTTCTCTCCCAACCTACATAGGTTGTCACTTAGACCCTAAAAAGCACATTCAACTACTTTTAGCTAATAATGACAGGTCTATTGTAGGTTATGCCATGGCTCCAAATGAGTTGGTAACACCTTACCCACCCCATGACTGCCCCTACCCACCATCAATACCAATTACACATCTTGATCCCAAATTCACAATTATCCAAAATGTAACTAAGGCTACTGTCTTCGGTACAGAAATACCTAATCATACAGGGCATTGAACTTAGACACTGAACTACAATGCCTGTTCCTGGGTCTTGTCATGGGTACTTCCTTTTAACTACAGTTCCATTCTCATCCTGAGAGGCCATGCTCCTTCTGGTCTTCACCAAGAATCGCGATCTCTGGGAAGGTCCAACACCAGAAGTTTGCGATTCACTGACTTCATGTCACTCTGCACATGCTCATAGTCAAGTCTAACAAATCTGATTGACTGAGAGTACAAAACGAATTCTATGCACATGCAGTGACCAAAAGTAGCTTGGCCTCTGAGAACGAGAATGCTGCAACTCACCAAATATCAAGCCATAGCTCATTTCGCAGTTGCCGCCATGTTTTGCGCCCGCGTTGTATACTGGGACCGTTTGGGGGCAGTGCCTTCGCACTAAATTTTATTAAGTTCTCGGATAAAGAAGCGAACCAAAGCGTAGTTTACTAGTTAAATGGGAGGCGGAGATCGCTGTGCTGTTTACTACTTCGACAATGACAGATAATTTAATGACCAGTGAGCGAGAGACTACAAATATGATGTTACATCAGTTTTTTGGATGCTTAAAGATGTATGTGTTTTTTTTTCGTGGGAAAATTCGACGGAAGATAAATTTGTATGAAAATTTCTGAGTTGCATATGATCATGGGCTTGTAAAAGACCATGTGAAGGAACTTAAATGGCAGTCTTGTCCTCCAAACTGCAAACCTACCAACTCTCACGGTTCTGCCGTGAGTCTCACAATTTTTTGTTATTTCTCACGGTCTCACGACAAGGCTCCCAATCTCAGGGTTTTTGGGAAAAATCTTTCTAAAATGAAATAAATTAAGTTGTTGAATAAAAATGGATATTTACGAAGATTGCTAGTGCCATTAAGTGATGAACTAATAAAGAAAAACACTACTTACTACTGACTTTTTTGTACTGAGGCGTAATTTTTGCTTGTGTTCAATAACTTATTGTTTTTCTCTGCATCTGTTCGTCATTTTGAAAGGGGAGTTGGTATCTACAGGTATCTAGTTCCCTCGATGGAAATGGGGTTTGAATCTCACTTTTTTTTGTAGAATCTCCAGAGTTTTTTTCATGGGTCTCCAGATTTTCCTTTACCAGGAGTTGGCAGGTCTGAAACTGGAGAATATTGTGGCTTAAACTGATAAATCGTTAGGATTTTACTAAAATAACTGACAACACGACGGTTTGTAGGAACCATTTTGTCCTCGGTAGATCTTATGGCCAACATCCTCATCCTACTTTATTCATGAGAGGGTATAATAGCAGGGAAAATAATAGTGAAAACATGGACAGTCAGCAATATAATAAACAGCTGGTATGTCAATAAGGAGAACGATGATGATTACATTCAAACAAGAGAAGGTGAAATAAAACGGAAAGTGCCTGTGGCAGACAGACTAAATGAAAATAATAACTGTTCAATTCGAAGAGATGAAATGCCATTAACTGAAACACTACCAGCACTTGACGACCTTAACGAGACTGCTGTTTCAAGCAATACACTTCAACCTCAAAAATTACTAATATCCAGAAAGAACAGCAGTTTGCCAGATTAACTGAACAGGTATCAAGTGTAAATATCAGTTATTGAAATTAGAGCAAGAAAATTTTACACTTCAAAATAAAGTAAAAGAACTGGAGATGGCACTGGAAGAGTTGAAAAACACCATGACAAAAACCACTGCCACATCATATGACATGAACAAGATAAGCCATTCAGATGCCCTTATGTTGCTTCATACTGGTTTGAAATCATATCCTTTATTTACTTGAATTTTCAACCTAGCCAAAGCTAAGCTTCCTCACCTACAGTATTACAAAGGAGCAAATTCACAAGATATTAAATCATATCAAGGGAAAAAGACCCAGAGGCCTGGACCCAAAAGACTTTTTAAGCCAGAAAATGAACTTTTGGTTGAGTTAATGAAACTAAGTTAAGTAAGTTTTTAGCTCATCTCTTTGGCACCTGTACGAGTCGTATTTTACAGGTGTTGTCAACCTGGCTACCACTCCTAGCTGCTGAACTAAGGCCACTTTTGTATTGGCCAAAACAAGAGGAACAGTCACTGTACTATCCTGATTGTACAACAATTTAAAGGTGATCATTGACTGTACAGAGGTACCTATTCAAAAGCCATCACTGACTAAAGCAAACAGCCAAATCTATTCATCATACAAAGGAAGACTAACAGCCAAAGTGCTGGTCGCCTGTACCCCAGCTGGAACAATATCATTTGCTTCAAAAGCTGCAGGAAGTTCTATGAGTGACAAGGATTTAGTAAAAAGGTCTGGAATTGTTGACCTATTTTCTCCAGGAGATATACTATCAGCTGACAGGGGTTTTAATATACAAGAGCTCCTTCTTCACAAAGGCCTGAAACTTACATTCCCCCAATTCTAAAGACAAAGAAGCAATTTTCAAATGCAGATGATCAACATACTAAGCAGGTGGCCAATGCAAGAGTCCATTAGGTCGGAGCATTTTATTGGCTGTATGAAAGATTTTGACATTATGAAAGCTGAACTGCCCTTGAAATTTTTATATTTTTGATCACTTAGTCACTGTTACTGCTGCTCTAGTTAACCTGCAGCCCTAAAAGTACCAATAATACCAATAGTATCTAATAGTATCTACCAATAGTATCTAAAATGTAGATAGGTAAATGATCTAACATTTATATTATGCATCACACCCCACCCAAGGTAATTAAGGGGTACTTTTTCACCAACTACTTCAAGGCACTTCACAACTGGTTTAGGTTTTAAGTTGTTAAAGTCAAATACTGGGTTTTAACAAAGACTTTGTTGTGAAAGGCAAATACATGTACTGTGTTCATTTGACTAAGGGCCCAACCCTGTAAAAGTGCCTACCTTGAATAAGTGCCCACCCGGTAGGTAGGAAAAGTTAATACATGTATAAAGCCCTCAGCCTTGAATAAGTACCTACCCTACCCCCTAAAAAAATAAAGTGTACAAGAGGAACACCAGAGAGTTTGCTCTTTGACCTTGGTGGCATGAGTGAGAGACAAAGACAAGTTGAAGTTCCTTAGTATTATAAACACACTTTTAATGGACAGTTAGAATACTCATATACGTACATACATGCAAAAACCATAGGGTAAACAAAGTAGTGATGATGATAATGATGCAGTACAAAAGTGGTCTTAAAATAGAACACAGCCAATTAAAAGAAGATCTGTGCCTTTTCAATAGTTTCCTCCATTAACATTGGGTCAAAATCTATTTCCTCACAATGCAAATTGTCATAGGGAAAGGCAGTTTTAAGACAGACGTATCCCACTGCTGCATGCTCCACTAAGATTTGGGCTTATACTGATAGTAATAGTCATGATTAGTTTTCAGCTTTATTTCTCCAAGCCCATAGTGCAATGCGTTCACCCCACAGTGCAATGTGCTCGTTCTATCTGCGAAATGGACTATGGCTCAACCAAAGTCGCCAGAGACATGGTTGAAAGTATAATTAGGTATAAACAATAATTTTTTCAGCTAAAATTAATATATTAAGTTCTTACTTGATTAGTTATTGAAAGAAGCTCCACACTGAACTTCATTGAAATTGCAATTGGAAATGAAGTGTTTGAGGCAAATAACAACATCATATGTGTTATACTGTGGAGAGAGAAAATTATTCCACGAAATGAAACTCTACCAGTATCCTGGTAAAGAAAGAAGAAAAAATTATCTGTGATATGCACTTTGTTTCTATTTATGCCAAAGTTACTTTGATAACTTGCTGATACAGCCTGACAGTTGGGGTGAGGGGGGGGGGGATTGGGGGCAACACACACAGTAGGCTTAATAGCAGTAGATGTTCGTACACATTGCATGCCTTATATTACTAAATAATTCATGTCCTTGGATACTTGAATGCCTGATAATTAATGGACTAACTAAGACTACTTACTTGTCCTTTTCTGAAAAATTTAGCCGCTTTTCTATGGTGATGGGATCATGATGTGCTTCAAAGCTGGTCGAAGTACAGTTGATTCCAATTTTAGTTGAAACCTATAAAAACAACTGAGGTATTTAAATAATAAAGCATGAAAGTCAAAACCCAGAGACTTAAACTCATCTAATGGTAAACTGAATGTTATCTTTCAATCTTTTTTTCCCACTTTTTATCATAACCTTGTGAGGTTCAAAAACAAAAGGAAATTACAATTTCTTAACAACACCTAACATTAGTAACATCAATAATTTTACATGCCCTGATATTATAATGAAATTAAACCAGCAGTAACCAATGGTTAGGAAGTGTGGGCATGGTCTGTTGCAAGATGGAACAGACATTATTGAGGATAGCGTTGGAGAAGTGCGGGGCTGTGGGTCCCTGCTCTTGATTTATTTGTAATCAGTTGTTGTTGTTGTCGTTAATAATATTACTCTTATTGCTGTTGTTATTATTGTTGTTGTTATTATCGATATTGTTATTATTATTTTTATTATTATTACTATTACAGTTGTTGTTGTTGATAATGATGTTAGGACTTCTGTTAACATAGGAAACTAGGTCGAAATTGAAAGGAGTTCTTCCTCAAGTGGCCAATGGAATAGGAATTTGGAAATGTAGGTTTAAAGGGAGATGGGAAAACCACTGGAAAACTCTTGGAGGGAGGTCAAGAAATAAAACTTAACTGAACGCCCAATTGGCTTGGATGCAGAGAAGACGCACTTTAAATGGAATGAAAATTTTATTGAAAATAAACGAAATTACTTACATAAGTCAAAACAGTAACAATTGTCCAAGAGCAGTTTAGTGACATTCACGCAACCAAGTAGTTACAGAGTTAAAAAACAATTCAGGCAATACTGAACGATTTCTAAAATTCAAAGTTCCTTAGAAAGCTTAGATTGTGAACTAAAAGATTAAGCCAGTATTCCTGATGCCCCGATAATAGAAAAAGAGCAGTGAATTTTCGCGAAATTCCAATATTATTGTCTGCGTAATTTAATTCCCTCGCTGACAAGTACGCGAGCGAGTGGTTCAAGAAGAAAAAAATGTAACTCAGCGAATACTGAACGGATTTCGAAAATTCATAGTTCCATCATGCATTATAGCTAGGCCGCCACGGATTTCAGCAAGAAGTTAGGTTTTTAAAGAGAATGTTGGTCTAAATTCTGTCTTTTTCTCATGCAAATAGCCCTTTTTAGATTTGTCACGGATCCGTCAGGTATATGTCACGGACAATACCGTCATGGGTTTTACCCATTTTGACCGTCACAGATGTTTGACCGTCACAGATGTTTGACCGTCACGGGTTTTACCAACCCACCAAAATGGTAACTCAGCGAATACTGAACGGATTTCGAAAATTCAAAGTTCCTTAGAAAGCCTAAATTGTGTACTGAGAGGTTTGGCAATTTTTTCTGATGCGTCGATGATAGTAAAAGAGCAGTAAACTTATGCGAAATTTAAGTTGTCTACGTAATTAAATTCACCCGGTGACATTCACGCAAGCGAGTAGTTACGGAGTAAAAACTTTTTCTCAAGGAATACTGAAAAGACTTTGAAAATTCAAAGTTAAAGCCTTTGATTTTGTGGATCAAATCACATATCTTGCTGAAATTTTCAGTTTAGCCTTTCCCTGGTGTTGACAAACGGTTCATTGTTGCTTGTATGACTAAACGCTGGACGTGACATGTGCTTCGGAAAATCACGTGAAAATTCATACGACCCATGCCACGGACCTTGAACTCAACACCAGGGCCTTTGCTCCGTTGTTTCATCACATACCATTCATTCCAGTTGGAAGAACAAAGGAATGCTTAAGAATGTGCCCAAATTTTGCTTCAAGTCGGCTCTAGTGCTGTACCCTTTAAAAACGTGCCGCTGACCACCAATGTCAAGACTAGTCTGCAGGCTCACTTTTGCTCACCCGCAATAAAAATAAGACTGAATACTGAAAAATAATTAAGTTCCTGAAATGAATATATGGCTGCCACCTAGCCTGAAAGTTAACTTCTGTGTTGTTCTTCATAATTATATACATGTATTTCTCAGCTCTAAATTTCACTTTGACAATTTCCTTAAAAGCACTTAGATTACGAAGTTACACCAAATAAATTATGTAGTTTGACAAGTGTAGTAAAGTAATTTGATATTTCTATTTCTGCATCTAATTTACATAGTAACACATCTTGTAGTGTGAGGTCCATGTTATCTTTCAACCAATCCTACTCAAAATCTTACAACAGCTCTTAACATTAGAAGTACACATGTCACTGATCAATATAAAACTATAATAAAAATATTATCATATATTGTATTGTGTGTTTGCAGTCCACTTACTTCACTCATTCTAGTTGAATTGCCATCCTTGCTTACTAAGCCAATAGTGAGATTTTGATCTATCTGAGTATCTAATAACACAGAAAGATATATGGGTTATTGACCAAGTGTGAGGTCAAGATGGCTGGATATTGGCCGAGTTCTTTTTTTGCGTGTTTATCGACCGAGACGAAGTCGAGGTCCATAAACTCGTAAAAAAGAACGAGGCCAATATCCAGCCATCTTGACTGAGCAAACTTGGTCAATAAAGGATTTATTATATGGCTTTCAGGGAAAGTTTTCTTGCGGGATACAGCGGGGAGTCCCGATTGGGCAAGATGGCTCCATCTTGCCCGCTCAGGTAGCCAATCACAGCACGCGATTTGGGTCATCTTGCGAATTGCCCGCTTGCAGAGCTAGCCATTTAATAAATTTTGTTATTACATGCAAAGAGAGTTCAGAATTGGTCTGCCATTGGTTGCTTCAATTCCACTCCCTCAAAGGAGCTAAGTTATGGTTTACACATCTTAAAAAGTTCAGCTTACATGTAAGTTCTTAAATAACAATATTAATTATAATAATAATAATAATAACAACAATAATGAAAATAATGAAAAACCAACCTTATAATTAATAATAATAATAATGGAATTTGTAGTGGCATTTCCACAAAGTGGCTTTTCATCCACTGTACATGTTTCCATATCGAATTAGAATTGAAGGGCTGAGTGCAAAACCATGCTAAGTAACGGTCTCATTACATGTATATTGTTTTTCTTTTTTCGACAAAAAGGTGCCTGAAATTTTGCATGCCATTTTCATTTGAAAAGAAAAACATCACCCTGTATTTTTTTCGCTGGTTTGCTCTGTTTTTGAAATATTACGTATACAAAAACTTGTATTTGTTGTCACATCAGCACGTGACTGCAAAGGCGGCAATTTCACTTCAAATCCTGCAATATATTGATCTTTTGTAATGTGCAACCCTAAAAAATGTTGATTTCAGGAAAAACCGTTAAAATTGTGATTGCATGTGAACATGCAACCGCAAAGACGTTAATTTCACTCAAATAACAGCCAAACGTTAATTTTACGCAACGCGCAAGCTTAGACAATGTTGATTTCAGGTCATTTACAGACAGTTAAAATTTTGATTTCACATCATCAGCGTTCAGGTTTAGGGTTATTGCTTAGGGTTAGCACTAGCGCTAGCGGTTGTGGGTCGAGGTTAGAGTTAACGTTCAGGGTTACAGTTAACGTTCAGGGTTAGGGTTATTGCTTAGGGTTTGGGCTAAGGACTTTAAGGATTTTACTTAGAGAACAGTGAAAAGTTCATTTCACGCAGCGCATAAGTTCAAAAACATCTACTTCAGGTCTAAATAGGTTAAAATGTTGTTATCATGTTAAGGCCTGATGGGGAGGCTGTTGATTTCACTTTAAAATGAGGAAAATCTTCATTTCATGCAGTTCGTAAGCTCAAAAACCTCCACTTCAGGTCAAAATAGGTTAGAATGTTGATTTCATT
>CM042754.1:14008766-14079610 GCA_022496165.2 Catalaphyllia jardinei
GGTCAGGTCTGGCTTCTAGGGACCATTAACTTACTGCCCGGTGCCAGATATAGGCTTTTCATCGGCCTTTAGACGAATTTTATTGTTTTTAATTGCCAAGTAGTAGAATGAGTCCTTATCTTTGCTAACTCTGTTTTCAAAAATTCAGGCGTAAAGCCCTGGTCAAACGGCGCGTGATAGTCAATGGTAGTCGATTCTGCCCATCAACTATCACCAACTATCGTTCAAATGGTCAAACGACCAAAGAAGTTCGTGATAGTTGACGATAGTTCACCGACAGTCGCGCAAGCAAAGTCACGAGAACAGCGAATTCCAAGCTCTTTCCGCGTAAAAATGTACTAAATGACGTCCCGTAAGACAAACTTGTACATGTATGAATTTTTTGCGACGAAAAAGGGCGGCAGCATGTTTTCTGACCACTATAGGGCCAGTGATTACCAAACCAGCTGACCGAAAAACTATCATGAACTATCATACGCGTGTTCGAACGAGAAAAACTATCACCGACTATCATGAAGAATTTGAACAAGCTCAAACTGAATGATAGTTGTTGATAGTTGGTGGTCAAACGGAAGCGCGCTCTCATCTATCATCGACTATCATCGATTAGTATAAATTTACCGTAGTCTATTGTGAATCCGTGAATTTGATTGGCTATGTTACCGTTTTCTATCTGCTGATAGTCAACAGTTACGCATCGATCAGTGCACATCGCGCATCACGTTTGAACCTGGTGTAACATAATAAAACAGTTCTTTTCTACGCGTTACTTGACATTTTTTTCCTTTTTATGAGACTACGGTAAATTTATACTAAAACATTTAGACTACTCGCCCTCGTTTTCTACGAGCGATAGTCAACTCGGCTGCGCCTCGTTGACTATCTGCTCGTAGAAAACTCGGGCTCGTAGTCTAATTGTTAACTATCATGGGCCGTTTGACCAGGGCTTAAGTTCTCAAGTTGGGCCAAATATTAAGGCCTCCAGTTTCATGGAGAAGCAATCTCAATTTCGGACCTGAGCTCTAAAGAGCAAAATTCAGACCAAACTCAAACTGAAACAATTAAAAAGCTATACCTTTTAATTTCGTTTCGTCGATCCCTAAAAAGCTCAATAAGCTGGGAGTCCTCCCCCCGGCATAGACTAATCGTATTTAATGTTATAACTATTGTGCACGGTTGAGCAATTACTCTTAGAACATGCATATTTCAATGTAGATATTAAAACAAAATGATTGTTTAACAATTCAACAGTGAAGTCAAGGTTTCTAGGAGGAAAGCCCTAGCCAACTATTAAAGTCGACAGATTTCGAGAGAGAGCCGTCTAAATGTTCATGGATTGTTTTAATCTCAAAACCTTCACGAAAACGCAAAATTGACGTGGGTCATTTTCAAACCGGATTGCCGCACCACTTTTTTCTGGGTATCACCCAACAGATAACGCGTTGCCATGCTAAATTTGGCCGGTGATTCTGAATCTAGGTTTTCTCCTGTGGTCTTTTTCAAAAATCTTACAAAACCTTCAAATTTTCAAACATTAATTCAGTTTGATGTTCCAATGCTGGTTACATTGTTAAATAACGTTTCTTGATCAGTCGGGGGTGTTATAACCTGCGAAAACAGCCCTTCCCCGAGGGGTGTTCATATGTTTCACATATAAACAATAGCCTCCATTTGGCTTTGAAAATATTCTTAGATATTTGTCCGCGGACACTATCTGTTCCGAGATGGAAGCGAATAGTTATGCAAGAGCGTAGCTGGAGGAAAACTGTGAGTTGTGAGGACTGATAATGTCCAAGGACAAATATCCGAGCATATTCTGTCACACGATTACAGACCGATCGCGCACGCGAGAAAATACTTGATGAATTATAACTGTAGTAGAATTCTGACGATATCATCCACTCCTTATAGCGGCAAAAAGGATCATGACACTTCCCAGCGTCCCAGAGGAGAGAGAAAGGCATCACTCTATTGCCACCATGACCAATATTCATGGACAGAAACAAATGCCAAAGAAGAAAATGTCCCAGTGGATGAGGCGAAGTACACGGTGGACGCTTATAGCCGACAATGTGAAGGTAAACTGTCTTCTGTTCAGTTTATCATTGTTAAATGATCTGACAGTCGTAAAAAAATCATTGAGGACAAGGAATGAACTAGTAAAGTTCTACAGGGAGATAAAGCAAAGAAATCCTTTAATCTTTCACCCCTTAGCCTCGATGCGATCAGTCCTTTCTCTATCCTCTTATTAGCTTCTGCTTGGGGAATGCTAAGAAAGAATTTTCTTATGAGCTTAAAAATACGTTTAAAGCTCTACAAAGCTCCTGCAAAATTGATCATATTTTTTCTTTGAAGACGTTTAAGACTTGAGAATTGGATAAATGTGGGTTATCTCTCTTTCAAACGCATCTCACTCAAAAAGTTACAATTCAAAGTAAAAATTTGTGATTGAAGAGATCCTTCTAAACACATTGTCGGGGTCATTGCCTCATTTGTAATGAGGTTCTTTGAAAATTATTTTTGGAAAGCACGGAGGTGGCTAGGCGGGAATTGAAGGGGACTGTTTTAGTCGGAGATACGGAGAACTTTCACTGAGAGAGTGGACCTAGCAGAGGGGTGCGAGGGTTAATTTGTGCTTCATCGATAATCAGAAATTAACCGTCTCGTCTGAGAAGCTGTTGGTCTAAAGCAAGTGATGAAGGAAGTTATACCAATTCTCACACATCTAGAGATAAACACAAGAGTTATGTGTATGTTGTTAAGTTTGAGGAACAAAATAAATAAAAACATTTCACTTTTCATTCCGATTTAAGGCCCAGTTTTTGCTCACAGCATACCGTAGTTTGTCCTCTGGTAGGGGTTGCCAAGTATGAAATAGTTTTCATTAAAGCACGCGAGATTTGCATTTGTTAATATTTACAATTTTAGAGTGGTGTGTTGTTGTTCGCACAAGGCATTTTCTTTTGCCATTATCTGCCATAATTCGGTACCCAATAAACTAGCTCTCTCGTCCACTAAAAAAACTCAGTTCTAGTGTGATCTGAATTATTTAAGGTCTAGAGTTTGTATTTAGGCCTTTTTTGTTAGTTCTTAAGAATAACCTTGGGATTTATGTACTGTAAAAATTACCTCTATTAAATAAGATACCTAAATTAATATCTAAGTAACAATTGAGGAAATAATTTAACTAATTGTGGTGGACAACCTAAATGGAGAAATAAAGTATGGAGGAGGTTTCCTTTTTGCCAAAAATGACGAATCCGCTCTTTTCCGGCCTTGTTGTCCTGTTTTCGCTTCCGAGTGGTATTTGCATTTTATTTCTTTATTTCACTTCACGATACTCCTGCAGTTGACTCTATTCACGCATATAGCGGCTTATTTAATAGACAGGGATTAGATAGGGTTTAAGAAGTCTACTTTGTTTTGTTGTCGTGCTCGCCGCTGATGACGACACGTCTGTACTATTCATTGTAACGCTGAGAACAAACAGAAAGGGGCTTGCGGCCGATCACTTGGCAGTACCTTATATTTGTCGCAGTATCATGATGTTTATGGTAAGAAAGAGAAAGTATACTATGTTGCAAACTCCGTCGGATGGTAGGCAGGTTAGTGAAATATCTTCTACGGTAATAAGTATGACATAATACATCGTGTAATGCAGCTGTTGAATAGCAGCACATTAGAGCGGTTAGACAACAGAACAAGTTCTGACAAGGAAATTCAAAGTTTGGATGAAATTTGAATGTCGCTTGCCTAAACTACTTTGCTCACAAGGTTTTCATTTTAAATTTCTGTCACTTAAGAAATCCACAGTTGCAGGACAGAAAGACTGCTCATACCCCGGCTCACAAATTAGCTGAAAACATCTTTTGCCAGTGTCCTGACAATCTTCAAACATTACTTAAATAAGTCGAGTACAATACAGCTATGTACAAATGTAACTACTTTTCTTTGATTAGTTTCACTTTACTGAGTTTATTACGTTTTGAAAACTTCATAAAAGCAATTCTGCAACAGGTAATTGAAAGAAACACGAAGTACAGTTTAAACGTGCCATGCGTTGCCAACGTTTTAACATCGCTGCTAATGTATAAGCAAACATGGTTTCCTTAATATTCACATTTTAGTTTAACCTGTCGCGTTTATGTCAGATAATGAATGCTTTGAAGTCGCCAGAGCTCTAAGTTTATTAAATTTTCATTTATTTAAAGCGTGATGTTGTCAGGACTTCGTTTATAAGAAAGAATTTCGAGCTTTTAAACGTAGACACGATCAACCAGTGTCCGTTGTTATTGCACTGTTTAACAATGAGATTAAGAGATTCAGATCTTTGTAGACGACTACTTGTCGCGTTCTAAAACATGGTCACAAGTAATGAAAATAATAGAGCAAAAGAAAAAGAATTATTACGGATAAAATCCTCTTAAACTTCAACTTCAATAATTGTTCCTTTTAAGAGCTCCACTTAAGATTTAATTACAATGGGAAGATGTAATTTTCCAGTTAACAGCTACAGTTTATGAAAAGGTCTGTAAGATAGCGTAATGCGTATGTCAATACAGCTTTGCTTTAGGCACGACTCCAGGCACCGAAAACAAAGAAACAATTACCCACGACTGTTTAACAAATTGACGTCAGTTTTTTCATGCGTCTTTGTCTGGATCATATCCGCAGACTTCTTTGACAATGTTATGACGAAATTCATTGTCAGTAATAGGACAGACGTATAAAAAACTGCTGACGTCAATTTGTTTTACAATAATGAACAAATTGTCAAATTACATTTCATTGTCCGCTCTTGCTCGTTAGCGCATTCAATAAATTATAAATTCATGTGACTGTCCGCTTATGGACAATGAAAATTACCAAATCAACGCGCGAGAATTTCTGCAGTTAACGTAAAATTCAAGTCTTATCAATATGGACTGAAATCACATGTACAATCGACCTAATTCGTTCTAATGACTTCGTCTTACTGGAGACAGGCGAGCAAAAAAAGCTGTAACCAACAGAAAGATAAAAGTGGCAACAGAAAAATTGATAGAGAGCCCTTAAAATAAGTTTATTTTAGTGTCGTATGTATTTAGCACTGTAGTGCTAATTAGGAACACTGTAAAGAACTAACTGAATATTTCAAATAGAGAACATAAACTATTAAGAATTCGAACTGGTGGGAGGCTAACCAGTTGGCTACTTACACAACGCGGTGAGGAGTTTAACTCGGGACTACCGAGAACAAATCCAGATAGCAGTAGGGTGGAGGATTTGAACCAGGGACCTCCAGATTTCAAATCCAGCTCCCTAAACCACTCGGCCACGCTGTCTCCTTGGGAACTGGGAAGAAGCATCACCATTTTTGGAACACCAATGTTTGTATTTTGTCGCCACTCCACAACAAATAACAACACAGCATAGCTGAACCAAATAAGTTTATTTTGAGACAGCCTGGCGAGAACCAACCCGAACACTGTATAGCACAAACAATTTACAATTTACATGACTTAACCCAGAAAAGCAAACACCACACTAGTTACAAGTCATTTGCTAGTGCCAGTAGGGCTGGTGAGCTACAACACTCTTGCTACTGAATACACAAAATCTTTGGCCTATTTCTCTGGATAGGCACTAAGCAGTCTTGGTACCAGTTAGGCTGGGGACATCAGCTCCGACATTGCATTTGACTATTATAATAAGATAAACATACGATCTTGGGCAACTTCACCAAATGTTCTCATTACAATCTTTGTGCCAGTTAAGCTCAACTCCGTCATAACATTAAACTATAATATATAAACAGGCCATCTTGGCCTACATCCCCACATCAGCTCTCAAGCTTTGTGCCAGTTAGGCTGCCAGTTAGGGTGGGGAACATCAGCTCCGACATAACATCATGACTTAACCTAGAAAAGCAAGCAAGGATAAAACAATCTCCACACTTACAAGTCATTCGCTAGTGCCAGTAGGGCTGGTGGGCTACAAAACTCTTATTACTGAATACACAAAATATTTGGCCTATTTCTCCGGATAAGCACTCAGCAGTCTTGATACTAGTTAGGGGCTGGAGGACATCAGCTCCGACATTGCATTTGACAATAGGATAAACGTGCCATCTTGGTCTACTTCCCCCAAAAAGTTCTCATGACAAGCTTTGTGCCAGTTAGGCTGCCAGGCTGCCAGCTAGGCTGGGAAACATCGCCTCCGACATTACATTTAACTATAACATAAATATAGCCATCTTGGCCTACATCCCTATATCAGCTCTCAAGCTTTGTGCCAGTTAGGCTGGGGATCGTCAACTCCTACTTACAATGTAAATAAAATGCAATATAAACCTAAAGTACAAAAGAACAAGAAAACGAAGAAAAACTTAACCTAGTAAAGCTGAGCAACCGCTAGCAAAGCAAATGCGGTTTGAACGGAGGCCAGAAAAAAACCTGCCACAAAAAAACCCTGTGGGGAAAAAATGTGCAGGAAATCTGGGCAGGAACCAAGGCTCAAGCTCCAAACAGTTTGAAGCCCATCCTACGAAGGTTTTACAAAAATAAAATTAGAACAACCGATCCTATCAGACTGGATGCATCGTACCTGAAAAAGAAAGAACTAATCAAAGAAAAAAAATTAAACGAAACGAAACGAAAAGAACGCGGTTGGTTTTAAAGCCTAGATGACAACCACGTGTTATACCTAGCCTTATATATCCCTACATTTCTACCCATGATGCCCCGGCCTGGAATCCAGGCCCTTGTATCTCGTGCCGACAGCCTTATTCGCTGTGAAGGAATGATGGCCACCTTGGTTTAAGATTATTTATTTTGTAGACCGACGGATTCTTTCCTGTTCTTCATTATCACTCAAGAAATTTCAAAAGTTTAAAAATTCTCTTAAGCGAACTCAAGCAGCCAGAAAACAGTAATAATGATTTAACGTTTAAAACCTATTTCATACTTAGAGCATCTGTTTTCTCTTGTCTTTTAAGGGATCTTTGTTCCGACGAGTGAAACAAAAACTGTGCCTTAAAGATCCATTCTAATCTTGTTTAACAGATGCTCTTCTTCACCTCTATGACAACTCATTCTTCATTGTGCCGAAGAGCGTCTGGACGGATTTTTTTTTACTTTTTTGTTTGTGTGTCGCAAAACCTTTGGCAAACGCAGAGATGCATGGGTATCGTCTGTTCATCGTAAAAATTTAGCCTTGTCGTGTCCAGCTATCCTGCAAGATAATCATCCCCAGTTGCAGGGTTTTTCAAATTGTCATTATACCAGTTGCGCTAGGTACCACCCCCCCCTGAACCCCCGGACCCCCTGCATCCCCCTGCTCCCTCTGCCTGGCATCTCTCTAACTCACTTCTAGCAGTTGCCACCACACTGGAACTTCTGTTTCGAACCACCCATTACAAACAGTGCGTCCATTTAACAAATAGATTATGAGCCAAAGATTTCTGCGTTGTGATCGTTGATGAGGCCGACAGCCGAAAGAACTGTCACCTTGATTGTACAAATCGAGTGGATTCAATTGTTGTTTTATTGCAACTTGCAACTGCTTGCACGCGCTCATAAGTTCAGTGAAAAATTTTAGTATGTAGATTTAGCCAAGCCTAAAAGCGGAGCTCCTGGGCAAAGTTGTCCAAAGCCTGATTAATCTATTAAGCTACCCAGGATAAGTGAGAATTTTAATTTGAGTTTTTTTTAAACTTGGCGGGGAAGTTTTCTCATTATATTGTTCGGTCTTCTGAGTTTGAATAATCTCAAACTACACATGCAAAACATAAGCAGTGAAAAACAATTTTATACAAGGAAAATTTCTGCTTAACTTTTAATCCTGGGTTAGCGTTAACCGGCTCAGTTCCGAACAACCTGACCCTGATAACAGTAAGTTAATCTGGTTTAAGCCCGCGATCCGATCGAAAAAGCCGGCACTCGTTCTGGAGTTCTCTACAGTTGACCCCGATGAGCTCACAATTTGCGCCAGTAATATGGTTACGTGATTGTGGTCAGTGGATACCTTTTTTGACAGGTGTCAACTGACCAAAAATGGATGTCTAATATCAAAGATGTACTCAATAACCCAAGGCCGCATGTCCTATAAGCTGAAGAATGGCGGCCATGTTGTGCGACGTCGTCGTCGTTCGTTCGTTTTGCGTACGCGTCCGCGAACAATATTGCTAGCCACTTTTACCATGAGAAAAAGTGATTCACGGGTTTTTTAGAGTATGGGGCTCCGCTTGGCAGCCCGGAAGAGCTCCGTTGCCAATAACTTTCAGAAGCCGCAAAGTAACTCGCTCCGATAGGTGGTTAGTGACCCTTCAATTCTGATTTCGCTTCTTCCAGAGTATCCCTTGACATCATCTAATTACTTAGGGTGGTTTACCATTTTCGCAATGCATCCCATTTCTAAATGGATAGATAACGCATTCTCATGTGAAAACACCACATAATGAAAAAAAGTTCCCAAAAACAGATATAAAGACAGTAGACTGCAACGGAAAATGTAAAAAACGTTTCGAGACACCAACATGACAAGAACCGATTAAGCAGGATCGAAACAGTGGACAGCTGCTTCGCCCTTCTTGGGGCTCGTCAGCACTATGTGGCGAAGATATGTCCCGTCAGCCCAAGAGCCATCGCACATAAATTGCAAAATGACCCGTTCAGTACTTTGCACTAACACGCGTTGCCACATCACTTGTTTCGGGGCGCAAGAAGACCAAAGTGTCACGATTGGTGTCTCGAAAAGTAAAAACTAAATGTGGCTAAACAAGGCAAGCCTAAACATTTAAACTTTCAACCGCATGGCCAATACCATGTTTTGAAACGCAGCGTATCGGATCTCAAAAGACTTACGGTCCGAAAATTCATAAACAAAGCATTCCTTGACAAAACAAAAGCTCAGTTCAGTTTGAAAACCCCTTTCATCCCACAACGCGGTTAATACGAACAACGACTGAGAACCTATTGGATTTCTCTTCTTTTATTTTCTTGATGCAGTTATCTGGGTAATCACGACCCCTTAAAATAACTGACCAGGTAAATGATCAAACGCTGATGGAAATTATGTAAAAAAAAAGTGTTAAGAGAAGTGTATTCGTTGTGTTCATTTTTGTGTGAGCAGGAGTTGCCGGATAGACAGAAATTAAAATCCATCAATTATAATAAATAACAAATAATGGTACGATGGGTCTCTAAGGAGGTTCTGAAGCACTGGAGTAAATTTCGCTGCTTGTGGCTAGCATCAAAGAATTGAATAAAATTAACCTGCACCTTCCGTGTAAATACAAACATATTTTATGGCCTAAACATGTCATTGTGATAACCGAGTCTTTATCTCTAACAGTGGAAGCCAGTGTTTTCCACGGACAGCAAGACTCCTCGGCGTCTTCAGCGGCAGGTGTCTTTCTCCGGAGTCGCAAGCAAACTGATGGATGCCAAGAGCGAGTCTTCCCGGAGGTTAAGCCGAGAAATTAACAAAATGGCCAGAGTGCAGGAAGAGAAGGAACGCCAGCAAATGAGAGAGAAAGAAGTGGCGGAAGAGAAAGAGAAAAAGAAGAAAGAGGAGGAGTTTGATCGATCCGCCATTACTCGTAGGCTGTCAATCTTCGGCTCGTATCGGAGAACGTCGTTCGCCATAAAAGACACCATGTCGGAGGAGGTGAGTAACGGCCGACCAACGCACAACTTTCACTGGCCCCTCTCCCGTCGTTCACAGGGTCTCTCATCTCCCCGACCCTCTCTTCTCTCCTCTCTCGCTCCGTAAGGGCCGGGAGATGAGAGACCCTGGGAACTAGGTTGCGCACCCTTACTCTTTTATGTAGCTCTTTACTTAGATAGGAAAGTACTCCGCACTCGAGTACTATGAGGGGTCCTTCCATGGGCCAATTTATTTTGTCAATATTTTGCGATGGAGCCATTTACAGCTACTGAATCTTTTTCACGTTTATGAGCTGTTCAATCTTGGAAGTTAATCGGCGTGGATGAAAAGAGTTGGAGATGCGTCTATTTTTTACATAAATAGTAGAAAGTCATGCAAAAATATGCCAAATAATGATATGTCTAGACCAAATTTAATCAACTACAACCGTGGACAAATTGTCTTGGAAAATGGCAAAAACATGAACTCATAACCGTAATACCTATTGAATAAGTGCCAACACCCCCATTCCCCCATAGTCAAATGCAAACTTGCGTTAGATCAAAGTGTTTTGTCAACGTTACACAGGGGTGCATGGGGAGGGGCAAAATGCGAAAAAAAGGGAAATTTCCAACCCTTGTGACCAAGGTTGTAGTTATGAAAGTACACATTTCCCCCCAACTTGTTTTTAAAAGTGCATTTCATGAAGAGTCCTCCTTTCTTAGGTGAAACTTGACCTGTGTGTGTTTGGCATTAGATAATTAAAGTTCTTGTGGAACTCGTCGCCCACAAGCTGTTTTGAAGCCCACTCGATTGGTCAGGAAACAATTTTACATATTCAGCAGATTCGATTTTTAGCAGTGTCATATTGGATTGTGAATACTCGCGTGTCTCCGATCTGAAATGATTGCCTCCCTTGAAACTATCCTCGCCCGCGCAAACTTGCAGACCAACTTGTCTCCAGGGCCACGATCTCCCAAGATAGCAATTTGTCTATTTAAAAGTGTCTCTTTTATTACGTTTAAAATGGGGTTTAATTTACGGAAAAGGGTGATGAGATAAGGTCTGTTGCAGCTTACTGCATCATTTTTCTGTAATAATAAATAACGAGCTTTTAAAATGCAAAACGAGATAAACGATGAAAAAGGTAACCCAAGCGGCGTCATGGCAGACCAATTTCACAGCTCAGTGCTCGAATTTAATTGTTATGGGTCAGAACATAAAGAAAGAACCCCGCGTAGATAATCGAGAGGTTCATTTTAAGTGCTCTTTAAAACAACGGTGTCACTTGTTTTCATCTTTTGGAACAATGAAGCTAAGAACTGTAGATTCAGGAAGTCAAATATCAAAAATATCGGTCCATCAGGGTAATATATCCCATATTAAAGTCCTCAGTCTGATATCGCGTGTCGCGCAAGTGATATCTTTCTTCACACTTTTAGGGCTTCGTAAGTTTTGAATAAATGAATAGAACAAAACAACCAACAAAACATTTTTCAATTGCCCAAATAACATAAGAGACCATTGTAAGATCGTCATCGAAGTACGCATCCAAAGTTCAAAGACAGCTTAATGTCCAATAAAGCGAGGAAAAAAAATATATGAAACTTTTGCGATGCATGGCGCAAAAAAATATTCCATACCGTTAATACGACGAAAACAAATAACAGGCACCCTACCCATTGCCACTGAGATACTAATTATCGGCCCTAGGTCTCTAAGTACCGTTATTTAGATGCCATTAATGTCTCCTTTTGATCTGAAAACGCCAATCTTTTGGTTATATTTAGAAGCAATTTCCATAGAAAGCTTGACATCTGTGTGACTGAAAATATTGGCTTGTTTGTTTAAGAAGTTCCAATCCTTTGTTTAAATAGTTATGTACAGTGCATTTTGATGCAAACGAGTCCTGCAGCTCTGATTGCATTTACACGGTTGATCTCGTGAATTTACATTAGGTTAAATTCCACAGTAAGGATCAGTCGGCGGCCATGGTGCAGTTTTCCGTCACATTGTGGTTGTTTTCTAATTTTAAAGATTTCGTTAACTGATGATAATTCGGAAGCCGATTTAAAACTTCGCAAATTGACAGTTCAAAAAATTTACACGGACATAAAATATTGCTACGCAACAAGAAGTTGGCGAGTGAACCTTACACTGAGTGGATAATTTATAGGTGTTTTGCTGGCAACAGTCGTAATATGGGAGACTGAATCCACTACAAGAACTGTGGAAGAGTAAAAACGCAAAGGTTTCAGACAAAGTATGGGGTTGTATAGAATACAGATATTTACAATTTGACTGACGACGCGCCACAATACAGCTACCGACGAATGGCGAACATGTTGGGCAGTAAAGCAACGGACAACAGACTTATCAAGGAGTGTTGGAATGAAACACATTCCAGAGCATCATACATTCGAAGCCAGTCTGAAAAGCCTCCCTCTAACTTCCATGAGTCTTCATCTCAAGTCAGCAAAGTGCCTCGTGAAGTTCAACTTCCTAAAAACTTGAGGGGGAAAGAGAGGGAGTCACTGAGTGAAAAGACAAACGTAATTAACTTTCCTCGCAATTTTTCTGAACTTCCAAATCTTTCAGTACTTGGTGACGACGTCGAACGAGGAAATTTAAAGCTTAGAAAAACATTTTCTTCTGAATCGGTTGCACTTGAAAAGCTGGTTGCTGTAAACATCGGGTCACAGAAAACCCCACCGAAGATTAAACAAGAGCAAAAATGGCTCCCTAATCAAAGTTTAAAGAAGGGGAAAGCGATGCCAAGACGTGCTTCTCTTCCAGCAAGTAACTTGGAAAATTTTCTTTCGGTCAACAATATAAGAAAACGAGCTATAAGTAATACTTCAATCGACTCGGCTGAAGATGGCGTGGTGCCCATGGCCATGACCGTCGATGGCAGACTTTCTTCGCAAAATTCAACACGCAAAGCCAAAAACGCCTGTCGAAGGAAAGTCAGACGCAATTCAAACGAAGATAATGTAGTTTTAGGCACTGAAGCAATTGAAACAGTATTGCCCGCAATTGAGATACATGAGCCGGTTGAAATTGAGAGTCATAATATCGAGGAGGACTGTAGTCCAAAGCCGATGGTAAGTTATCTTTCCTGACACTTTATATTTCAGTTATGGTCCATTGTGCACGTTCAGAATCGCGTGTCGGCCATCTCAATTATTCCTGCAGTCATTCAAATCTACGGGTCCAGCATTGTTGCAAGTAAAATCACTCTCTTGGACTCTGTTTTAATCTGACATCTTAGTCAATTGCATTGCAAACGGTGTGGGTACCTTCTGTCTGCACTTAAGACAGTTGACGAAATCAGACAATAAATATATGCGACCACAAATCTTTTGTTTACAATGAAGAACCTCTTCCAGGCTCTCTGAGGTACAGTTTTACTGAAGCAAACTTTGATTTAATACTGTTCAATTTGAAAATTGAGCTTGATTGCACTTTGTCAGTTTTCTCTCTTCATTCAAATTGATAAGAAAGAACTTACCTGTGTCGTCAAATAATTAACGCATTGGTTAATCCTTTACCAGAATAGTTTGCAAACGTAATCCAACGCAAAGCAAAGGGCTTCGCCTGATATATAATATTAGAAGCAATTACATTACGATGTCAGTGGCAAGGACGGGAAAAAGCTATTTCTGGGGCATGTCTGAGGCACTGTCAAATCGACGGAAACACTGGAATGAAAAACACATTTACTTGCATTTTAGCATAAAAAACAATTTCCGTGTCTGCCAAGTCATAGACAATAGCGGCAGTGAAATACGACCGCAAGATTACGAGAACAGTTAGAATAGGAAAGAAAACCACCTTTATTACTGTTATCAAATGTAAATTTCCTCTAGTGCTCGTTCTAACAATGATTTAACAAAAGCCTCCAAGCCGAGATTCTTGTCAAATTTTCCTCTTAATTCCTGTCTCTTTTCTTACAGCCAATTGAGAGATTTCGCAAGATCGTTCAACTGCTGTGTTTTCTGTTGAAAATAAAGACCTCTATGGACAGGTATGGGAAATACATGTAAAATGCAAAACGCCAACTTAAATAACCTTTCCTACGTGGGCATGCCCGAACTTAAATCACAGAAATCAATTGAACCGATACTTGTTTGAGAGCACTCGATCAAAATGTTACCTCATTAAAGTTAAGAGATTAAAATGTCCACCTCATTGCCGGCTTTATAGCTATTTTGTCCCTGCCCGTAAATGACGTTTGGCGTAGGCGCTAGTACCGAAGAATTTTTTTACTGGCAAGGACTGTGAGGAGGCTCTCATGTTTTGCGACCGGAACAAAGTCGCGAGAGTTAAGTCAGCGAGCGAAGCGAGCTTGCAAGGGGCCTGGCACGCTCACCGATGCATCTCTCGCGACTTTGCTCATCGACTTTCGGCTCTTGCCGCAAAGCATTAGAGCCTCCTGCTCTCAGGTTATGATATCACCCACTACCAAGAGACCACGATCTTTCCGCAACCCACGCGTTTGTGTTGCGATCCTCTCACCCAGTTCTCACGTTTTTCAATCAATGATAGGGTTCTCTGGATAATAAACAAAGCAAACGGGCGCGATGCAAAATGGTTCAGGCTGCCTCAAGAAATTTCACATGTATTTTAACCTTTTTATCTCAGAATTTCTCAACAGAGCAAAAAGTTAAAGCAAGTTCCTACGCTCTCAATTGCTGGGACTCATCATCATACGTCATCCTAACGGCTTTCTTATAGGTTCCGGCCGGTCATTTGTCAAGCAATGGCAAACATTGTTAATCATAACAATTGTTCGGTGTCGTATTAGTAATTTTGTGTGATTTTGCGCGAAATCATTTAAGCTTATTACATGAGAACGTTCGATGCATGACATTTATTTACCTCCTCGAAGAGTAGCTGCCCCTTTAGTTTTTGAATTTCTCGGGTGGACTTGCTCACTTTTTAGTTGTCTCCGTAGTATCACCAGTATCATCATCATCATCATCATCATCATCATCATCACCATCATCACCATCATCATCATCATCATCGTCGTCGTCGTCGTCATTATTATTATCATTATCATCATTAGGTGCACGCATACGTACAGCTTATTCTTAGGAAAAAATGTCATTTAATGTTTTGTTATTAGTTTATTTTAGTTACACGAAACACGACACCGCCTCGCTTATCCGCTCTGAAAAAATGCAGCGTTGTACTAGCAGTGATATGACGTTTTTACTCTGTCATGTAGGAAATACCGCTCTCAGAAAGCATCCAATGTGTTTGCTGATCTTGACGAAGAAGCTGTTACCGGGATGGACGTTGACGGAATGGTGTTCGACCCTAACCACTTTAAAGCAGTGCGTGAGGCAAGTGTCAGTTGAGAATTTTAGCAAGCATTATTTGAGCCACAAAAATACGTGAAGTATTTCAATATATTGTTTTTGAGTCTTTCCTTGGAAATACGCTAATATTTTTCTCATTTTTTAAGAGGTTATTTATGTTATGTTCGAACAGGTACAACTCAGCCAAGAAGCTATTCATATCCTTTCTTTGAGTCCCGGATCAAGAACGGAAGAGCAACTTCAAACTGTAAGCACTTTGATCCATTATTCATGTGGCGGTTAGGACCTCCATAGACTAGACACTTCAGCAGATGTCGACAACTAATTGTCATCGACAAATAGTGCGAGATTAGTTTGTCTCCAATTAAACGCTAAATTTCTTTTTTAGTTGTCGACATCTACGTTTTGACCGTTTATTGCCGTGTTTGGGATTAATCGGTTTAGCTGTCAGCAACTATGAAAACATGTCACACATTTGAGGATGCGTATTTTGTTTTGAGCATGCGTAGTGAGCTTTAGTTCCCAACCTCTCGCCAACTAAGTAAACATTCCAATGTGTGGAATGCTCGCATCAGACGTAATTAGTTCTTGATAACAAATAGTTGTCGACAACGAAGTGTTTAGTTTGCAGAGGCCCTCAGACCGTACCTGCCACTTAAGCACAGTATTGTTATATCTTTAAAGGATACATTTTTCTCTCCAAAACTGTTTCCTGTGGGATTTTGATTTAGCTATAGCCGTTTCTTTTCGGAAAATTGGTTTTGATAAGAAACAACGAGCGACATATTCAAATGCGTCGAATCCCCGCGTCATGTGCAGTATTGAACTTTTCTCATTCTCATTCTCATTCTCATTTAGGTTAGTGCTTGGTATCGTCGAGGCAGCAAGCGAGCGCTTGACAACTGAAACGAGATTGATGTAATTAAAACTGGCCGACGAAATACGCTTTGGCAGTGCTACTAAGGGAACAAAATTATCTCTAAATTAAAGGAAAACTGAAAATCATAATTAAGATAGAAAATCACTTACGAGAAAATTATAACTCATCAAGAACAAGAGTGATTTAGAATGGAGAAGATTAACACGGATTGTAAAAAACGAATTCTAACTTGAAAAATTTAGGCTTAACTTTTCAAGATGCACAAATCTTTACGTAGTTCCTAAATGTGAAGTATCAAACCATTCTGCAAAGTCTTACCCGTTCTGTTGATGTGACTTGATTCACTCACTTTCGTATGTAAACTGTATGCTGCTCGACGAAAGTAACCATTTGCATTCGTTCCCAGGCCTTAGTCGCGCTAAAGACCAGCGTCGCTGCTTTTGGCGAGTACCCGCTGAAGATGCAGAGGCGGCTTGTGTCTGTCGGCTGGTATGAAAGGTCAGTAGAAACCTACAGTTTCTCCGTCAATCAATGTTAAATACGCGCTAGAGTTTGTTCATGTGATTGTCTGAAAGCTGAAGTAGAGTATTTCCCAAACCGGGGATCGGGTCTTTTACAAGCTATATCGTATGTTAAACGCAAAAACAACACTACTGAGGCGAATTCACCGACTGCCTTATCATCACTGACCAAAATTAAATGACATAGCTGCATCCAGCTCTCCTAACATGCAGGCCGAGTTCTTAACTGCCAAAGAATTCCATAACTACAGTTGTTTGTGACTGACAGCTCTGTTTTCTGATTCTTTCTTGACTGCAAAGTTCACGTTCGTTCTTATTATTCTACCATTTCGGTTTTAGGTTTGAAGCTAAAAGGGTAATTATACGACAGGGTCACACTGCAGAAAACTTCTATTTCATTCTTTCTGGAACAGGTAAAAAAACATACAAATGTAGTGATAGAAAACACGATAGCGCAAATTCGGCCATAAAATATACTAATCGCGAAGAACAGTATTCTATTCACCAATATTCATATTCATGCTCAGTTGTAATAAGATATGGGAAAAATGCCGGATTGATCAGCGGACTAAGACAAACTTGGACAGCTTGGCTTAGCATGTGTTTAAAATACGACCCACGCGAATTTTGGGTATCATCAGCAATTACATAATCGCATGCGAGACTGCTCAACCAGCCATGAAATACCAATTATTAAGTGTATTTTAACTTCGCAAATCATTATGAGTGTTATGAATAGTTTAGCTAGAAGGGTTGAAGATAAAGGCAAGGGGAGGGGGGAGGGGAGGGGAGGGGGAGAATCTAGTCAGCCGTTACGTGTATCTCGCAGAAATGTTATAAATTGTTCCATAGCCAGTGACTCAGTGAGAGTTCTTAGTCTTCAGCCAGACGTTGACAGCTTTGACTGAATTATTTTGCTGTTTTGCAGCACTGGTAACGCTACTCGTAAACGATACTGCTACTAGTGAACAAAGAAACACGACCGTCGCAGTTCTGGGCAAAGGAAGCAGTTTTGGGGTATACGACAACTTCTTTTCTATTTTGTTTTCTCTTCGGTAATCCATGAAGCTCACAAGGGTATCTGGTAAGCCCACCACTCATTCTTCAAACTGGAAGGCTAAGGTTTTTTGTCAGAGTGTTCTTCCCTTGGCGATATGGCTTCTCGCTATTGCACCTTATGCGACGCCTAGTGGCGTCTAAAGGACAGGCATAATCACACTTATATTCAGGATTGAACGCAAGTATTGTTTTTAAATTAGTGCTTCATATTTGGTAGGGTTATTTTACATTTTCATATTACTTAATTCATATTTGACAGAATTGTTTGCGTTTTCGTGTCTTTTTACTAACGAGGACACTTTGTGATGCTTATCATAAGGAGTTTGAATCTCATTAGCTTTCAGTCCTGGACATATCTGCATAATCAGCTTGTTATGAGAAGCGAAGACGCTTTTTTCGTAAATTAGTGTAGCTTACATCAGGTTTCCAGTAGATTGTTTAGTGCATGGGCCCTATGAAAAACTCAATAACTTGAAAATGTACTTTGTGTTGTTGAAATTAACAGTTTTATTGCATCGATGATGATAGTGTTTATCGAAATTATATTTGCTTCTCACAGGAATTGGCACTGCTTCACCACAAAACTCGAAGTGCAACTGTTTTGTGCAAAGACGAAGTCTCTCTTCTAGCTGTTTGCAGGGAGGTAGGTTCTCCACAAGGTACCATTTCGCGCCCAGCAGTTAATCGGTTTTCAGTGTTTAATCGCGAAGGAAATCGAAAATCTAACCAACCTCGTTCCCAGGGTCTCTCTAAAGTTACCGATTCACTTGTCTCTTCCCATCATTCTCTGTGCGCCATATCTTTCTCTCTTCCCCTCTGCGACTCCAACCGAATATCACACATCGTGTGGACAGCCGAAGAATTTAATCTGACCACATCTGAGGAAAGGTCTTTAAATCAATGCTTTCTTTCCCTTCGGTTTTAATGGAGAAATATGATAACTTTCCAGTACGTTAGCATTCCATAAATTGTTTCTTTTGATGTATCTCCAGAATGACTAATTACAACTTCAAACCTAAAATTTCATGTTAGTACGAACGGCATGGTACACGATATGCACCATTTAGAACTGGGAGCAGAGATAAGAGAGCAGAGAAAGCAGTTGATGCAACGAGTATTTTTTTCTATAAAAATTTTCCCTTTCGTATTTCTTGTAGGATTTCCGTGATATTTTTATGAGTTACGAGGACGGTAGAGAACCCGAACACATCCGGTTTTTAAGGTAAGAAAGCTCAAGTTCTTAGTTTAAAACTAAAATTCAGGACCGTTACAGCAAACTGACAGCATCGTGCACATTCTAATTTTGCAGAAGTGTCCCGTATTTGAAAGATCTCCCGCTAGACGATTTAACGACCAAGATCGATGACTGTATATTCCATTACTTCAGGTAACGAAAAGCCGCATGAATTAACTTCCACTACTTCCATCAGTGGTTTAACTACCGTCAATTGAAAGAGAAAGTTTAACAGCTGAACGGTTATAACAGGGTACAGGTTATTTACAGTTTGAATAAAGGCGTTGGTATGTAGGAGTAATGGCGTTTTTTTGTTGCGCATGCTGACATTTCGAGGGCTGGATTAAGATGAACGCCCGTTCAATAGGCCATTTCCGAGTGGCTTTGTGCCTCTGTTTTAAACCGAGTCCTCGCGCAGACATTTGATATGAAAATGACTTTGATTTGCATGAAAATGATCTGCAGGTGAAACAGGTCTTCATATGAATGGTACATATGAATGTTGTGCCGCGTAGCACTATGAACACAAATGATGTAACAGAGAATTACCTCTGAAGTGTAAATTTTAGTGCTAATTTAACCCATGAATAACCCACTAGGCGTTAGCCCTAGTAAAGGGAATCAGGGAACCACACGAGGCACAACATTCATATGTACCCTTACTTTCTCTTCGCCGCGATTCACCATCTAAATCGACCCCGACTTTCTCTGGCCGACCTCGTAGCTCAGTCGGCAGAGTGACGGTAGATCTAATCCGGAGGTCGTGGGTTCGATTCCCACCGAGGTCAAAAGATTTTTTCTTTTCGTCGTGTGGTTCCCTGATTCCCTTTACTAGGGCTAACGCCCATGGGTTAAATTAGCACTAAAATGTACACTTCAGAGTTAATTCTCTGTTACATCATTTGTGTTCAAAGTGCTACGCGGCACAACATTCATACGTACCCTTACTTTCTCTTCCCCGCGATTCACCATCTAAATCGACCCCGACTTTCTTCATATGAATGGTTTCCCAGGAAGACTCGTTTTGATACAGAGGCAGAAGGCAACCAGGAAATGGTTTCTAACCAAAGACGCCTTCTGGATAAACCCGAAAAACGCTTAGTCGAAGGAATTTTAATTAAAATAAGTCTGCAGCTACTTAATTGCAGATTTTGTCGGTACATAAACGTTTTCTTCGCGTTATCTTATTTTCTTCTTGTACTTTAGACGAGGTGTGGTGATAGTGAAAGAAAGCAAGACAAAATGGATCTACGTGGTAAAAACGGTACGTACGTGTGCGTAGGAAAATGAAACATGTCGTAATTTTATGCATTTTGGGTAGAATACATATCTGAGTGTCTAGATGGAGTTAATTGTGTTGCAGTGGGGAAGGGGGGGGGGGGGGGCAGAAATTTAACCGCTGGGCGTAAAAAAATGGAACATTTTAACCGTTAGCCGTAAAAAATATTAGCCGTTAAAAAATTTGAGCCACGAAAGTGAAGTCACAAGATCTCTTCCCAAGCCTTTTCGTGTCTTGTTTTGTGGCTTGTAATCTATATTGGTGTACAATTGTTGTATTGATACCATTTTGTCCCCCAAGGACCTTAGATGTGTTTTAAAGTACTGAAAATAAAGTTCTAACTTAAAACTCCACCACCCCAGTGAGACGCTCATAACATCTGCAGAAGTTTGTCACCAGAAAAACTTCCCAATCAAATTAACAAATTGACATCAGTTTTTCATGCGTCTGTCTTGTTATTGATGATGAATTTCGTCAAAACATTGACAAAGTAGTCTGCGGATCCACGAGGCGATAGCCAGGCGTGAACTAAAGTATAACGTGCAACTCGATTGGTCCAACCAAATTATTAGTCTATTTGACTGGACAATTCAAACCGTGAAGTGATATGATGTCATTTCACTGCAGTGAGATGATATCATATCACTTCACGGGTATAATTTTTAGTCACGGCTTTATCACACTGATATCCACACTTGCAATACATCTTTTCGCTCGCGCGCGATTGGTCTAAACACGTCACGTGACCGAATATTCCCCAGCTAAAACTGGGGGGATATCCAAGAATATACCCCAATTTTCAAAACTGCGCGCTTTGCGAAAAAGATTTGAAGGATAATAAACACGATAGCCTCCATTTGGGGCGAAAATATGCTCGGATATTTGTCCTTGAACATTATCTGTTCCTCGAAGCTCACAGTTTTCCTCGAGCTATGCTCTCGGAAAACTGTTAGCTTCTTGGAACAGATAATGTCCGCGGACAAATATCGTAGCATATTTTCGCGCCAAATGGAGGCTATTGTTTATATAATATGTAATAAAAACATTTATCATATCTCCTTCGTTCCCAGGGTTCTTGCAGAGTCTTGACTCACTTATCTAAAAAGACGGCGAAGCTAAACAGGTCAGCGGTTAGTCCAGATAGACAGAAAGCAGTCCTTCCCGTGATTCCCGTCGACGAGACAGATAGGAGAAAAGCGCTGTACACAGGTATCGTGGAGATCTTCTGCATGGCGAATATTTCTGGTTTTTAGAATCCCGCAGAGTCTTACATAGTTCGATTTTTTATTTTATGTTGCCGAGTTCTCAGCTTGGTTTATGAAAAAAGGGTACATGTTAGAGAGCATTTTCATATTCCTGAATGACCGGGAAGCGTGAAATAGTAATTTTTTTTCCCGAGTGGTGATTCCATCACTAAAATAAGTTTGGGAAACGAGTAACGACACATACTCGTTGTTGGTAAGAGAAAATGAGCGCGAGCTGAAAAAGGCATTGCGTGACACATTGACGCGAGCAACGTGGTATGGTCGAGTATGGACTCTAAAAGACTTCTGTTGTTTTAATGTCTCAATGTTATGATATAAAACAAATGGTAAAAGCCATAGCGTGTACTATTGAGTTTTATATAATAACCCAAGTTTTTCTCGCATTTTGATTGGTTCTCGCCTATGATCTATTATAGGACAGATGCACGATTGACGTCATCATTACAAAGTTTTTCCCTCTGCCGTTTTAAAATGGCGGAAAGTTTTGAGAATTAGGATAGTATTTTACGTGACTGGGTAACAGATAAGGTATAAGAAAAGTCTTGCCGAGGCATTGAACAGGTTCGAGAAGCCAGAAAACGAAAGGTAAAGCCGTTTCTTTGAGAAAATGATACAGAAATAATTTTCTATTAGCCTCAGTCGGCAGTCGAGCGAGACTAAACCACGCACAAACTTGGTCTTGGTAAGCCTACGTTCTAAATACACTATGATAAGGGATACACCAAGTACTTACCGTTTTTCCGAATAATTTTCTGTGAAATGAATATAAGAGCCGGTTTAATTCGTAATGAATCTTTTTTTATTGCATTGTGTTTTCCCTTATTTTTGACACCCGTCATTGCATAATAAAAAAAATGCATACTGACCTTGAAATCCAATCTGTTCGATCCCGTCAGTTACGTGAATCTTTTATGGGCATGCATGGGTTTCTTTTTTCTACTTGCGCAAGAATTAAAAAGTAGAGGTATGACGATGATATCCGACAAGATTCTGCCATCTCAGCAACATTCTAGTGTCATCTCTATTTGTAATCTCTTAAATTAGAAAATCTTTAGCTTTTTCTTAAAGGAATTTAAGTTGGATTCAGAATTACAATCAACAAGCGAAGCACTCCATATATATTTGAAATCCTACAAAAAAATTTCCTGAAAAGAGATGTTCTAACACTGATTAGCATGATTCAAAAATCACCCGGATGAACCACTGTGCAAATGACCAGTGGGTAGCGATATTGTAATTACGCTTTTTAAACAAGCTATCTGCTTGTTTAGCCTGTTTACTGAGAAAGGAAGCATATGCGCGACAATAGAAACAATAGCCCTTTTCATGGTTAATTTTTCCCCATTTGCATTAAAATGTAATCCAACGTGGATGCGAGGCTATTTCGGGCTAAAATTACAAAATAGCCTGAAATTGCCTCGCATACGTGCTAGATTTTATTGTAATGCAAATGAGCAAGGTTAACCGTGAAAAGGGCTATTGAAAAAATTTAAGCAAAGGTGAACTAAATGAAACGGTCGTCATAGAATCGAAAAGGCGGTAAAATGACATCAATAACTGATATTGGCTTGGGTCTTGTCAACTGCAGGTGGATATTGCCACTTGTTTTCAGGAGGTAACTCTTCCTAGTTTCGACTGGCATATTTTTTGGCATATTAGATACGCTATGAAAAATTACAAGAAAAGTTAACTTGTCAATCCAATTTTCCCGAATTTTCGACCACATCCATTTTGATCAAAATCAGTTTAATTCAGGACTTTTATTTACACAGAACAACGAAACAATTATAGATGTTAAGTGAGATAAAGGCTGGAATCGCAATATTTGGATATACGTTGTCGAATTAAGGATTTCTGTATTTATTTTTATAACACTTTTAGATTATAGTGCATAATTTATGTGTAATTACTGGTACTTGGGAAAACTAAACCTTTCAGAGCAACGATGGCAACGGGATCAGTCCTAGAAAAGTTCTTATCGGTAGCGCTCGACCATACTACATTGTCTTGTAAACATAAATGAAATATTACAGGCAAAATCACCGGAAATTATAGAAGAAACTCTCAAAATAATGCCCTCATCATTAACGTTGACACGCCCACACCGCTATTGAGTTAAACCTTGCCTTTGTTTTAGATAACTGCCCTAATTTGTGCCATAAACTTCACTACTATATTTTAAATACAGCTAATATTGTAGAACGTCTATGTTAAGTTATGTAATGAAGATCTAGGCTAGAGAAATTTACGCATGCTCATTTAACTTCTTTATTCATAAAATATTAAAATGGCGTGGTGCGACCAAGTTTCCTTGATGTACGATATTGCTAACAGCTGACTTTAAAAATTTAAGTAGTCTTTTAAGGACTAGATCATGGGGAAGGTCCGTAACTTCATCCATATCCGGGTCAGGCTGTGATAACCGTTTATATCGAGGCGGTCACAGCGGCGAGATTTGTTCCACCTGACGTCTGAGTCTAAGAAGGAAAAAATATAAGACGAAAACATGTTCTCATATGAGCATTGTATAATGCCATTCGATCGGGATTTCACTTGGTAACCGATTGTTCTTTATGGATCAATATTTACTGGTGAACTTTCTGTCGTTATTCACTTTTGATCCTTTCACGTCCAAGCAAGGGAGTTTATCGAAATCGAAGATAACTTGGCAATGAATCAGGTCTTTATTAATCCATTAAACTTGTTATTTTTAAGTGTTCCTACCGTTTGACAGAGGCGCTCGTCGTTTTCTTCAGGACGGTGCTGATTATGAGTACAAGCAGTGAGATTCTCGGAATTCCTCCTGTTGTTCCGCTCTCTTGTTCCTGGTGGGCAATTGTGAGAATGAACCACCGGCTGAGGTGTCGGCTGACACTTTGTAAAACCTCGGGGTCTTTTGGCGATACATGTATAAAACACACGCAGGACCAAAATGGACATGAAAACAAATGCTAAAAGGATCATCATATCGCTGTCATTCACCTCCATTGCGAAGTGCATAAAAAAGATCAGGATGAAGATGTGGTCCTTCGACTTCTTGCAGACTTCTTGCACCGATCATAAATCCAAGTTTTGTCCATCCCCATTGGACAAAATTTTTTTGCCACCCGCTACATCAGTATGCTATTATCACCTGCAGGTTACAAACGTGGATCAACTGCAAAATGCTTTCTCTTGATTTCTTACGATTCGTACCTCAATCTGAATTTTAGCAAAAAGAACAAAGTTGAATGGGTGTGACTGAGCTTTTGATGTAATATTCCAAAATAATGATGTAATATTCCAAAAACCTTAGGTGCAATTTATGGTAATTTGAATCAGGCTACAATTTGAATACCAAAATATGAAGAGTTGGTATTTTTAGCTTACGGACTGCACCAGTGTCATTTCCTTTGCTTGAGATCCGCCCAGTAAAAGTCAAATTGCTGTAAACAACGAATGTATTGCTATTAACAAGGGTTTCAAAATGAATCATCAGTTTAATATCTGTTAATCTGTTATTGTGTGTTCGAAATCTGTGGTGAAAACACAGCAATTACGATAAGTAAAGATTCTACTAAGTGGCAATTATGTCAATAGGTTTATTTTCTTTCGTTTCAGCCGCTGGTGATCGTGTCAGGCCCATTTTGTGGTCCCCAGATATGAAACGACCCAAGACAGAACCTTCGTTGTCTTCAAAGAATAGCCACGACTTATCGTTACCCGTGTTAGTTGGTGAACCAGAGAAATTTAAGGTAAGGGTCTAAACTGAATTTCAGGCCGGGGGACAGCTGAGCAAGATTTCCGTATAACCCCATACATTATTATGTATACAGTTCTTTGTTTTTCATTTAACTAAACAATAGCCAAAACAACGGTACTCCTGTGAGACTTATATACTTTGAATAACTTGAAATTTTGCCATTCGCATACTTTTAGACTAGAAATTTTTGCGAATTTTAGATCTAAAATAAAGAAAAAGGAAATGATTTTTAAAAGACTTACGACTTTTAGATAGCTAGCCTCAGTCTACGCATGCACAATACATTAACATAATGTTCCATAATGTATGAATTAGATTCGGCGCGACAGAAATTCGACGTTTGAATCGGTGTCGCATTTCTGTCGGATAATGCGACATTCGGCAGACATGCGGCAGGCGATTCAGACGTCGAATTTCTGCCAAAACAAATTCGTTGAATTGAATTCGACACGGCAGAATTGCGACTTATGAACCGGGCCTAAGTGATAATTATCGATAATTATTGATGACTATTCAATACCTTAGGGAATTGCTATTGTCTTAGAAAAATAAATGAGCGCATACATAATTAATCATTCTGCATGCATAATAAATGTGTGGGGTTATATGGAAATCTTTCCGACAGCTGATACAGTTCTTACTTATTTTCATTTTAGCAAGTATTTACCTTCATTTATCTTCAATCCGCAGAAAACAGCTAAAAACGTGACTTGGATGGGACGACTAAGTTCAATTTCTCGAGAAGGTTAGCTTGAGCTGTTCTAATTCTTAGGGTAGTCTTTCTCCACTATCAGGGAAAAATTGTTGTGTCATAATGTTAGAGAGGAACTTTAGGGTCGACAGGAACTGTTAAACAAGGAGATTGTCTTGCCAGACTTAAATTCGCTGTCCATTATGGACCGTAGGTCAGCAAGCCTCCAAACGCACAAATGAATGAGAAAATAAAGCCACTAACCTGTTAATAATCAGTTCTGAGAGAACTGCGTGGATAGTGGTTTAGCATTGTGCTTAACGAGAGCATACATTACAATAAAAATATGGCGAATGATCAATTTATTTTTCTCGTCATGCAGTCAGAGACAGTGAGCAGCATCGAGAAAAGATTGAACGGCTACACAAACAGATCAGTAATGTGGATAATCCCAGGAACAAAACTCCTTCGGTAAGTTCAAAACGGGCACTCACAGCTCTTTGCTGCCGGAAAAAAATAAATGATATGAAAGTTGAACATTCATGAGGGGGTGAGGGACGGGGGGGGGGGAGGGATTGTACATCTTACAAATACAAATTATGGAAAGGGAGAGATTGTGGGCTGATAATGAAAATGCCTTATTTGTCTTCACATTGTATTTGGCTGTTTAGTTCAGTCCTTGGACAAAGATCGTCAAACCATAAACATTGCATTTCGAGAGATAACAATTTGATCCATGAAATCAGTACATTGCGTCATTAGTTGTGATATCAATGCTATCAAAATTAAAAGAACAAACTATACAAAATTGGTACAAAAGAGCGAAGAGATAGTATCAGTGGTGCGATTAAAGCTTTTCCACTAGTCGCTTTAGATAATGTGCGGCCGATACCGGAATTTTACATGCGCACTTTTTAGCTCTTTGTCGTTAGTATTGCAACCTGCTTTCAATGTTTGACAAAACATTATAATTTCAGAGCGACAAGAATAAAACAGAGACCCCGGAAGGCGAACAGGTGGTAGTACAGATAGAATTACTGAAGCCCAAGGATCAGTTTGTAAGTTTTTCTTGTTTTGCTTTACAATGAATGCAATATGACGTTACATAAGCTAACTTCAACTTCCTCTTCTTTTCTAGGGTCTTTCAATGCTGCTCTTCGACAATCCTGCTGTCAAATGCCACTTGGTATGTACAAGTGATCAAAATATAACTTCTTCCCGCAATCAGTAACCCTGAGATGTTGCCATGATGCACCACACAAATTTCGGAATTGAACTAACTTAAAGTTAATCAATAGTACAGTGGAAGCTCGCTAATACTGTTACCAACGAGCTATATAAACAATAGCCTCCATTTTCGTGCCAAATGGAAGCTATCGTGTTTATTATCCTTCAAATCCTTTTCGCAAGTTTTCAAAATTGGGGGATATTTATAACCTGCCATTAATTCTCACGCGATTTTATTGGCTACTTTATATAATTACGTCACATGCCGGGCATAAATCGCCGGACAGCTATCACGCAATACACCCCGCCTGCGTCGAAGTTTATCCTCCTAGCACTTCGGTCGAAAGAAACAACCCAGCGTGAAAGAAGTTTCGACTTTTCATCTTTATTATTTTACGTACAGAGAAAATAAAGACCTGTGTCGTCGAGTCTGGTGATATTGACATTAAAATGTTGGTCGCAAAACAATGCTGTTCCGGAAAGTGCAAACAAAATTCGAACGAACTAGTATAAGATAAAAATTGCTCTGTTTTGGAAGTTTGATCTTGTGGCATCACGAGGGCTTATTCACATGATAGTTTATCAAGGTTTTGGTCCAATCACAATGGAAACTAGCACTAACCAATGGTTAGGAAGTGCGGGCGTGGTCTGTTGCGAGATGGAACAGATGTTATTGAGGATAGTGTTGGAGAAGCGAGGGAGAAGCGCGGGGCTGAGGATTCCTGCTGTTGATTTATTTATAATCAGTTGTTGTCGTTAATAATATTACTGGCTTATTGCTGTTGTTATTGTTGTTGTTATTATCGATATCGTTATTATAGTTATTATTATTATTATTATTATTATTGTTGTTGTTGTCGTTGATGATGTTAGGACTACTGTTAACATAGGAAACCAGGTCGAAATTGAATGTAATTCTTCCTCAAGTGGCCAATGGAATAGGAATTTGGAAATGTAGGTTTACAGGGAGATGGGAAAACCGCTGGAAAAACTTAACTGAACGCCCAAATGGCTTGGACGCAAAGAAGACGCACTTTAAATGGAATTAAAATTTTATTGAAAATAAACGAAATTACTTACATAAGTCAAAACAGTAACAATTGTTCAAGAGCAGTGAATAACAGGAACATGTGTAAGCACAGGGTCAAAAATGATGAAACAATTACTGTAAAAAACTAACTGGCTACTTTTGATGGGTTAAGTAAACTTACTTTTTTGTTCATGTTGGTGATAGAAAAAGAGCAGTTAACTTTCTCGAAATTATAGTTGTCTAGTCATTTGGTGACATACACGCAAGCGAGTAGTTACAGAGCTAAAAAAAGACTTCACGCAATACTGAATGGATTTCTAAAATTCAAAGTTCCTTAAAAAGCATAGATTGCGAACTAAAAGATTAAGCCAGTATTCCCGATGAACCGATAATAGAAAAAGAGCAGTAAATTTTCGCGAAATTCCAATTGTCTGCGTAATTTAATTCCCTCGCTGACATGTACGCGAGCGAGTGGTTCATTATTACCATTATTATTAGAAGAAAAAATTGTAACTCAGCGAATACTGAACGGATTTCGAAAATTCAATTCAATTGTGTACTGAGAGGTTTAGCAATTGTTTTCTGATGCGTCGATGATAGAAAAAGAGCAGTAATCTTCTGCGAAATTCCAGTTGTCTGTATTAAATTCACCAGGTGACATTCAGGCAAGCGAGAGTAGTTACAGAGTAAAAACTTTTTCTCAGGGAATACTGAAAAGATTTCGAAAATTCAAATTTAAAGAGTTTGATCAAAAATTGGCAGTTTAGCCTTTCCCTGGTGTTGACGAATGGTTCGTCGTTGCTTGTACGACTAAACGTTGGACGTGACATGTGCTTCGGAAAATAAAATTACGTTGGCTATTCACGTGAAAATTCACACGACCCATGACACGGACCTTGAACTCAACACCAGGGCCTTTGCTCCGTCTTTTCCTCACATACCATTCATTCCAGTTGAAGGAACAAAGGAATGCTAAGAATGTGCCCAAATTTTGCTTCAAGTCGGCTCTCGTCGGCTCTAGCGCTGTACCCTTTAAAAACGTGCCGCTGACCAACAACGTCAAGATTCTGCGGGCTTGCTTTTGCTCGCCCGCAATAACGTTAACGAAACCAATTAAGTATACTTTAACACTTTTTTTTCTTTTTTTTTTTTGTAATTTAGTGATTTTTATTAATTTCTGACACGTACATGTTACAACATAACTATTACAAATTTCTCAATCCTACAATTACAATATTACTCAGTTAAAGTTAAAAAAACAACAACAGCAAGCAATACGAAATAATCATCAAAACAAATAACAAAGCACGATAGAAAAAACTAAGGTAAACAATACATGGAGGTATGCATGCAGGCAGCCTATATCTTTCTTTTTTTTGGGGGGGGGGGGGTTAATCATTTTATTATACTTACACTACACATACCTGCACTCGTCACACCCAAATATTACAAAACGAAAACGCTAAGTTACAGTACATAAAAGCAAAATACAAAATATAGCAACACTACACTATCACTAACAATCCAATTTACATTACAATATTTTGTATTTACATTACAATTTAACGAATAAGCTGAAATTAACTAAATTGAAAATTCGCCCATTTCACCCTCAAAAATTCCATCTTTTTATTGACGCGTCCAATGTAATTTTCTATTTCATATTTAATTAGAATTTTTGCTTTAAAACCATTTATATTTGGATGAATCCGGTTTCTTCTACAATCCCACAAATAGATCTTTGCAACAAGAAGAAAATAGTTAAGCAAGGGGCAAGACCTTGAAAGCACACCAACTATAACGTCTTGCTGAGTAAGATTAATTGTCTTTTGAGTACAAGAGAACCAAAACAATTCGAAGTCTCCCCAGAAAGCTCTAGAACACGAGCAACTATATAAGAGATGGTTCAACTTTTCTGGATAGGATTTGTAGAAAGTACATAGGTCATCTTGGCTATAACCTATTTTATAAAGTTTGGAATTTGTATATAAGATAGAGTTAAATACTTTGTATTGAAATGCTCTCACATAAGGTTCTAGAGTAACTTTATGGGGAAGTACGAATAACTGTTTTAATTGATCAAGTGAAAAGTTAAACTCCTTTTGTAATTTACTAGCTGCACTTGGTAGTTGTGCCTTTTTGCTTATCAAAAGTGAATAATATTGTTTTGATTTCTTTTCCATTACATCAAAGACCTGATTATCAATAGTCAAGGTGGGGGACATAGTTGATGAAGTGCCAGTGATTATATTATTTTTTAGATAGTTTGGCACCGAATAGCGAAGTCCAGTCCATACTAAAAAAATTGTTTTACGAATCTTTTTCCCAATTACATCAAAGGACTCTGTATTGTTCAAGTTAAATAATACTTTCACATTTGCTTTGCTTCTCGGTCAAATGTTTACTTTTCGGACAATCTCTCAGCCGCGGGCATTACCAGCCGCCTGAAGGGATTTACCTACTCTCGGATATTGCCCAGTTATAGCTAGGGAATATTCAGTCACGTGATATGTTCAGACCAATAGCGTGCGAGCGAAAACATTTGATGGATTATAAGCAAATTTAGCCGTATTAGCGGGGTGGGGTGAAACCTCACGGCTGGTCTAAATTGATATATCACAGTTTCACTTCGAAACAACCATTCTTTAATATGCATTCCGGAACGTGCTTACAATAGTAAAAACATCAAAACTCGAATCATTGTACGCCATATTAATAATGGAAAGATAAACATACTTGGTTCGAGTGGCCATATAAACGGGGTAAAATTACAAAGGATTATACAGGGTGGTATTTCAGAATGTGGCCGTTAGTCGTATTAAAGCCGGGGGTGGGGCTGGCCGCATCAACGAGGTTTTCACCGGGGCAAGAAAAAATGGCCGAAGTGACCGTAAGGCAAGGTTCCGCTATTGTTGCTTATGTGCATGTTTTTTTGTGTTTTCTCTTCAAATTCATTGTATCGTAAGCATTGTGAAACTTACTCGCATTTTTGCCGTCGACAATGTCAGCAATATTCCTATACTTTTTGTGTAATTTCAGGTTAGTAATGGCGCCGAGTGTGTGCTGATAAAGAAAAGTTGGTTTCTTAAGCACGCTAACGAAGCAACACTTCGCAAACTTAGGAATCAGGTAATGAATGACAAATCATGCGAGTTTACTTTCAGAGCTAGAATCCCCAGCACGTCCGGGCTGTGCACTCGAACAACAAGTTTATTGCTTGAATTTATGCTCATATGTGAACACTGCACTGCAGTTTAGCTTCATACTGACTGGAATGTTTTATATTACTTGTTAGAAAACAGTCCTAAGAAAGCACGCGCGCTGATTGGTTAAAAAGCCTGTTTGTATAACTCGATGGAGACACAGAACTAGCGCGCGCTGTTGACGTAGTGATGGCGCGAGCAAAGAGAATTTACACTTTGAAAATCAAAGTTAACAAGTTGATTTCCTTTTTCTCGTCGTGGTGTTTTCTAAAAGAAATAGAAAACATGTACTCCGTGTTTGTATCGAGTTATACAAACACTCGTGAAAGTTTGGGAGAACTCGAAAAAGCTGTGGAAACACTCGCCTGCGGCTCGTGTTCCCACAGCATTTCTCGTTCTCCCAAACTTCCACTCGTGTTTGTATAACTCGATACAAACACGGTACATGTTTTCTATTTCTTAAATACGACTTAGCTTGATTTTGCTGGCCAGCTGACTTGCGTTCTAGTCATTTTTTCATCAATTCATAATAAGGTTTTGTCATTTGTTTGCACGTGTCAATGACAATCTCAAAAGCCTAAACTATTTGGTTACAGAGCACACCTTATTTTGGTTTTAGTTATATATTTTTTCCTTTTTTTCCATTTCTGCACTTTACTTGTTGATAAAGTAATTTAATCAATATAAGATTTGTAAAAAGTGCTGATAACCAGGCCACTTCCGACTTGCCTTTTTGCCCCCGCGTCAAAACCCATGTTCATTTTTCATCCAAATCAAAGCCATTTTCATACAAAAGGTTTTACACGAGTAACAGAGGCACAAGGTAAACTCGGAAATGGCCTATTACAATGTGAATGTGACGTATTCATGTGTATTTATACTTACCAAATATTTTAATTTCTTGTCTCGTGCAGATTCCTCCATATCCAAGCCAAGCTACACTGGAACAGAAAATGCAAGATCAAGCCAACTGGGACTCGTTCAGAACACAGACCATTAATACTCTTCTAGATACACTTCACTTATGACCCATCATCGATTGTTATAAGAAGGGTTATATAAATTAGAACTAATTTAATAATTGGCTGAAAAATTGAGAAATAACAGATTATTCAGATTAACTATCGAGTTTTTAAATAAAACAGGTTGTTCATCGTAAACTAATAACTGGGAGGACAGGTTCCTGGCTCACACTGAACACCATATATAGATATTGTTTATTGACTTAGTTCTCACTCCATTTCTCACCGCAGGAAAAAGACCCAGGTTAAGTGGATGACACAGTTTGTCGAGTTTTCAAGAACAGGAACATATGTATAATAATTTATGATTTTGACCTTTCTTTCAAAGCTGTTCAAATTTGCCGAGGAGCCCGGTTGGTGCACACCTTAACTGACAAGGTTGTGTAATACACCATTTTGCTAATGATCATTTCCTTTTGAATTGTGGGTAGATCCAGTCCTTTGTGGGGGCAAACGGCCAGTTTAGGACATAATTTGAAATTGTAATTTTGCCCGTTTGCCCCCACAAAGGACTGGATCTACCCACAATTCACCAGGAACTGATCATTAGCAAAATGGTGTATTCACGAATGGATAGGAAGTCAGTGGTATTTATTTATATCAACATAATTGTATACTACTACGAGTAAAAGATCTCCGACTCACGAGACCAGGCAGAGTTGAATTCAGATTGGTGGAATAATTTTTAAGCCTACGAAACATAGTTTTAATTATTTATAATATAACAAAATGGTTACACAACGTATTGATAGTAAAACGTGTACAATTGTATATAAAAACAACTTTTTTCAAGTTAACAGATTTCCCGCTTATTTATTTTTAACTATGAATTCAATGTAAAGTTATAGGAGATATACGTACCTATGATTATATTTATGTTTCTCCGATGATGCAATAAAAAGGAGTATTTTTTAGTACTCGTATAATTGTCATACTTTCAAAAGGCTGAGAAGACAAATATATTTCCATATGAAAATCAATGCTCCTATAGGACCTTTTAGAAAGAAGCAAGCTTTCCTTGCTATAGAAACCAAGCATTTAGATTGTAAAAAGAGAAACAAGTCTTCACAGCTGCCATAGCCGGAATTAGCCGTCTAGATTTCTTGTATATTCTCAGTAACCAGATGCGTCCCTGTGTAGGTAGGAGAACAAATATAGCCAATTGAGGGTGTTAACTCACTATAAATAAAAAAACAGATCTGTTTCCATGTCTAAGGTGTCGATGACAGACCAGTTTACACCTGAACTCAAATTCGACGCTCAGAGTGACCTTTTATAGTTTTTTAAAGCGCGTAACTATCCCGCCCATGGTTTAATCCAAACGAAAATACATTGTTCCTGACTCTCAATGGGAGTCGAGCGAGGGCGTCCACAAGGGGATTTTCTTGTTATTTTAAAGAATCCTTTCTCTATAAGTCTTGATCGAAACAGTTTCCACTTGGATGATTCATATTCACAGCGATCATTCGTTATTTGAATGGTGCGTAACTGCAACGAAGTTGAAGCCTTCGTACCTATTAACAGAAAAGGGAACTCGGTATTACTTTTAAAAACAACAGTATTCTCAACTGTTAGCTATCTGAAATTTCTGATAAAGGATACCCAGGTGGATGGTTTTAATTGATTCTGAAAACACACAAAAATATACTTAAATTGTGATCTGTATCGTTTATCAGTGGTAAATGGCTTACATTCCATTTCATTTAGCTCTCACATGTCACTTTGGGTGTTTTTGGATCCAGGCAGGTTCCACTCTCCGAGTAGCCACAGAACGCTGTTTAAGCTGCGTAATTTTCAGCATAAAAATCTCTTTAACCTAGAGATTTGAAAAGTCAAATAGTTGGGTTATTATTTTTTCCTAGGTAAAACTAACTAATTTTTCACGATTTGTTTCATGCTTGAAAAGTCTCATTTCTCCGGTTACAACAATCTTTCGTAAGTGACCACCAAACCTCAGCGACCAGTTTTCCAGAATACCAAAAGGTTCCAAGTCATATTACTAAGTATGCAATGACTGGCCCCAAGGAAGACAGTAAGGACCACCAATGTTCCGTTAGGCGAAGCCGAGAAGAACATTGATGTCTAGGAGAATCAAAACTCACTAATTCTCGCGGGGCCAGTCATAAAGGCTTTGTTATACCTCCCAACTGAAGAGTAGAAAAAGACTGCGAACAATTCGTTTGCTTTACACTGGCTGGCTCACAAATTTGCCGCGGTTTCAAGCTGCCCGACCTGAGCAGGTGCTAGTCAAAAGTTCAAGTTATGGTTTCCCTAGGGAGTTAGTGAGTTTTGTTTGCCCCAGAGTTAGTGAGTTTTGACCCGCGAAACGTGATACGTTTTCCTCTAATCGGAAAACGTATTCGAGTTAGAAGGTATAACGACACAAGTTTGGGCCTCTTGTAAGGGACTACCTCTCGTATAAAGCGACCTCGACTACTTTTAGAGCTAAAAGTTTGAAATTCGTTCGTAAGCTTGTAGCTGTGCGTTTTGCCGCTGAAAACAAATCGGCTGCGAGTCATTTCCACCATGCTATGAAAACTGAAAACGTTGAAATTCCTAAGGATTAAAGCGGTTGCCCATACTGAAGAATTAAAACTGTTAACGTTTTGTGACAATTGGGAAATATTAAAGCAAGAGCTCTGTGCACGAAGCGTGCTTGTGTTGTGAAATCTAATTCATTATCATTGCAACAATACAAAAATAAAAATGTTTTTGACGCCAGTACGCAAGATATGACCTGTTTCGGGGCAGAACCTTGGTCTGTTTGATCTTAGAATATCGCGGACATAGTTATGTCTGATTGCGACATAAGGGTGGCACATGTCGCGTGCATGCGATGACAGAGTTTATGACCCATGCTAGTGCGGCCCTCCCTAACTAGAGGACAATGGATAAAATACAACAATCACTCCATTCCCGATACCTCCGTTTAGCAACTGGAAATTAAACTAACAATTGTCGATGGTGCAAGCCGCCGAAAAACGATTTCATTCGATCCCGAAATTCGAAATGGCAAGTTACAAGGAAACGGGTTTAGTTCCCAGTTCTCCTCGCTTCGATTCAGGGTAAATAGTGCGCGACATAAGCGCGACATCATTTATTCAACAAAGGAATAGCGTATGTAAGCATGAAGCGATGACGTCATAAGTCATATCTAGGGTTCTGGGAAATAATATATTGGACGCGGAGTAACTAGTTTTTACCTGTTTGTTCAGCGCGCAGTGAAACACAAATATCATCAGACCTTGCAACGAGTTTGAGATGGCAAACATGTACTTAAAGAATGTAGTATCAGAGTTGAAAGCCAGAAAGCCAAATGTCCATGTGACCCCGAGCAACGGAAGTGAGACGATGGCCGCCTTAATGCCTGCACGGATTTTCTGAAGTTGAGTTCTGGCGAGCATGACATGTGTTGATAAAGCTTTCTTCAACACGATGATCAGTAAAATTATGTTGATCTGAAAAGTGAAGGGAAACGGAAATGAAAGTCACGTGAACTTGTTCTCCATCACAATAGGTCATCTCCGAGTTGCTCTTTCCTGTTTCAAACTGAGTCTTGGTGCACAAGGTGCGCGTTCACTGCCTTGCAAATCAAAATTATTTCCATACGACAGTATGTGTGAACCAGGACTGGTTTTGAAGCAGAGAGGTAAAAAGCAACTTGGGAATGACTTATTCACTTAGTAATTTGTAATGTAAGAACCTAGCCCACTCTTTCCTATCCAACGATAAATCACCGCTATTTGTTAACTGGGGTTAACAAGGTGATTCTAACTCGTGAATCTTCGGGAAGGGAAGCCAATTGCTTAGAGATAATACTAGTAGTAATCAAAGTTTATGAGAGTGCGTTCGACGCCGTATAACCTTTTATACAGATGCCTTACATGATTTCCCTAGCTAACTTTCAACGTCTAAAACCCAACCTTTTTTCATCAACAACCGGGGTTTTACAGAAAGATATTTCAGTGACAAAGTCCACCACTCTGATTGAAGAGCTCCCGGTACAAACTACGTTGCGTGACGACCCCAGTTTCCGTAGACTCACATGTATAATAGGACTAAAATATTTTCATCAGCCATCAGATTTCGTGCTAAATATTCTCACATTAACTTGTAATGTTTAAGTGCAAAAGCTAATTTGTAAAAGTACACTTTTTTACGAACATTATTCTAAGCAGGAAGCTCAAATATAAGTAAATATTTGCAATCGAGTTCTCGTTCATCGTAAACAAACTCCGTGCGACTTATTCGAGTACTTCCCCTAGCCTGATTAACAAAGTACACAGTATTTACATTTCCGTTCCCTGGTTCAGGTTCACTCGTATGGATCTTGCTCTCAGAGTACTGTTCCACCTATTCCAAATAATATTCGACCGGATACTACTGACCTTTTCTGTCGCAAATTGGAATTAAATCAACAAATGCAATCAAATACAGCCGGGAATTACAGCTGCTTCTACGGTTAAAGCCTAGGCGATCGTGTTCGTAAACATATAAAGTGAACAAGGTCTTCGTGAGCCGGAACGAACGTTTAAATAACATATGCATCATACTATTGAATATAATAGCACTCAGCCCGAAAATTCCACAGCAAAAGTATGCAACGCTACCTCTGCGTTCGTGAGCACGTAGAAAGAAAGATTAAAGTCTACATGGTCTACTCACGTGCTCACATGTTCGTCACATGTATTATCACATGTCTCAGTTACGGTACCAGCTTACTGGCCGTGACCATAGTTAAATAATAAAAACAAGCAGGCCGACACGTGAAAGAAAACGTGAGACAGACAAAGCACATGGTCGATTGCAATGACGTCATTTGCATCTGAAGAATTTGCCCCTGAAGAATTTTTTAGGGAGCCCAAATTTGTAACGATGAATACACGCCCAAAAATTCCAAGAATGTCGATTTCGACTGCATTATGAAAGCGTTCTTTGACGAACGCAATTAACTATAAGGTGGTTATTATAAGGTGGTTGGTTGTAGTCTTTCAATGAAGCCCTAGTGAGTGACAACCACATCAGGAAGGCTTATTTTTAACCTATGGATGAAACTCTAATGCTTAAAAGTTCCAATAAAAATTGCAAAATCCCCACCCAAATGCTCTGACCCTGTTACGATGTGAACTTGGTTCTGACGTTTGGCCCCATTTAAGTCGTGTAGTTTTTAAGCAATGCAACCAGGTAAACCAGACTTCGGTAATGCCCGGAAGTTTAACAATTTATGAAAAAAATGAAAGTTCAGTTGAAATGTAATAGGCTACATTTTCCATTGCACAGTATCTTGCTAGTCTGTTGGTCAGTAATTATGCAATAAATCATACAATGTTCTGATTTACCAGTAGCACGACCGAAGCAGGAGTGACAAATAACCATATTAGACCACTTTCCACTGTCAGCCAACAAGTTCTAATCTTTGAAGAGCCACGCACATAACCTTTGCCACTAGAAACAGTCAATGCCACTATTACAATAATTGCTGGGACACCTGTCAAAGTGAAAGATAAATCATATACTGAGAATCGGGGGCGGGGGAGAACACTCTGCGACGCCTGGCACTTTTTGTGTAACTAGATCATCCAACGAAAAATGACGTCACATCCGGTAAAAAAGCGTGCTGAGCGGCAAAATCAAATTTCAATCTGGCATAATCGTTCTCTCGGTAAGTAAAATACCAATATTTCGCAATCGGCCGGATGTTTTCACGTTTTATTTCGCCACGATAATCAAAATTTTGTCTTCTTCCTCGTCATATCAATGTTTCTGAAGAACAGGGCTATTAGGTATTCAAAAGCACAATGTTTTGAAGGCATGTTTTTTCCGAAATGTCGCCATTTCTTCGTCGCTGAATTCAACAGGAATCATCGTTTGCCTGGAAATGATGAATTCTAGGTAAGTTGGAGTCAATTAAAATATCCTTTTCTCTTAGGCATTCATTACACTAACAGAAAAGCGCAATGGCAGTGTTCTAGACGTGGGAGAACATAATTACCAGAAGCCCATTTTTTTACATTTTCCCTTGTCAAACACTTGAGAGCTGTTTATCGTACCACTGTAAGAATAGACCCACGCACAGAACGCGCTTTGCGGAAGTTTCCTGCCAATCGACACCAACACAAATTCATGTCTTTTGCTTAGGAATCAAAATGATGTCATAAAATATGTTATTATTGGGTATGAATGTTTTCCCATAGCAATTCTTTGATTGATTGACGATTCCATTACAGGTAGGGCGTGAACCCCTTAAAAAAGCAAGAGGATAGTTTTAACAGCGATTCAGTAATCTGGACATGTCGTCTTTTTTTCTCTGTTATGTTCCGTTTCAACAATGTTAATGCCATCAACACTAAGTTCCATTACCCCCTCCCGGCTCGATCCCATGTGGCCAAGCGTGCACCTTTAATTTCTTTAAACCCTCTCATTTCCTCATCTTTGAAGTCATTTTGAAAGGTTACTTAAGTAGTTTGCTTTATTTTTTTAGTGTGCTTACATCAAGACATTTCAATGTGTAAGGGAAATTACGAGAGAACACTAGCAATTCTGACAATTTTAATTTATCACTATTTAAATGTGCCATTTTAACAAACTGTTCGTAAAAAGTCTGAGAACAGGCAATAGATAGCAACAGTGACACCTAACAAATTGACTCATGTCTGACAATCATTGAATTAAGAGTGATGATGAAACATATAGTGCTGTGGAACTGAATAATCAGATTGAGTGGCAATGTTAGTGTTAGTGACATTGCGAGAGTGAAGCAAGTCATGGTTCTGTCCTAGAAGTTGACAAGTTTGTGCTTTAAAGATATCAGTCTTGGTAATTTGAGGGATAGAGGATAACCAATCTCCAAATAAATATAGAGTTATGGAACTTCACTAAAAAATGATGCATGCTCATTATAAATTGCATAAATTACTCCCAAAATGTACCAGAAGTTTGTTTGTTTCGTGGGTTAGCTCAAAATTATGAGGAACAAATATTCTTAAAAACAACTAACAGACACTGACACTGACACTGACACTGACAGTTTTAAATTACAGTGGAACCTTGTTAATCTGGTCCCCACCACATAACAAAAATCTGACTGTATTCACAGTGTGGCAATATTAAAGGGGTTCTCTAAAAAGTAAAGTGGCTGTAAAAACGAGGTGGCTGTGTTAACAGGGTTGTCATAAGGTGGAGTTCATCTCAAACACCTACCCAAAAAGATTTTGGAAAGTAAAAATTGCATAATCAGTTGGACAACACACAACATCAGGGCCCAGAGCTGACTAGAGACATTTCATTTCAAATCACCCCGCCCCCCTTCTCCCCAGCACACTCACTAGATAAGTCAAGTTTATCACCTAACAGAAGAGATTAAGTGCAGAAATAACAGTTTCATAGCCCCTTCAAAAGCTCTTGTCAACAGGAGAGGGAGTGTGGAAATAAAATAGACTAATCCTAGCTTAGGGGCCCGGTTTATATGGTCTTGGGTACCAGCGACAACCCTGCCCCAGAGTTTCCCTGGCCGAGCTTACTTTTGACATATTTCTTGACAAAATGTCATTGACCAACCATTCACATGATTACAAATCTGTCTCTAGGGCCAGACAACTCTCAGTGTGACAAGTGCCATGTAATGCCTACGTTTAAGATTATATGTAAAGCAAAGGTTTGAATAAAAGAGGGGAAATCAACTATTCTAGGAAAAACTCACTATGATTGAATGACTGAGGGCAAAGAGAGATATTTCTACATTTGATTATTCAATTTGGGTTATTCATGAATAATTGTGTAGGGTCAATTATGAATCGGCCTACAGGGACAATGTTTTTATGAATAAACACTTACACTTACACTTGCTTTAAGGGGAGGGTTGTCTCGTGTATCTAAAACTATATGGCCATTGGGAATTACCGCGATGGACCTAGACACCCCAACAGGACCTGATCTTTTGTACAGGACTTCAATGGCAGATTCCTTCTGATGGCTCGGATTTGAGAAGAGGAATAGAACTTTAACATATTCCTCGAATTTGTAAACTGTTCCTAAAGCTTCCAGTGAGACATAAGCTCAAGTGTTTACTGAACGTGAATTTAAATAGCACCGATCGACTAATTATTAATTAATTTATGCCACGAAAGACACCTGACCCCGAAGTACCAATATACCAATGTACCAATATACCTGTACTGTATCTTACTGGAAACAACAATCTTTAACGAGAGATGCAGGAGTACGGGATACTGACCTTCAGCTTCCTTCAGCATGCGATCAAGCTTGTCTCTGTACCAACAAACCTGACACACTTGAGCAAAGAGCAACAAAAACTCTGGTGACAGCGACTTTCAGAACTAAACGGCTTCTGGTAATTATGTTCCCGGAGTACACAGAACAAACTATGGCCAGAAACGCTTCATCCAGGTTGTTGTTAACATTATAGGCTATTGCACTTAGCGTTATCACTAAATCGAGAACAACAGAAACCAAAAGTCGGAACAACACCAGTTTTGCAAATGTGTAAAATCCGCCACTCGATGACAGGAGGCTCTCTGTTATTGTCCTCCAAAACAATATAAACTATTCTCTTTTCCCGAAATATTCGCTTTTAAAACGTCAAAGAAATGTGCTTGGAACATCTTTCCATCCTCATTATAAGATGAAACGAAACTGATGGTTTACAAATAAAGGGAAGTCTTGAGTAATCGAAACGCCATTTTCTCGCTTTGTGAAACGAGCAAGGAACCCCAGTTTAAACCGGATGTTACGTCATTTTTCGTTGGATGATGCATATACGAAATTTTCAAGAGTCTTCCGCCCCGCCCCTGACTGAGAATAAATGAGTTGGAACAACATTTAATCTCGATTGTAAATATATCGCAAATTTAGTGCACTTAGTCTGCATTTAGCAAATTTAGTCTGCATTTAGCAAATTTAGTGAATTTAGTCTCCCTGGCTGGGGCGAGGTCGTCAAGAAGTATTTTCACTTCTCTTAAACCTTTCTTTACTTTTTTTGTTTGTTGCTTTGCCTTTCTGGCGTATGCATAGATAAAAGGGGGATCATGGAGATCGAGGAGGCAATGTATACTTTAAACATATATTTCATATTTTAAACATAACAAAGTTGAGAGTGAGGTGACTAATATAATAAATCATTTGATAGTTAACTGCGTCAAAGCGGTTACCGTTAGTAAAGTATAATTAGGATTTACGGTGAGCAGACTGAGGAAAGTCGAGCGTTTGAAAATGATGTGAAAAGAATTTTAAGGTACTGAATCAAGGCTGATCGAGTCAAGTCTATTTTATCAAACTTTGCAAAATACACACTGTAAAACCTAATGTAAGCGAAGAAATTACTTCTAGATGGTTCTAAATGAGAAAATCATAGCTTGGGTACAAACAAACACGTCTGCCGGGCAGTTAAATTGAGGGTGATTAACAAACGGGATTAACTTTAAAAACTGTTCATCCCGACACACTGATCCGGGACTTATTTCCTTCAGCTACTCACCCCAGCCTAGAAGATAAAAATATTTGATCTTGTCCTCGTGATTTGCAGCCATGACATTTGTGATGCAGTAGAGCAGAATTCCTTCACAAAGCATCCAACAGAAGGCAGACAGTAACATGAAGTACAGAGAGATTGCGATCACTTTGCAGTAGGTCTAATCATTGAAAAAAAATATTTTCCTGGTTTCAGAAGTCTGTTATTAACCACTGGTTTAAAGTAAAATGTCGCATGCGTTTGTCGGTTGTATTGCGTTACATAATGGTTTGGACATCTTCTTACATTTTGTATGTGGCCTTCTCAAGCATTTTTACATGACGCCCTTTTAGTGTATTTCGGGATATGGGCGCTAAGATAAAAAATACGGAATACATGATATTTAAGCGGGCAATAAGTGGTATGTGGCATATTATTAGAACGGGCAAGATCAGATAACACGGGATTTCAAACAGGAAAAAATGTTACTTTTGTTCGTGGAATTAATGGGATACAGGGTGTGGGATTTCAACGAAAATAAAAATCGTCACCATTCAATAAATTAAGTCAAGAATCAGGTATATGATAGATGATTGATAGACAAAGAACCTCGCCAAGATTTAGGTCTGTGCGATTCTTCATTCCCGCGTTATTCGGAAAAGAGTTTCACCTAAATTTATAGAGCTTTGTATGGAAACGCCATGTTGGTGCCCTTCCGAGGGGGCACCAACATGGCGGCCGTAGAGCAACAGAAACATCTGTCATTGAGTTTTGCTATTGAAAGGAAAAATTATTACTCTAGAGCTCTGACACATTCAAAGTAAAACTTCTTCTAGTGCAAGAACTGTTCAGTTAGCAAAAACGTAGGCGATAACTGCTCTATTGACCTACAAGAGATCATTCTCGGGCCGCCATTTAATGTCACGCAACGCGTAAACTTAGGAATTCAAATGTCTTCTATAACAAAACGAGGAAGCGTCGTAAAACGTCAAGTTATGATAGGGTTTTATATCAGATGGCACTAAAACTTCAGTAGGATTGCTAATTTATTACTTAGGAAAATGATGACATCACATGAAAACAAAGAATAAAAACAGATATAGAAAGCTGTACCAAAGAGTTACAAACCTGAAATTAGAACAATCGCTTAGCCTTAATCTGTATTCAAACAACCTGACACAACACATGGTACAAACCTCGCTTTCTCGAGCTCTATCAGCGATAATAACCAGGACATAACTTCCGGCGAGAAAGAAGCACAAGTGTAGTAAGACCTTTGTGCGAACGGACCTGAGTTTCCTCCAGCAGATTAATGTTACTAGGATGGTGCAAGTTAAAGCCACCAGAGACACGGAGCAACCTACTGTAGATATCAGCTCCAAAGCTTGCTGATGGCTTCCTGAAACCTGAATGCGCGTAGATTGAAAAAGTGACTTTTTCAAGGTGATAAGGAACGGACCATTAGAAAAGTGATAAGGAAGGGGTGGGGGGGGGGGGGGGGGGGGGGGGGGAATTTTTTAGCTTGCACGAACTTGCACAAATTATTTTTTTCGCTCCCTGCTTGTGCACAAATGTTTTCAGACAAAACATGCTTTTTTAACAGTGAAATCTTGATTCATTGTCTATGTTTGTGTACCTTGAAGATTATGCTACACTCACAACAGATCAAAGGATATAGGACACTGTTTAACTCAAAATCTTTTCTAAAATGTACACACAGTGAGACAGCAGGAAGCCACTTGGAGTGGAAGGCTTCCCTGTGTATATTTTCAGTCTTTGCTCTCTGGAATTACCCTCTTCTTTGCACGACCTTTTTCCTTGGTATTTTCCCTTCCTTGGATTTTTTGGGCTTTTTTTTCCCACCACTTTTCTAATGGTCCGTCCCTATAAAAGAAACGTGTTCCTTGTTGAGAATGGAAATGGAAATCATTGTTCTGAGTTGAAGGTAGTGATAGCTTGGCTCGTGTTTAGCACATCTACGCGATCCGTGTTCCAGTTAACACTGGAAGTTAGAAAACTTTAAAGTCATCCTGAAACCAAGAAATAAGTTCAGCCGGGACTGTGGCTCAACAGTTAAATACTACTTCTTACGGGATTAAAGTTACCCTAGGGCTACATATTCTTAAAGTTTTGCTTGAGCCAATTTAAGTAAAGCTTAAGACTGAAAATAAAGATAAATCTCTATTGATACCGGCATATCATAATAAAATTATGGGATTATCTTGTTTAATGTTTGTCTTAGTTGGTTTATTTTAAAAACCCTGTAAGATATATCCTTTTATGAACAAACAATGAGGTCTTCTTGAAATTTAAACTTAACTGGAGGCAATTCCCATTTCCAAAACTACTTTGTTCTGTTACTTCATAGTGGAATATAATGGCTATATCTCTTCGCTGTTTACTCACCTCTACGTTGTATGGATCCAGAAGAACGGCGAACAGTGTAAAATGTGTACAGCGGCAGGTCGTAACTGCATTGGTAGATTCCTCAGTTACTACTTGACATCCACGTGATGACCATGCATTCAATGGGTTTTCGTACTCCCAGAAAACACACGTCCTTTTCAATTGAGAAGATGGGCTCTTGGAAGAAAGGGATGAAGGCAATAGCCACTTTTTTTTTGGGAAATCGACCTTTTATTATTTGCTTGTCAAAGGAGAAAGTCACTCCAAAAAACGTATACTTTTGTCAAAGCTAATAAAAACCTTGCACCAAGTTCAGCCATTCACCGAAGTTTCAGCCTCTAAAGTGTAGGTTTTTCTCATGAATTTCATTTCCAAACAAGCCCAGATCTCGAATATCGTTGCCGCCATTTTGAACAGTACCCAGCAGTCAGGCCGCGTTTCGTGACGTCATTCCGTCTGAGAGGTTTTATCCAGGAGCCTTTAAACTACCACTCTGGCCAATAGCTGTTCTTGAGCCATATTATTTTGCGCCAAACATGCTCCAAACTCCGAAATGGTAGCATTGAAGATATAGTGAAGTGGATAATCGCTTGGAAAAAAAACAGATTTTGCTTACCTTGTGAAGGATGCAAAGTCAGTAGCAGGGTTTTTCACCTTCCTGTCAATTTCGAGTCGGACTGAGTGACGTCACATAAACATGGCGTAGCTGCCAAGATATCTATCGAGACGAATTTCTTCAGGATAGTGGGCACTTCAGAGGCTGAAACTTCCATAGGCGGAAAAGCTAATAAATGAAAAAAGTAAGCTTTTTGGAGTGATTTTCTCCTTTAAAATATCCCAATAATGAAGAATTTTTTGTGGATTCCAATCCTGATTATGTTGCAACATCTCCTGTCGTTAGGCGCGCCTGAAGTTAAGTGCCTTACAGGAGGAGTGTTAACACGCTCCCTTGCAAATGATCAATTTAAAATTTCACTTTCTACCCTTTGTTCTCTATAATAAATGAAATTGTTCCCTAAAATTGTTCTCAGTTTCCTTTACTAGTAGAGGTATCCCTTGTTCCGCCAAGCTCATCCCAAAATATCCATTTTTCCCTTAAAATAAATGATCATGTTCCCTTGTTCCACAAAACCCACTGAGAGGTCCTGAAGTTTAAAGAAGGGAGTTAAAATCAATACGGCAATGATTCGAAATGTTAACATTTGGGCTAAAAATTCCTCTCTAGCAAGAGAAACTAGAATTATAGTTTCTTACATATCTGTTATGTAGGACAATTTTAACCGACGTGTTTAGGGTTTGTTGGCGGCTTCGTCCAATAGTACTTGATACAATGACAGATTGAACGGCAACACGATCGCAGGTTGTCGAGGAATCATTGCTGTGCATGTCTGTAGGGGACGTTATACCCAGTGCGCATGCTTTAAGTAATAACACTTGATTTAGAGTGTAGTAAGTGATGCTAACTGCTCCAGAAAATGACGGCTCGTGGAATATTCCTCCAGGAAGACACACTGAGCTGTACCGATGTACAAAGCAAGATTCATTCTTCAGTTCCTGTAGGTAGTGAAAACACACTCTGCATTAACTTAAGTTGACACTTTTTGGTAATCTGTCAAACACCAGAGAACTGGTTTTACCACATTTCTAAACACCGAAAATGGAGAAGAGAGGTGAGGATACTATGCTCACCTCTCTCTTGTTGTGACGCCCAGAGCAGTATGTATGATAAACTTCGAAGTTTGAAAATGTGGTAAAACACTATCTCGAGTGTCTGGTATGTCTAATCTAATCTAAATTTAAGGAGAAACAGAGAGGCAAAATTTCCAAGTTACCTTGTGCCTCTGTGTCCATTTGAAAATGTGTTCCACCTGAAGGTTGATATTCACATAAATGGCCGTTTTTATGCGTTTTAAGTTGACTAGACACCTTAAACGTCTAAGACGTTAAAAGCGTTGGGTATAGAAACGAGACCAATTTAAGTACACGGCTTATCCAGAAAATATATGTCTGGATTTATGAAAACGGTGCTAAAGAATTCGACTCCTATCACCCTTATTTCACCTTGATTTCACTAAACTTTTAGACCGCCTCCAAGCCATGTAAACGGGCAAAAAATAGAGAAAGGAAGGCAATGAAAGCAAGATAAACGGGCGAAGAAAGAAAAAAAAGGACTGACTTTCCCTTTAATTTTTATATCGTCACCTTTGGAGAGAGGAAAAAAACGCCCGTTTAGGCACGATTTCAATTTCACCTTGATTTCGCTTAACCTTTAGGCCGCCTCCAAGTTTTCATAAATCCAGACATATATATTATTAAAAAAGGACTGGGTTCTATACGCGGGACACTGAAAACAAGCAACTTTTAGCGCGCCAATATACAAACAAATCCGCTCGCTGATCTTAGCATGGCAGGCAGTTGAGGGCGTCACGGTTTTATACTAGACAGATTCAACGTGTCAAACATTAAAACTGATAAGAGCATCGTTTAGACGCTCTTAAATGAAGATGTTAAATTGAAGTAGACAGACGTTAAAAGCGTCTTCCTTATTTTTCGTTTTTATACTAGACGTTAAATTCGTCTCGAGACAGCTTAAACGTCCGAGACGACGTTAACGTCCCTAGCATGAAAACTGCCAGTCAAACTCATTTTCATATGAAATGTTTTGAACGAAGACTCGTTGTGAAACAGAGGTAGGCACAGAAATGGCCTCTTGGATCACCAAACACTGTCACGGTGATAATTCCCATTTTTTGAACTTAACGGAGTTAAAGAATTTAAAGAGGGCGTTGTATGTAACTATTAAAATTTTCCTTTTTAAAATTTCAAAAGGTAGTAGGTATAGTTAAGCCCCTTAACTAGGTTATTATTATAGTTAAGCCTCTTTCAGTTGCAAGTTAAAATATTTTGTCGCTTTTAGAACCTAAAACATATCCTTAGATGACTCTTTTATTCTCTACCTTCCCATTTAATGTTGTAAATTAATGGTAATTTTTACTACATACAGCACCTTGATATGGCGGCTTGGCTTGACTATCGTTGCAGCGAGATTCTTCGTCAAAACGGTGACGTCTCTTCCCATCTCACTCGCGATGTGTAAACCATAGTCATCCAACATCTTGATCAATGTTGAGATGACAATGTTAGGAGGAGTCTGAAAGATCAAAAGTCAGTGTGGTCGTCTTAATTATATTAACCTACTCAGTTGAGAAGCGCAAAACACGAATTCTTCTTATATTCTAAGTTTTGTTTTGTGCCTTATGGGAGACTAAACTAATTACACTCCTTAATCTGAAGAGTCTGAAAACCTGGTGGCGAACTGATTGTGTTCAAAGCTAAAAACAGCCTATCATTGGCATCTGAAACGCTAATCATAACTCCACCTTACCGTGAGCAGTTCGAGGTTGCTAAATTGCTAACAGTTTGTGTTACTTACTGCTTACCTTAAACTCGCGAATGAAACTCATATGCGGAACAAAACAGACTTCTTTCGAGTCATTTATGTCTTCTGATGTTGGAGGAGACGGATATCAAAACACGAGGCACAAAATGTTTGTACTGTACGATTATAGTACAATGTAAATCCCAGTGCGTGTTTTTGTCATCTTTATTCGAGGTTAGAATTGCAAATTTTTGAGGTTCCTTTGTCTCTAAATTCCCAAAAGAGACTTGTCTACAAAGAAAACAATGCCAAATAGAGATGTTTGTCTCGAAAGCCTCGGAGACATGTTAGACTATTGATAAATCGAATGTGGGCTATTCCACTGTTTTAAACAATCAAGCGAATTTACTTCTAGCTTTTGGTGTAATTCAACCCCTTCTTAAGGTCAATCGTCCTCTTGCCGGGTTTTCCTCTTGACGTTTTGGCATCTAATTTATTGTAGGTCACCCATATAGTTACTTTGCAGTTTGCTTTCAGATAATGCTTATATTATACTGCTGTTGGCTCGCGATTAGCATCTATTTGAAAGGTTGACTATACGGGAGACCATATGTTAGCCTACCGACCACAAAATATTCGCCAATTTTATCAACATTCAATCGTAGAATATCGCAGATCTCAAAACAACCAGAGGTTAGGTACGTTTTTGGCCTCTTTATTACCTTTAAAAAATCCATAGCATTCAGAATGTTGCGGAACTAATATTTCGCGAGCGTCAAGAACGAATACGTAGACCTTAATTAGCCGAACAAGCAAACAAACAAGCAAACAAACAAACTTGCAAGCAAACGAGCCCGTGGGTACTTCTTTATATGGCCTATATGGGTATGTGCAGCACCAAAGGGTTTGGTTTATCAGCTTTTTGATCATAAACAGGGTAGGGTATAGATTTTGGCCATTTCGGTCATACTGAATGGGGAATGATTTTTGCACTGTAGTGTTGAATTTGGTATGTTTGAAGAAGCTACCTTTTCATCTTTATCGATAAGACTAAAAGCCCTTAACGAATTATGTTTACGGCAATTTTTAAACTTTCGTCTGAACTAAGGAACTAATTATAAGGCAGGTCTGAAACCTGGTGTGATTTAAGGGTCAGGTCATAAATAGGGTTTCGAATTTTTGGTCAGATCATAAGTAGGGTAGGAAAAATTGTAGATGTTGGTTTTGGGGAAATGCGTCACACATCCCCACCAAACTTTTGTGGGAGTACCCCCCGAGAAGAAGGCAGTTCCTACCTTGCTGTCAATTTCTCCCCAAGTTATTTTGTTTGCACTATCCAGTAAGTTGCTGGCTATCTTGTAAACAGATGTGATATTCATTTCACTCCAAGTGTTGTTTTCTTTAGCTGTTTGAAACTCCACTAGTCGTAGAAGAGTATGCAGGCTTGTCATGAGCACTGTTGCGGTCAATGTCTTGTTGATTTGGGGCGTGGTAATGTTATTTAGTTCTGTCATGACTTCACTTGCATTTTTTTCTTGGGGAAACTGAGATAGAATCACAAAACAAAACCGTATAGCCGAGGTTTCAGAAGGGCAGAAATAATAAAGATAATAATAACTTTATTGTATGACTCAAGCTACCAGGTAGATCAGTAATTTACATTGTGATCCAAATCAAATCGTCAAATAAGTCAAATGATAATGAAGGATATGAGTAAATACTAATAGAAGGGACGAGGCTTTTTTCCAGGTGTTCAGCTACTTAGGGTTCTCTGTCGTTGGCACTGTCCCCACCCCCCCCCCCCCCCCCCCTCCTGTCGGCAGTCGAAAAACCCCTCCCTCAGCTCTGCCACAATAGACCTTTTTAACTTGGGCGGTTTTTTTTACCCCAGTTTATTCAAGTCCCCAGAGGCCGCGCTTCTTTTGGTCAGCAACAAAAATGGAGACCTCTGGGAATTAAGGTCCAACACCAGAAGTTGCGAGTTGCGGACTTCCCGTCACTCTGTGCATTCTCAGAGTGAGGTCTAACAAATCTGAATGGCTTAGAATACGAAAAGAATTCTCTGAGCATGCCCAGAGGTCGCGATTCTTGGTGCTGACCAAAAGGAGAGCGGCCCCTGGGACGAGAATGGCCCCAGTTAAGAATATGTGATGACACTGCTAATTCTTGTTTTGTGTTCTTTTGTTTCTCACGTGTATAGATCATTTTCACGTGACGTTATCACTTTCTGAAATCTAAAACTAAAGGTCCACTAAAGTTTTTATCCTCGTCAGGCCGCATATTTGTATCTGTTTACTATTCTACAGCTCAATAGCATGCTTCGTTTGGAAGCCACAGCATTTTGAATTTCTGGATTATGGAGGTGCGTGACACAAGGCTACGATCGTGATTTTGGGCCCTTTTAGAAGTTAGAGCATTAGGAAAAGTGCTTACGTAAGTACTTGTTTTTTTTCAGTACTGATAATCAGTCGCCTAGAAAGCCAAAGTAAGTTCCAGCTGTTTACACTATTGTCCGGTCGCCATATTGGTGTACCACGGAGGTTCACCAATATGGCGTTTTCATACTGGGCTCTTTAAATTTCTCAGCGAAACATTTCGACGAATATCTGAAGCTTGGGGGAACGCACCAGCCTAAAACTTATTTCTTATTTTTTCTTCTATAACATCACAATTTTTAGCTTTTTCCACTGGATAGTTTTCAATTTATTTTTTATTGCTTGACAGTGAAAACGATCTATTCGAATGAATATTTTTAGATGAATAATAAAATTTTCTATTAAACAATATCACGTGGTCTGTAATGGGAAGACAAAAAAAAATCGATTGAGTAAAGCCAAAACTGGACATCAGCCCTTAGAGTCATGTATAGTAAAGATTTACAAAATGGCCGGTATTTTTTTAAAAATTAAATTCTAACAAGTTTTATTAACCACGAACCTTCTCCATTATTTTATTAATCGTCTTCGATAAATGACAGCCCGTGTATATACCATTTATCCAGTCACCATCAGCGTTTTCCAGTATTTGTGCTAAAAGAAAGAAAATGGAAAAACACACATTGATATAAAAGATAAGCTATGATTCTATAGCTTTATTAGTTCGGAAGCCCTGGTTTGTGTCAGTCGATGACAATGAAACTGTTCAAGCATACAGCTTTCATATTAAGGTAAAAATATAAAACTTCTGTTATGTACTGACTTCCCTACTTGCTTCGAAACTGAGAGGACTAGAACACATGCAGTCTCATGGACTAACCTTGGCAACGAACGTTCTCAGGCCAGTCACACGTCTTCAGAGTTCTGTTGAACATTAAACCAAGAGGACAAGACCTTCGCTGAGGGATGCCACTGGAACAGCGGATGAACCTGCAGCAGTTGTACATGTCTGGGTATCTTCCATCCGCGTTTTCTTGGCAAAAGTTATTTTCTGTGAATAAATTGAAAACACCACATTTTTTTCTTCATCTACTATAGCGTTTGAAGGAAAAAGCATTGCCGCGGAAATTACCACTATGATTATTGTTTATTTTATTCGTAATTTTAATCGCCATTTTCGATTTCTCTGAGCAACAAGATCAAGGTCCCGGCGTTCACACTTCGCTGGAGAAATTTGAAAACGGCGTTTTCACTCTGAAAACTCGTCAAATTAAAATGTTTTCCTCGCAAACTACGCAGGAGAAAATTTGAAAACACAACAATCTCCGATCCGTTTGGATTTGTGTTTGAGGAAAACTCGGGCAGAGAAATCACGTGATTATCGTGACGTCATCGTGTCATGTTTCTACAAGAAACATGTTCGAAATACAACAAATTTTCTTCCTGATGTGATTCTCATATGTACCAGGACAACCTTTTCAAATTTTAGTTCTACTCTTGACATTTTGTGAAACCACTTAAAAGTATCCCCGATTATTATGTTATTTTCCTTCTTAATTGCCAAGTTAATCTGTTATGGTGTTAGAAGTAAGGTGCTGGAAGGCTTGTAAATGGTTCTTTAAAGTAAGAGGAAGGCGTTTCCAGCATCTGGGCAAGTGCTTTTAAATCATTTCCGGTTCCTCTTGGAACATCTGCTCATGTGAAAAAAACATTAAATTGATAACTGCTTTCATTTTATCGATATCAAACTGAAGCTTAGACCAAGTGGCACTTATGCTGTCATTTATTCGGACTGGCAAAAAATTGAAATCATGCACGCTCTTATTTACACTGCATATATTACCCTATGTCTCGATAATCGAAAATCTTATTTTGAAAATCAGAACTAACTTTAAAATCATACATGTTAGTGCAGCAGTTAAGCTAGCAAGCTAAGAAAAAAACGCTTTTACACTGTACGTACTTCATTTTACAAAATTTAAATAGCTTTGTGTGTACTTCAAAACAAACAAACCTACTGTCATTGTCTTTGTGTGGTAAAGAACTCGTATTGGTGAAAACCTGACGATGGGTAAACAGAGTTAGTAACCAAAAAGAAAAGAAAAAGAGATTTTGAACACTACAACATTATATAATTAACATTGGAGGCGAAAACGTAAGGCCATATTTTTCCAACGTACCGTGAATCTGCATACCAGTAAAAGCAAGATAGGTTTTCGACTGTGCATCATGGCTTTTTTCACAAAATAAAACCCGCCAAGAAGTTTCTTTTCCAAATGCAGTGTTTTCTGTTCAAGTGACAATATTTTGTGTTCACGCGACCTCTAAATCAACTTGCAAGCGGTTACGTATGTTGCTGTAAATGCAATTTCTGTTTCTTGTACTGTGTCCTTGCCGGCTGATAAAACATAATTTATCAGTTTTAATCGCGCATTCACTGACTTCAATAAGCGATTATAACGCTTGAAGGACGGTGGTTTGAAATGATTGTTAAAACGAGTTTTGCCCTGAGGAATGAAATTTCGCGAAATTCGAGAGTGCGACAAAATCAAAATCCTGCAAAAATTAATCCTTCGTTACAAACTTAAGCAATTTTTTTTAACGATGTTCCATAACTCCATAAAATATATGTGAATTTTTTTCCACTAAGGGTGCATGACCATAACTTCTATTCAAGTGCTGCTCAAAAAAGTAGAAAGGCTCTATACTACTGATGAACCCGTTTAACATGGTCGCACTTTGCAGAAAACAAAGGAACACTAAATTCAGAAGAGGTTTTTCATTTTGCAAATGTTGCTGATTTGTTTAGTGAAAATTTCAATTTTTCGGCGTCTAAATGTTATTAACTGTTCCAGATTCAAGCTGGGCCATCTCCGGTGACATTTCATGACGACTGGCAAACAAGAGAGCGCAATACTTTATAATGGAGTGCTGTTGTGGTTGATAAGGTGTGTCCTCGGGGCAGAGTAGATTAAAGTCAAAATTACTGCCAAAACAAAGACAAACTTGAGGAAATTGAATTCACAGGGAGTCTGTAATAAAAAAGTAAATATACATTGATTTGTTCTGAGGCCATTTTTGTCGGGTAGGCAAGAGTAGTACTTAAAACAGCAGAATTGGGAGTTTTCAAATATAATTTCCTAAGAGCCTGAATACAAACTTTAAAAAGAGATTGAGATTTTATAGTTGAATAAACCTGAATAGCTCAAGAGCAGTGGAAGCATTCCCAAAATGATATTTATATCAGTTCTGATATAATGTCAATTCAGTCGTAGCACGCAATCTTATGGTGCGAAAAATTTCAACATTTGCAGAAGTGAGTTGGCAAATATCAAAACATGGTTTTGAATAATATTGAAACTTGCTCTGCTAAAATCTCTCAGAAGTTTAAGGGACGTCAAAAATTATATTCTGGTCGAAATGTTTCATAATTATGTGGAAGTACCACACATACCTACCTGTCAGAAAATCAGGGCATGTTGGATGAACGGTAATAACGTCCCGGCCTCACGCCAAAATAAGAGCAGCAAAATGGATAACGGTCTGACTCAGAATTAGAGTACATAGACCTAACCGAAAGCTAACCATGCATGTATAGGCAATTGAAATTGATATAAAAGAAAAAGAAAAAGGAAAATCACTTTAACCTGTGTAACACTCCCTTGTGTAGCATGCCAAAATACACATTTTCCTATAGTGTTTTCACTGATCATTATAGTTGCATGAGACCGTTTGGGTTCATGCCCGTAGTGTACATATACTCAGTGGGAAATGAAATGATCACTGTTAATTAAGGCTGAAATGGACTTGACAAAGAACAAATCATGTCAGTAAAACCATTAACAACAGTACCCGCAATAGTAAAGTGTTTCCGACAAATCTGCAAAATAAACAAAATCTTACTAACGTTTCTTAAAACTCCAATTCTAGCTCGTTCCATTTAAGTTCTGAAACATTTACAATATGTCATCTTGGAACTATAAACACTTGCTTAGTTTACTAGGAAATTATTTAAGCATGCCTTACGAAAGTCAGCCAGTGATAGCGAGATAGGGAAACGCTAGCATAGGTTAACACGATTATTTTTCAATGCAAAGTCATCGAAAAAGCGCTGGAGTTTTCATACACAGTACATTTGTTACATTTGCTTGTTAGATTCACACTCAGAATCGATTCTCAGTTGAAACCTCTCGTTTGGTCTCTATGGGTAATTGGGACCTTTTTCAGATCGGATCTGAAATGATTGAATGGTATTGTCATCATGTATCATTGTTTAGAAAAGACTTTTCATTAAAATTCACCAAATGCGCTAGTGTGTTTGTTTTTGACAGAACGGTGTCTGCTTCCAATTGCTAATAAGCGATAAAAAAAAACGAGAAAAACGTGATTCAGTTCTCGTCGTATTTGAAGTCGAGGAAGACCCATTGATCAGTTAGAATATCACAGCAACGTATTTTTCTAAAGTTGGTAAAATGTCATTTGGAGCATTGTTTGCAGTGTCTATCGCTGTTCATTTGTACTCAGCAGATGGTGAGTTTTCTTTTTGATTTAATTCTCTTTAATAAGTCAACATTCTATAGACGAGTTTTTCAAACAATGTGTAAAGGGACAAGTGAACCTTTTTGAATTTCCCTTGGAAGGAGATTTTCTCGTTTCATATCTTCCTTTCTTTATTTTTGTTAGTAACTGGCAACTTGCGGACTCAAATGTTCAGTTTATTGACTTATCATTACTGGCCAGGTGAATAAATTCATTCCGAACCGAGATTTATTTAAATATCATATTCTGTGTTAGAAATTTGAAATCAGCTACGCGGCTTCACTGAGCATTAAGGTTACTTTTGGTTCTGATCAATTTCCTTTGGTTTTCCTTTTGCTGGCATTAATTTGACGTTTTGCTGGACTCATCGTGTACATAAAATCCCCCAAGGCTGCAATACAATGAAAACAATTAATTGTACAAATGATGTTCGACAACATTTATTGTGAGAACAATTTTAGGATGTCTTAATGACAAACCCTAAGAAGAAAAAACGAAAGAAAATGCTTGCATTTTTGATGTAAATTCGTGCTTTTTTTATCACTGGCTTTTCAGTTCATCGGTAGAAACTAATGCTTTCGGTGTCAAGAGTTAACGTGCGGGGGGTGAGAGGAGTTAGGAAGTGAACAACGGCAGGAGATGCGTACAAAATGTTTTAAAAGATCCGACAGAAAATATTGAAAACGCTACCGAAGTAAACTTTGCCTTGTGGCAATACCGACTGCATGCACGTTTCATTTTAGTTACTCTTTGAAGCTATCAAACTGAATGATAAACTGACATTCGTTTGCCTTATTTTGCATTTTTGTAAATTTATTTCAGTTCTTTACGCTCGCTTAACGACCATTAGTCAATTTTCATAAAATTCACGGAAATTAAAAATTTTAAGTTCTGATTTCGAAGAGATAGTTCGTTGATCGATAACTGACAGAGTGTAACAGCGGGCGATTTGTTGATATCGATTTCAGTAGCGTCAGTTCCTTTTCGTGAAATATATCTCTACATGAAAACATTAATTTCGTTTCATTATTTTATGAAAATCACTATAGTTCTCTAGCCAATAATGATGCTTTAAACTGTTCATCTATTAATTTTCCTGTCTGAACTACTACCGTCGTAACAGCGTTTGCTGGTGGGATCACATCAGGCATGCAGGCGTCTTTCATTAGCAAAAGTACCTTTGTGTCCTTCACTTTTCAGAGATAAATTTAAACAAAGAAAAATAACAAGTAGGGATGTTTAACTTAACCAAAGAAGCTCCTTACGTCTGTCAAATGAACCCCCGCGTTTGCAATGTCGCACTTTAATATGCTTATAAATTAGGCCACAGGTAGAAACCAAAACATTTAGCACTCTATGGGAGCGGTTAGAATTTCAAATGAGGGTCATAAACCGAAACCTAATACTGCGAATCAATCAAGGCTCAAAGAAAATACAAATGGCCGGCCGGCGGAGAGCGCGGGTTAACGTCCTGATTGAATGACGAAAACAACACTCGAAATTCCAGTCCAGAAAGATGCAACAGAATATCAAACACGAAGTGATTGCTTATATTTTAGTAAAACTGAATCTACTGCCAAGCGCTCTATCACGAATACCGTTCTATTATTGGCCACAATACCCACACTATCTATTTAAACAATGAATTGTTTCTGATGAGGAGCTATCAGCTGATAGTTGCCCAGCGGAAATTTGATGCTCTTAAAATAAATATTTGACCGAAAAGCAAGCGAGCGTCGAGGCGGACAAATATGCTAGTTTTAAGAACATCACGTTTCCAAGGGGCAACCATCAGACCGATAGTTCCGAGACACAAGCGCTCTATTGTCTTTATTGTTCACTACAAAATTTTCTTCTGTGTACCGGTTCAAAAATCGAATTGCATTGTTTTCAACTTTTGTAGATGAACGGGGGTAAAGTTAAAAAAATTTGAAAAAGAAATCAAACAAATTACGTCTTTCAACTTTTTTTCTATAAGCCCACTTGTCTAATTACAGAAACATGCATGTTTTCACGAACGTCTTGTCTTATCCATCGGGGTATTTTCCTCTTGCGGGCATTATGGACAGACAGTGCCCCTCCGCCGATGAACACCATCGAGCCATTTGATCACTGATTTAAACCAATATGAATCGCAGAAAATTTAGTGGTGAACTATAATGTGTTAAACTCTAGAAGAGCCAACGGGCAAATCAAAAGTATCGGAACCTGGTAGGTCTGACCAGCAAATACAAAGGCTTGAAGAAACTGACGAAATATTGTAAAATATCTAACAGTTAACCCCAACCTTACGGTCAGCCTTTCCAAGTTCAGTTTCTATAATATATTGTATAGTAGATAGTGAGTAGCCCAGCGCTGCGTGGTTGTTAACAAAATGCGTTATACAATATGTCGAATTATTCTCGCATTTTGATTGGTTCTTACTTGGTGATGTATTGGAAGACATAAATTACGTCATTTACAATGAACGCATAAATTACATTATTTACAATTCTCTATTTATTTCATAGGAAAAGTAGATTCATGTTGCCGTGCGTATGTTTTCGTTTCATGCAGTAATAAATCACCAGAAGACGCCAAAATAAAGTAGGAACATCAATGACACACTCTGCAACAGTCCGCCTGTGCCACGTTTTTGTTCTGACCGCATTTTGACGTCATCTGTGATCTGTAGCTAAACATGCGCACGACAACATGGAATCTGTTTGATAAATAGAAGTCTCTAGCTTATTATCTTATTGTTAACAAATAGATTCCATGTTGCCGTGCGTCTGTTCAGTAATAGATCACAGATGACGTCAAAATGTGGTAAGGACAAAAATGTGGCACAAGAGGCGTAGCCGAGTGTGTCACTGATGTTCTTACCACATTTTGACGTCTTCTGTGATCTATTACTGAATCAGACGCACGGCAACATGGAATTTATTTGTTTCATATAATAACGAAAAGCCTTTTTTTGTTTCAAAACATTTTAACATAACGCGAAAGCCGGCCTTTCGCCCCGCCTTTGCACACAAAAAAAGCCATTTGACGTGATCTATACAAAATGAAGCAGTTTCACTGGTTGCTATGCGTAGCAAAGAACTGTGATTGGTCGAGAAAAATCACGCCACTGTCAAACCTGACTCGAGCGTCGCTTCTCGTGGAATGAAAACTCACAGCGAAAGCAGAATCGAACTGCGAAATCTACAAATCTTGAAGAAAATGCTGGAATAATCAAGTCAGTTTTTGTCATTGGAGCAGGCCTGTGAGCCGAAAAGCTTGGACGTTGCCTTGATGATTGCAGGAGTTGAAAAAATAGTCTCGGAAAACTTGTGGTTGCGGTCAACCTAGTGGCCATTTGATTCGAGTTTTGAATGAAAGGAGCGTAAAGGACGGTGGAGATTTTTGTCTTCTGTGGTTGGTGATTCTCAAATCAGCCTGATATAGTGTCGGACACACATTTTAGCTGCGATACTGCCGACCGTGAGCCGTGGTTAGCTATACTTAGCTCGCTGCTGTGCCCTGAAAGGGACAGGAACATTCGCATCGGAAAGCAAGGTTATGTATTTTATTTTACCGATGTTCAGTAAGAAGTGATGTTTTGATGTTTCATTCTTGACAACAATCAGTGTGTCAACAGTTGTTTTGACACTGGGAAAAGTTGAATTTTTTAAATAAATTAATCTCAGAAACATTTTGTTTATTGGGTTTGATAAATTCGAGATAAAGCAGTGGTTCTCGGCTTACCAAGACCAAGCTTGTGCGTGGTTTAGTCGCGCTCAACTGCCGACTGAGGCTGCTAGAAAATTATTTCTGTATCATTTTTTTTAAAAGAGACGGTCACGTAAAATATCATCCTAATTCTCAAAACTTTCCGCCATTTTAAAACGGCAGAGGGAAAAGCTTTGTAATGATGACGTCAATCGTGCATCTGTCCTCTAATAGATCATAGGCGAGAACCAATCAAAATGCGAGAATAACTTGGGTTATTATATAATTAAATATAGAAGCATTCTGAATATCAGCCCTTGTCTATACCATAAATATATGGCTCTTGCCCACTTGCGACATCACACGTGCTCCGAATACACATGGTTCCCATATTGTCTGAACTCTCTCCACTAGATTGTTGGGAGTGGATGATGTTTGTTTAAGATAAAATCTGGGAATTTTAGTCTTAAAATAAATTAAAACAAGACCACTGGCATAACTGTTGTCATGGCAACGGCATGACAGCTGTGATTTTCTTACTTTTGTGATGTACATTTCTGGTGCCAAATTTGAAGAACACTGCTTTAATATTTCTAGAGTAATATTATACACAAAAATTACTCGATTCTGATTGGCTGAGAGCAGTGCAGTTCAAGTGTAACACCAGTGCAAAAAGTGTAACACCAGTGCAAATTACACATCTTAATTCTGGATTATGATTGTCAGATAGAAATTGAGAAATTTTGTATGGCGATGATATCATGTAAGGCAATGACAAAAATTTTGTACGGAAACTCTGAAAAAAGTTTTCTCGAATGCAAAAAAATGGCTTCAAGAAACATCTTCCGGCACTTTTTCCGCGCGAATTTTTCATGTTTGTATTATTAATAAGTAATCATACGGTTTTTCTCGTTCAATTTGAAATTAATTTGCGGCTCGTGCAATTTCAGCTTTTTGAAAAACTCACTCGTGCAAATCAACTCCAAATTGAACTAGAAACCGTATGATTATACCTATACATATTCTTGATTAAGTGTTATACTGTTTTAATGCAATAACCTATGACGTCATCGCCGTTCGTCATTTGCATAATACAAAAACGCAAATATCTCTGTAGCGAAAAGAGGTATTCCAAAAAGAAAAACGCCATTCTTCTTCACTTTGAAAAGCCTTTCAAATAAGCAGCAATTATTTTCTACTTTATAGGCACTCTAACGGTCTCCTATTTTCACCCAATTTTCCTTCCTTCACAGTGGTGTCGGGAAGAGAATACAAGTTAACTGGAACAACCAATTTTCGCATTCAAGGTGGAGAGGTCATTACAGTAAAAGGTACAGTGACTGTGTCCTTTTGCTTTAGACCAAAGTTTTCTCATGACAATTAGGATGATTTTTCTCAATGAAAATAGAGTACCTTATCTACATCCGCGAAAATTGCAACTAGCCAATCAGAACTCGACTCACAGCGCCCAGTGCTGCATGGAAAAGGACTGTCTGCTGGGCTCTTTCGATAAAGTCTGAATTGCTCAAGGCTGATGAAAACATTTTAAGATCAAACATCATTGGAATGAAAGCAAACACACGCTGGTTAGTTTTAATAAGCAATTAATCTAAATTCGTTTAACACCTAATCTTGCTCGTAATCTTCAGTTTAGCTTGTTCCAAGCTCTCGGTTTGCGTGGGCGAGGACTAACAGGGACGAATGAAAACGAGGCAGGCACGATTGCGAGGGTGATCTGCCAAGTGACTGGACCAGGCTATCTTCAATTAAAAACTGAATCAATATGCATATATCTATTGCGGTAGGTTACTACAAATACTGCCTTGCATCGACCAGTTTTCCCTCTTATGTCCGACAAGTTTACCTTAACCTGTTCAACACAAGCCGATGCCTTGACAGCTTAGGAAGGTCGCAGCTAGACTGTAAGGAACATCACTTCACTCACGTATACACCGCCCCAGGAACAGCTGGCACCTATGATATTAAGGTACTGATTTATAAACCAATAAAATCGAAGAGGATAACAAGCATTCAAAACTGTTCTCGAAAGGGGTCTACACATGCATAAAATGTATTAGAGTTATATACTTTCAGCACTCCTCTCCAGCCTTGCAAGGCCTCGCATGAATGTCTTGATACTCTTTAAGAGGACAATACATCAAACAGCACGAACAAGGCTTTTAGCCCTAAAGCACTTACAGCTGCTAACAAGCAAAAAATTACAAGCTTCCGAGGGCTGCTACACTTCTCATTGCAACCTAGAAGAGGAGAGGCCAGGGTTAGGTTAGAGTTAGGGTTAGGGTTCAAATACCGGGTTCAGTTGAAAACAAAATCTTCAAATAAGAAATACATATTTACTGTAATAATTGTACGAGTCTTCCTCGATGGTCTATTATTTCTCTGTCCCTCCCTCTCTCCCTTTGGTCTCGTGTCAACCGTACCTCATTTTCAGTACATTCGTCCGTGCTCCGACCCTCTACACAACCCACCAGTGGTACTGAGGCCTCGGTGAAAGAGGAGCATTACTGTAACTAAATACAAGTAATCAAAAAAACTAGAAAGTTCATTTTTAGGCGTCGTCCACACTAAACCTACAAGATGACGAGTTTGCGTGCTGTTTGCGTGCCTCGCTATGTTATCTGTAGGGTACTCCGCGTTCTCATAAAACACTGAAAAAACGCTGATAGACAACGAGTAACCACAACCGTGATGAGGGCCTGGCACCGTATGGTACATGTACCTTGTTGTATAGATAAATAATTAGTTGTTGTGTTTGAAGATGCAGGAGGCGTTTGATTATAAATGTGACCGAGACTTCGTCTCAAGCAGTGGACTCCTCGTTGGCACGGTCTTGGTCTTGGTTCAAGGTTAGTTCACAGAAGATATCTACACACTTTATACCTGATATCGGTGTTGAACAATGTTTACGCAACGTTCAATCAATCGCGTCAGATCTGAAAGCACCACATTGATGACTGCCACACTGAGCTTGTTTTGTAAAGTGAAGATTTGGCAATAAATAACATTGTAGCCATGGATTTTAATTTGACATATACATGCTGCGATTGAGAGATGTAGAACGTCACACAGACGTACCTCAGATACTTTGGGAGGAAATAAGGATAATCCAAGCAATTCAAAATTTTAATCCATGGAAGTAATCGAAGCTATAAGCGTGTTCATCACCAATTGGGATTTCGAACTCACGTTAACAAGGTTACCAAACCGGAATTTCAACACGTATACGCCCTAATAGGAATGGACTTCGCTTACACACGTTTTTAACAGATTTATCCAGACAACACGTCTTCAAGACGTGGGCCTATTTCGAAGTGATCTATTGCGGAAATGAAATTTCCGGTGTACGATTGGTTACGTGTGACTCAGCGGATAATATTGCTTAGCATCCAATTAAAGCGTACTTTTAACAATTCGATCATTTATCAAATGGTAGCTCAAGAGTTATTTTTATATCTTAACCTTATTTACTCAGAACCACCCTCTATAATAAACAGTTCCAGTCCTCCAGTTGTTTTCAAGGGCGATTCTCTCACTCTCCAGTGTTCTGCGCGCGGCTATCCTCAACCGGTTATCCGCTGGTATAAGGACGGTAGCTTGGTTCATGAAAATACAAGTCTTCAGTTTTCCTCTCTCAACGAGTCTGACACAGGCATTTATCAGTGCAACGCATCTAACATTGCTGGAAGTGATACATACGAGGTTGAAGTGCTGGTTAGAGGTAAGGCTGAGCATTTGTGGCTTTGATAATGTGTAGTGTGGATTTTGTAAGTAAGCTTTTACGGCATGCATTGTTTTTAATTGAAAGTAGCTCTCCTACACACAATCGGAGAAGAAATTTAGAGAAGCCGTGACTTAATAATTAAATCATCCAGTAAACTCCAGTGTTCGAGCCTTGTTTACTTTGTTTCGTTGTTTTTATTTCAATTGTTGTCATGCATGGTGTTAGCCAAGAAACAGGCCTCTCTTCAAATGCTGGCTACAAATAACTTCTTGGACTGGCCGGCCTGGCAAAAGTAATCTGCATTCATTTCTATTCAGGGGGAAAAGCATATTTCATGCTTCTCTGTCCCACGCTACTCTCTTGGTCGTTCATCATGCATTAACAACCCTCTGCAGCAGCCTGTCTGCATTGTCCAGTGTTTGCTGTAACAACAACAACAACAACAACAACAACAACATCAACAGCAACAACAACTTTATTCACCCTTAGTCTTGAAAAAAATTAAACTAGCATAAAATAAAAATTAAAACTAAAAGGGTGTTGGCTTCCTAAAATAACTAGAAAGGTAATAAGGCTAGGAGGCCAAATTACATTACTATTGTCGTTTGTTGTTGTCCCTTGCCCTAAACTTCAGAACAGTTGCATAACTGTTCTCGTAAGTGCTTGTTGATCAGTCCATTTTTCCCTGTTTCAATTCCTTTAACTTTCCAAACACGATCTACATAATGATAACGATGTTTTACATTTTATTAAAGTATGTAGGAGATTCAGCCGAGAAAATTTATGTTAGAACATAAAACGGTGCACTGTTTGCTTTAGTAGAAAGACGACCAATCTTAAAACAGACCATCTTTGCACATGACACCGACAAGCTTCTTCAAAAGTGAGTGATAATCTATACACAACACGTCACATGCAAATTTTCTTTTCTTTAAGTGTATTTACATTAGTATCAGCCAAGCGAGTAAAAGGTGTCCTTAAAGTGCTACTGCGACCAAAAATTGATTCTACTTTTTCTTTGCAATCATGAACTATAGAACTGAACCACTAAGTGACCCAAGTTTTAAGCCTTCATTTTAAAAAGACACCTGTTTATTTTGACTGAAATTTTCGTAATTGATGGTCCGCCTTTACTAACTTCAGAAACTTGACTGGGAGAGCTAGATCGAGGATAAGATGACATCAAAGACTCACTAGTTTAAAAATGCAAAGCGTATGCACGTGCCTAAATTAATATGAAGCACGGGAGTTTCGAACTTTCAGACTTTTAAAATCGTGTTTTGCATGTACAGTAAGTTGCGTTTACACGCTGCAATTTAAAACTAGTGAGTCTTTGACGTCATCCTATCCTCGATCCAACCCTCTGAAGTCCAATCGGTTACATTTGAACGTGAACAATGGCGGACCGTGAAATCCTAAACTTGCACTCAAAGAAAACAGCCTTTGGATTAACTCAGAAGCTTAAGATTTTGCCAATGAGATGCCACACATGCACGCTTTTGAAATCTAAAGGAAAAAGAGAAGTGAATTTTTTGATCATAGTAGCACTTAAAGTTAACCATGAACCTGCGCAAGCAACTGTTGTGCCGGAAATTGAACGCCATATTTCATTTAGAGTTCGTTTAAAGGTGACATCCTAAAGAGCACACCACCGTCTTTTTCAAAGAACAGATATAACTTTATAACAGAACCGACAATAGAACCAACGCTTACAATAAATAATTATCGTATTTTTTTGGTAGTCTTCGATGGCATCTTGGGTGAGTCCGGTCATGGTTCCTATTTTGGCGACATGCAATTAAGCTAAAATATCCATAATCAGACGAACTTGAAGCGGAATTGAACTTCCACCGACGCGTACCAAAAAGTTGGAGTTAGATATTAACCGTATTCAAACTGGATCCAGGTCAGTAACTTGATAACCCAGGATATCTGACACACCGTGAAATCCTAAACTTGCACTCAACGGCGTCTGATTGGCTAGTTCAAATTTTGGGTACGATAAAGAAGATTTCTCGGATTGTATTGTTAGATGTTACTAATTCTTTTTTTTCTCTTAACAGTGATTCAGTTGTCTTTACAGCCTTCCTTACACACGACCACTTCTCAGCTGATAATGCGTTCAATATAAAATTAGTGTGGATCTTACCTGACTATGCGCGCCATCTGAGCCACGAGCCTCGAACTAACGTCACTACCCCCTACCCAGGGGAACATAATTTTGAGGTAGGCTTAGAAATTGGAGAGGAGCTGGGAACAAAAATGATTGCATTAAAAAGTATTCCGATGATGTAAAAATCAAAATGTCTCATAAAAACGTTTTTCTATTTAAAAGTTCGTACCCCCAGACAAACGTTCGTACCCACACTGAGAAAAGTTTGCACCGACTGAAAAAAGTTCGTACCTCCAGACAAAAGTAGCAATTTCTTTTGGAGCTTCAATCTTCGGCCATTTCACCATCAACATAGTGGTTTATCACATTTCTGATGACTTTGCTAACAAAATGATCGACAGCAAATTTCATTTTGCCTTTTTTGGTCAGATTGAGCAAATTCAACTTGGAGCATCAATGGAAATCAATATCACGGTTCAAATTGATCACGAAAGCACACTGTCCGTTGGTAGACACTTCCTGACCATACCAGCCTCCGTCATGTATGAACAGCGCATGGCAAATGGTGCTTTTAAGATGTTCGTGGGCTCAGTTGAATCGGTCACAGTCAACTTTACAGTGAGAGAAGGTACAAAATATGTTGACATGGTTTTAAATATCTCCATCGCAGTCATTTATTATGATTGTTTAGATGTAATAAATCAAAAACGAAAGGTTCCTTTTGACCGCATTTCCAAACACCGAGAAGAGCGAAATCTGGTCAAACACTGCCCTGAGTGATCGATGAAAAGGAGGAAAAAATCGTAAAAATCTATTCTAATCAAGGTTAGATACCCAAATACCGAGTTTAAGAACGTCGAGTCACTCATCTCCTTTAACTTAATTAAAAAGGAAAGATTTTCAGCAGCAAAATCAATGCAGGTTTTTAGCTGTAGATTCTAAACGTCTTCTTCGAACACTCCTCCTTCTCCTTCTCAGCAATGTACGTGGTATAAGGACAATAAAAAGTAGACCTCAGCAGTGGCCTTGCCGGCTTTTCTTCCTTCTGTGATTTTTTTTTTACCATAATATGGGGCCCCTCCCCCAGATCCGCTACTGCTTAGGTGGCGTTATGCAATTTTAGGATATTTTATGTACTTTTGATTATTTCCTGACAGATGTTTCCAGAGGATTTCTGATGAACCCACTGTCTGGTGAAGTGTACTTTTGTAAAGAGAAGAAAAGGTGAACTTGTTAAAATGTCTGATGAAATCATATAACAAAATCAAGGAAATTATTGTGAGGCCATTATGCAAAGAATTCTGGGTAAACAAAATAAGAAAAACTACCTCTTCTAATGTCTCAATTTGGCGATGTTTGTTTATGGCAGTTTAAAGGAGAAGGTCACATCACAAGCGTATACTTTTTGTCAACGCTAACAAAAAACCTTACGCTACGTTTTGTCACTCACCGAAGTTTCAGCCTTCAAAGTGCAGGTTTTCCTTGTGAAATTCGTCTCCAAAGGGGCCCAAAATTTGACATCATTGCCACCATTTTGAACAGTGCTCAGCCAGGCCGCGTTTTCGTGACGTAATTCTGTCTGGGTTATGACTGCGCTTTCGCTTCATATTATTTTGAGCCAATCTCCGAAATGATAGCAAGGTACTGTAGTAGAAAATCGCTTGCAAAAAAAAAAAAAATAGATATTGCTGACCTTGTGAAAGTCAGTTGCAGGTTTTTCTCCTTGCGGTCAGTTTCGTGTCGGAGCGAATGACGTCACATAAACATGGCCTGGATGCCATGACAGTTTCAAAATGGCGGCCTCCGTAGTCGATCTTTCAAGACAGGAATTTTTTCAGGATAGCAGGTACTTCTGAGACTGAAACTTCGATCAGTGGAAAAGCTGACTGTTAACTTGCTATAGACAAAGACAAAAAAGCAAGCTTTCTGGAGTGACCTTCTCCTTTGAATTCCCACTATCTGAATGAACTGGGAATCTGCCTTACGAGGTATAGTATGGCCCCTAAAGATTTTACTGCGCTCATTCTTTTTTTTTTCTAGTGATTCCGTTCCCTCGTGCTATGTGTCATTTGATGGTACTCAGTGGACTGGTTTGTACTCTATATAGCTCTATAATGTAATGAATGATGATAGATCTCTCAAGTTGATTTGTTGACAAAGAGTGAATGCGCGAGACTTGAGAGCTCTGTGATGAACTAAATAATAAATTTGACCTTTTCTTCAAGTTACTGATCTACGGTAGCTATAGGGTCACAGTGACTTTTACGTCTAATGTAAAAATTGATGTGTTCTCTCCTGAATGAGTGCGGGCCACTGACGGGTGTCCAGGTCAATGAAAACATCAATCAAGAACAATAAATAGCTGTAGTACTCTAACTTAACATTTTAAACCAATAGACACTTAAATTAAAGAAGGTTATTTTTAAAATAGCCGGAATGCACATCATGTTTGCCTGAGCTATCTACTTTTCGCGAGGGCAAACTTGTAAGTCTTCTAGGATTTCTAAAGAATCACCAAAGGAAAAAAAAAGAAAGATAAAATATGAGAAATGTCTTCATTTTTGAATGTATATACACATTTGCCTCCTGCCATTTCCCAAAGGCAGGTTCCTACTTTCTAATCTTCAGATTACTTTAGCAAATTCAAGGCCCATGCGTAATATTATAGTACTAACAATAATGGACGCCTTTCATTTTCCCTCAGGAATAGAGTCGCGAGTAAAGATGATTTCTGGAGTGACTGTAAGCGGTTTGTACAAAAGACTTTTTGCCGTGACAAAAAGCGATCGATGTCACGTGGTCAGTGAGGATGGCATTATCTGGAGCTGCATGATGCCCGAGGAATGGCATAAGGAGTCATCTTCAAAAGATTTCGTGCGTGCTATCTCAGTTCCAAGAAACCTCAAATCAGATCTTCCAGAAAGTCACTTTGTAGCTTTGAAAAGTGATGGAACAATTTCTTATGGAGGTAATATAAACGACAGACACTAAGGGTAAATTCTGTCAATTACTTTAAAAAAGGTTACTTTCGAGCAAAGAAATTCTACGAGATTTAATACGACACGACTAGCTTTTAAATTTCAACTGAACTAAAAATACAATGGATCTCGTAGTTCATACCAACAAGGTACGAAAAAACAGAATTCTTGACTCAAGCAAGGTGTGGTTATTTGAAAACAAATATATCACCGATTCCACTATTTCCTTATTATGTGAGTCCTGTGCAACAACTAATAGGCCATTCTCGGGTTACCCTGTGGCCCAAAACAAGTCTTCGTGGAAAACCTTTCATATGAACATGAGTTCGATTTGAATGAAAATGAACCAGTTGGGGGAACACCATTTCATATTGATGAAAGGTTTCGCCCGAAGATTTGTTTTGACACGGATTGAGGCAAAATACAACACCGTCGCGGAAATAGCCTATTAGTTAGAGGGATAGACCGCTGGTCGGGAATTCTGGATTGGAAACTTTGTATGTTTTTTTGTTAATCGATAAGAGCAATAGGCCAATCCCGATATATTAAAATTCTAACTTGGCTACGAGGCTTAGGGGAATAAAACAAAGAAATTAATTATTCATCCCTCATCCTCGATGCGATTTCTTTTGCAGTTTTATTTCCCTAAGCCTCGGAGCCAAGTTAGAATTTTAATATATCGGAATTTGTCTCCCTCTACCCAGGTGTGTAATTGCATGAAGGGTAATAGGGGATTGTTAGGGCAATCCTCTAAAATCAGTGGCGGATCCAGGACGGGGGGCCCGCCGGCGCGGTTCTATTTTACTTGCCCAGCCGGAATTTGCTTCTTCAGTAAGTTCTTCTTTTTTCACCCAAAATAAGGGGGGAGGGGCGGGCCCTTCCGGGCCCCTCCCCTAGATCCGCCACTGAAAATCCTAGGATATCGCGGTGGTTTGGTGAAAGTCCAGTTCGATCCTGAAGAAACTGGACTTAAGCGCCAGTTTTTCCTATCCCAGCGTTTCTGTATAACCTTTCGAATACTTTAAATTTGATGTTACTATGGCTACTGCTTTCAGGATCAGGGAGAGGTCTACACAGGAAGGAGAAATTGGGAGTGTGGAGCTTGGTTGCGGCATGGGACTGTCCATGAGTGGTTCTGGTCTATATGGACCATTCATCGTTATTTAATGATAGAACAAATGTCTGTATGAGTACATTTGTCGCAAGTGTGCATATAACTGCAAAGTCTGGAGGGAGCGGGGGGAGGGGGGGGGGGGGGTCTACATAAATTTTTTTAATTTAAAAGTGGCCTGCTCTACTTACCGTTATGGATCCCTCGTCAAAAGCATCAGAAGTTCTGGTTTGCTTGTATGCTCTGACGTAGAGCACGTAGTTCATTTTAGATATAGTTGCTGCATAACAGCCACTGGAACTGAGCATGCTTTTCAACATGTAGACATACACCACTGACTCTTAAATTACCCCTTCTCATGTAAATAATATGACTTTTTCGTTCAGTGTTCCAAACCAAATAGAAGATGCTGTTCCTATGTTTTCTAAGAAAATAATGCACTTTTGAGGTTAAGAAAAACTGCCAAAAGTGTTTTTAGACATGAGTTTTTAAAGACATCATGCCGTGCATTATTTTCTTTGGAGGACGTGGAACGCCATCTGCTATTTGGTAAATATATGTCCAGTGGACAGACCAACGAGTGAAATTGAAAGAGTTAAAAATAATCTTCAGTTATTTTATGAAGTTAAGGCTTTTCGTAGAGAATTAATGTAGGATATTGTTTTTATTGTACAATGCTCTATTTACAGTAAATGAAACACGTTAACTCGTAAACATTTTTATAGTTTTATTATTCCTGTTTGTTTGCTCGTCTACCATAATATATCTTAACTTTTTTCTTTAACCCTGTTGTAGTAAATATTTTTTAAAATAAAAAAAAGCATAGTTGAATCATTCATCGATAGTTACACGCGGAAAACCATTCATGATTGTTCTGCGATAGATTCTGCGATAGAAAGCGTTTTTATAAGGGAACTCAAAAGATCGGTTACTTCTGGAATTTCTAAAGCTGGGATTGATGCCATAATAACTTGACAGGGATTACCTCAGGAAAAACGTCTGTATGAGGGAGACAAAATCCAATGGCAGTTTTAAGTAAGGAAAAACATTGTACCAGAATAATCTTAAGTACATACTAATAGTCCTTTTTGCATTTTGTAAAAGCTAAAGATATAAATATTTCTCGGAAATAACACCAAAAACAATTTCCCATGGGAACTCGAAAAATCAGAGAAACCGTGTAAACACGGGAAAATTTCATCATTAGTTCAGTTCATTTTACCAGTACTTCCAAGTGTTTCATATGAACTTTAATATTTGTTTTTGATATTTGTTGTTGTCAGAAATAATTTCTTTTGAGAAGATATTTATAAAAGTTGCACAAAAGTGTCAATACACGGTAAATAATTTCGGTACAGAGTCTTCTGGTAAAATCCCCTTAATTCTCTTGCCTTCTTCCTCTCTTGATTCTAAATCAAACCTGCTATCACGGCGGGGCCTAAAAGTTGTCCAGTGTTAATATATTATGTTACTCGCATTAAAAATGTCACCACACAAATGCAACGATCACTGACGGTCACGCACGTTGTTTCTGCGCATCCTTACCGCGCACATAATTCATGTTGTAAGCGACAGGCCACGTCACAGCAAGACTAGGGCTTCGTATTGGTTGCATTAATTTCTCCTGAAGTTTACTCTCTTGCATTGTCGGTAATCCCTCTTTTGTTTTTATAGATCATTTCCTTTAATGATTTAATTTTCTCCATTTTACAAAAAGACAGGAAACATCTGTACGTGAGAAGTAACAAATGTTTCGCCTTTTCTGCCGAATGTAAACGGGCAACAAAAATATGTAGTTTTTCAAAGCCTATTTTACCTCAAGGAAAGACAACAACTGTAAAAGTTTACTTAACCCAAGTTTGTGAATATTTGATAGATTTCTAGGGCTTTTCGCCACAAAAATTGTCTTGTGAAGATCTGCTCATTGAAGTCATAAAATCGTGATCCCCTCCTATTAAAGACATGGTTGACCAGCCCCACAAGTTTTTAATTTTTTTGGAATGCAAATGGAATGCAAGACTTGTTTCACATGAAGCTATGCACTAAGAGTTGCTAAATAAGCAATAGTTTAGGGCTATACCTAATTTAGTATAAATTTACCGTAGTTTATTGTGAATCAGTGAATTTGATTGGCTATATTACCGTTTTCTGTTTAAACAATAGAGTATTTCTGTCGAGGAACTATCGGCTGATAGTTGCCCCTCGGAAATTTGATGTTCTTAAAACAAATATTTGCCCGAGAAGCGGAGCTTCGAGGGCAAATATGCTAGTTTTAAGAACATCAAATTTCCAAGGGGCAACTATCAGACCGATAGTTCCGAGACATAAACACTCTATTGTCTTTATTGTTCACCACTATATTTTCTTCCGCACGCTAGTTCAAAAATCAATTCGACTTCAATTGAATTATTTTCAGATTTCGAGACGAAAGCCGTGAAAGCCAAATATAAAATTTGAAAAAGAAAAACAGACAAAAACCTTAATGACAATTTCAGTTGTTTATTTTCTACGAAACCCGCTTGTTTACAGAAAAATTTTCACGGACGACTACTATCTATCCGGGTATTTTCGGCGGACGGGCACTATGGGCTGATAGTGGCCCTCCGCGGATAAACACTATCGCGTCACGTGATCAACTTAAACCAATAAGAATCGGAGAAAATTTAGTGGTGAACTATAACTGCTGATAGTCAACAGTTAGGCATCAGTGCACATCGTGCATCACGTTTGAACCTGATGTAACATAATGAAACAGTTCTTTTCTACGTATTACTTGACATTTTTTTCTTTTTATGCAATGAGACTACGGTAAATTTATACTAAAAGAATTAGACTACTCGCCCTCGTTTTCTACAAGCGATAGTCAACGAGGCGCAGCCGAGTTGACTATCTGCTCGTAGAAAACTCGGGCTCGTAGTCTAATTGTTAAATAGTA
>CM042754.1:14084610-14108019 GCA_022496165.2 Catalaphyllia jardinei
AGCAACCCATTCCACAAGATGAAGACTAGACCTACTGTGTTTTGTTCCAATAAAAAATGTATTTCAAACCGATATCTAGTGTGTTGTTCTATTGGAGTTTATTTCTTTGTTTAGGGGACTTCAGTTTTATTGTTCATTGCATTCTAATTTCCTGATTTACTTTGTGTTAAACACTTCGTGGCTGTTATTATTTTGGTGTATTCATTTCAAATCTCTGTGTATTTGAACCATTTCGCTAATAAAAGTAATATTCAAGAAACGGTGTTGTTCGAAAACATTTATTGTCGCGTGTTGACAATTAATTAGCGCTCGGAACTTCTATTGTTAGCATTTCAATGATAGATCTGTCCCATGGGCTATTCCGTTGGAGAGTTTGTATGCAAATCTAGGGCTGAAAGTAGTGACTAACGGAGCGGAAAACAAGAGCAGCTAAGAATTAATTCTCTCTCTTCTTAGCAAAGCTGAGAGTGCAGATAAAAACATAATAGATATTTTCATGAGCCAAACAGGGTTAAAAGAGCCCGGCTTCGAAAATCGGAGAACGTTTTCAAAGAAAGCTAGAGAACTTCAGAGATTTTTAAGCGTTCAAAAGTTTGCACTTGTCAATGTTTCCCAATCACGGGCAGTTAAACAAGAGTTCAAAGCAGTTTGAAATTCGCAAACGTTGGTGAAAAAAGCCATGTTGATAATCGTTTCGAAATCGAACAAAGTTTTCAAATTTCCAGCGAGTTCAAGTTGAATAAAGGAATGAGGCTTTCGTTAAAATTTGCGCTTTTATTTTGAACAGATAATAGAGTTTTTCAACCAGGGTTCACTATTAGCGGGCAAGTTTAGGCGAGTTTATTGTTTGTATTGTACTAGAGCGATGCTTATTAGTAAACCTATACCGAATTAGTATGCAGTAAATCCACATTAGTATGGAGGAAGTCAAAAATTATTATGCAGGAAGTCAAAGTTATAACAATAGGTGACGTCATGGGCTAGGCACCTAATCCACCTAATCCATAGGTACCTAATCCACCTAATCCAACATGGGGATAATTCTGACCCTCTATGACTACTGCTGCTGGTCTTCAGTTGACTCCTCATTATTTTCACTTACTGCGTAGCAATTCAATCAATGTTTAAACAAATTTGTACGTGGGAACATGTCGGGCACGAACGTCCATAAATCTGCTTGATGGTCTGAAATATAGATATGGCTTAACACTGAACAAAAGTTGTTCAATTGAAAACATACAAGACATACCCTGGTTGCTATCAAACCTGGTGATACTGATTAAAATTTAATGTTACTCGAACTTAATATTTTAGTGGACAAAAACATTTCAGTTCAATTAGTAATATTCGACCCAATCGGCTGTCGAACCTAGTATTTACGGCGACACGTCTCCGTCATTCCCTAATAGTTTTAAATTACGGGAAATGGTTTGTTCATTCATCTGGTGCTTTTAATAAATTTACAAGCACGTAGATGACGAAAACCGGGACAGAGCTATCATTAATAATATATTACCAGTTGAACCCTAAATTAATAATTCTCCCCGTTGCTTCTACGCCAAATTGTCAATTTAAACACTGACCTTTTGAAAATATTGTCGAACAGAACCCTTTCTCTATGAACTAATGTGGCTTAAAAATATGTGTTCACTTGATTATATTTTTGATTTTAAAATTCACCGTTATTCACTTATACGGCTATAGCAAAAAAATCATTAAATTGTAGTCTACCTTTAATGTTAAATTTGGTGCATGAAAGAAAAGAACACAACTGTTTGCGTGAGCGTTAGACTTAAACCTTGAACTAGAATTTAAAACTTGTTGATAAATTGTTCCTTAACGTTTTGTTTTAATCAAAAGAAACAGACATGTAATAGGCTTTTGACTAATTAAAAGGTCTTTCCGCTCTTCTGCTTGTCTAATATTTCAGTTAATAATTTATTTTATTTCGCCTTCTCAGCAAAATATTCTATTTTGATTTTTTTTAAAGCAGCACAGTAGCCAAAGCTCAAATTATAGCAATAATCTCGTCCTAAATATACAGCCAAGAAGAAAAGAAAAAAATGCTGGTATAATGTTAATTGTCCCAGCTTGAACTTTGGCCAAAACTGCTGGAAAACTGGAATGACGATTGTTTCCAATATTTCACTGCCGGTCGGTTTGTTAATATTGAGCACACACTCGAGAACACTTTAACATTTTAATTAAACTAATGTGTTCTTTTTTATGCAAGGACATTTTAAGTCTGTCTCAGGACAGCTGGAATAATACATTATCAAAATACACTTTTAATACATACAACGGACAAATTGACCATTGCGCTGTGTTTATTTTATAACTGGTTGTAGAAATAACTTTTATATCCTTCTGTCGAAAGACTTTCTAAATTCTAATTGGATTCTTCCCTTTCCCAAAATTAAATTAAATTTTTTACGTATGTTTTCACTTGGAAATGGTATGAATGCCCTTTAAAGTGTTCCTTTGTTATATTAGAAGCAATCAAGTAAGAAATTAATGAAAAGTTCACATTTTAGGTGGATTAATGTTTATTTAGGAAGTTTTCATTTAGAGCATTTGATTGATGTCTACTACGCTTCGAGACCTTCATTGTTTTTCGAAAATACATTCAGAAATGCGGCCAACACCTCTAAATGCGGAACTCCTTCAATTTTCACGAAGTTACTGAACCACAATATTCAAATCTAGGTTTCAGCAAAAGGAATTTGAACTTTGGTTAAAATGGCCAACGCTACGAACTCTTCGACCATTGGTTCCAAGGAAGAGAGTTTCGAACTGGTAATCACAAAAACCTCGATTTGTATGTTTGCTCTCGTTTTGTCCTTAATTGAAAACATTGCGGTTCTTGTGATATTGAAAAAGAACTGTGGAAATCGAATGAGAACTGCTAATAGCTTTTTCATTGCAAACATGTCAACAGCCGACGTCCTCTTTGCCGTGCAGAATATACCGCATGCATATAACAGTTATATCCTCAAGGGCCGATGGATTCTTCTAGGAAACATTGGAAAGGTTTTCTGTAAGATCGACGTTTTCTTTTCTCTCATTTCCATGGTGACCACAAATCTTACCATCCTGGCCATTGCTGTTGATCGAGTGTTTGCCGTGTACGTTCCCTTCAAAAAAATTATCACTCGAAGAGTTTGCTTTTGTATTATTTTCTTGACATGGTTCATTTCCACTTTATTTGCCTCTCCTATGTTGTATTATGCTGATCTTAAGAGCAAAGGAGACTTCAAAATCTGCAGCCTCACGAACAGAGAAGTTTTGAAAACGTGGTATACGGTTTTGGCGGGAATTTTAGCAACGACACTAATCACAATGCTGACTTTGTACACTGCCATTGGTGTGGAACTTGGGCGCCGAAAAATGCCTGGCAACGCTAGCCAAGGAGGCAACAGACGGAGAAAAAAGCGAAATCGCGACATTTTTAAGATGCTTATCACTCTAATAATTGTGTTTCATGTGTGCTCGTTACCGATTTTCATTCTACAATTGTCCTACACTCTCGGATTTTATGAGCTATTAAAAATAAACCAGATTCGCGATATTGCCCTTCTGTTGTTCTTCATGAATGGCGCAATTAATCCCATAATTTACGTCATTTTCAATGAGAGCTTCCGCAATGGTGTTAAAGCAGCTCTGCCAAAGTGCTGCAAATTCTCCAGAAGTGTTGTTTACGCTGTTGACAGACGTGCAGGCACAAGTAGAAGAAGTGCGGACAGCGGAAGTTCTGGAAGGTCTTCGACTCAGCTATAAATGAAATATCAGATAAACGTCTGCATGAAGTCAAAGGACCTTTTGCATCCATGAATTCCATGTAAACCAGAACCATCGAATCTAGTAGTGATTATACTTTATTCCCTAACTGGAAGTGAGAGTGAAATTCACTGCACTTTAATTGAAAATAGTTTAAGACGGTAGTCGTGTGTCCTAAAAGCGCTCAAACAGTATGAATGCGAAGGGGTAACTAAGCATTAGCCCATAATACTTACTTCATTGACAAGTACAGAGATAACACCTGCAAATTACATCCGCTGAACTCGATTTTACTCAGATTCCTGTTCCTTATAGATTTATATGTAAAGCAACTGACAAGACATCGCATCATCTACAGCATGGGTGTATTGGACCCTTTATTGCGAACTCACAATATTACCATTTCGCAGCTGATTGTTCTGTCGGTGGGCGTTGCTTTTAACATCGAATTTGTGGTCGTAGGTTTTGCATCATAGGTATATGCTATTATGCATGTAGGAAGAATTTATCATATAAATGGTGATTTTAATTCTACGGCAAGATTTAGATCAGTCCATTTTATGAACACTTACGTTTTACTTAGGTCCAAAACAAAAACCGCTCCGCTAATAAATGGAAACTTTTAAGCCTCTTAATCTGGATAATTTAAATGCGTATACAAAGGTTTTTGCTTTTCCTGGCATTATTATTGACATTAATATATATATATCTTATTCACCAAGCGCGAGGGCCGTACTGGGAGAATATCGGCCCGAGGTCTTGACAGTACGGACCGAGCGCAGCGAGGTCCGTACAAAAAAAGACCAAGAGCCGATATTCTCCCAGTACGGTCCCGGGCAAGCTTGGTTAATAAGAGATTTATTACACGACTGAAATTGTTTAGAAGAAAAGCCTAAATGTTAGACTGCAAAGACAACATAAACTTCAAGCGCGTAATTTTTATGTAGAGCAAACTGAGCGTTTACTCACGTCTGACGTTTTCAAAAAGAAGAAAAACAAAGTTGGAAGAACACAAAAATAACATTTTATGTGGAGTAAATACTTAACAAAAAGAAAAGAAGCAAAACTACGAGAAAATATTCGTGCGGGATCATTCGGGACAGTGCCCGGTCCAATACTTAGAGAATATTGGACCGGCAACAGAGCAATCTGATTGGCTGATTTTAGTTATCGGCCCTCTAAACGAACTTAGTCGTGTAATAATATCTCTTATTCCCATCTGCATTGAAGATGTCATCGACATCCTTTTCCCTTCGTTTGAGACGATTTTCATAATGTATTATATAGGGAGCTAATTGTTTGACACTTCTTGTAAAGTAAGTTGAAGCATTGTAGTACAGTGAACAGCAGTGTGCTTTTTTCATTATTATCTCCTGTGGTCATAATTATACTGTATTGTTTTATTGTCAATAAAGGAAAAAATATTTTTATTGACTGCAGCTCCGTCAGTTTCGAGTGGTATGTTTTCTTCTGATTAACAAATAGATTCCATGTTGCCGTGCGTCTGTTCAGTAATAGATCACAGATGACGTCAAAATGTGGTAAGAACAAAAAAGTGGCACACCAGGCGTAGCCGAGTGTGTCACTGATGTTCTTACCACATTTTGACGTCTTCTGTGATCTATTACTGAATCAGACGCACGGCAACTTGGAATCTATTTGTTTTATATAATAACGAAAAGCCTTTTTTGTTTCAAAATAATTCAACATAACGCGAAAGCCGGCCTTTTACCCCGCCTTTGTCCCGCCTTTGCACGAAAAAAAGCCATTTGACGTGATCTATACATTCAAAATGAAGCAGTTTCATTGGTTGCTATGCGCAGCAAAGAATTGTGATTGGTCGAGAAAAATCACGCCACTGTCAAGCCTGACTCGAGCGTCGCTTCTCGTGGAATGAAAACTTACAGCGAAAGCAGAATTGAACTGCGAAATCTACAAATCTTGAAGAAAATGCTGGAAAAATCAAGTGCCAAGTGAGTTTTCGTCATCGGAGTAGCCCTGTGAGCCGAAAAGCTTGGACGTTGCCTTGAAAATTACAGGAGTTGAAAGAATACCCTCGGAAAACTTGTGGTTGCGGTCGGCCTAGAGGCCATTTGAATGGAGTTTTGAATGAAAGGAGCGAAAATGACAGTGGAGATTTTTGTCTTCTGTGGTTGGTGATTCTCAAAGTCAGCTTGATATAGTGTCGGAAACACATTTTAGCTGCAATACTGTTGACCGTGAGCGGTGGTTAGCTATACTTAGCTCGCTGCTGTGCCCTGAAAGGGACAGGAACATTCGCATCGGAAAGCAAGGTTATGTATTTTATTTTACCGATTTTAAGAAGTGATGTTTTGATGTTTTATTCCTGACATTAATCAGTGTGTCAGCAGTTGTTTTGACACAGGGAAAAGTTGACTTTTTTAAGGAAATTAATCTCGGAAACATTTTGTTTATTGGGTTTGTTAAATTCGAGATAAAGCGATGGTTCTCGGGTTTGTGCAGGGTTTAGTCTCGCTCGACTGCCGATCGAGGCTGCTAGAAAATTATTTCTGTATCATTTTCTAAAAGAAACCGCTTATCTTTCGTTTTCTGGCTTCTCGAAACTGCCAAGACTTTTTTGTACCTTATCTTTTGCCCAGTCACGTAAAATATTATCTTAATTCTCAAAACTTTCCGCCATTTTAAAACGGCAGAGTGAAAAACTTTGTAATGATGACGTCAATCGTGCATCTGTCCTCTAAAAGATCATAGGCGAGAGCCAATCAAAATGCGAGAATAACTTGGGTTATTATATAAATAACTATCATTATCAGCGAAAGTGAAAAATGATCATCGCAGTTATTTTTCCAATTTAAGCAATTGGAAAGAAGAAGCCTGAAAAAAAAAATCAGGGCTTCAACGGGATTCGAACCCATGACCTCCGTGATACCGGTGCGATGCTTTACCAACTGAGCTATGAAGCCACACATTGGGAGCGAGGTCACTTTATTGAGTTCATATAAAATAATTCAAATTAACTGCGATGATCATTTTTCACTTTCAACTACAACCGTAGTTCAAATATGAATTATTTCATATGTACTTCAGATTATAAATATCAGCATAAACTTAAGGGTGTAAGAGCAAGCACCAACCGACATGCAGAACCAAGCGGAGTCCTTGAATAATTGAGATCAACATTGCATGATCACGGCTTAATATCAAATTGTAGAGTTTTTGAGATGACAACATCATCAAAGAATGTCGCGATATCCTGATGTTTAAGGTTCTCGTTGAAATAATACGGAAAGTGAAGAAGACCCAGTAAATAAAAACTTCCCTTTTGTTAACTCATTGTACTTCAATTTCACCCGGGTGGACACTCAGTTGGGTACCGTGCTTCTGTTTCAGACTTATATTTGTGTTTATGCTTCGATTGCGACCCTGTCTTTTTTAATTTTTTTCTTAATTTTGCTGGTAAACAGAGTTTATTTTGGCAAGATAAATCATTGGAAGTATGCCAAACATACCCCCAACCTAGCAAATGACTCCTCTTGTTTTAGATATCTTTCGCCGCCTCCCATCCCGGCAAAATAAAAAACTTGAAAGATGATGGCTAATCATTCTCTGGGCAAGATTAATTTGAATGCCTCTTTTATTTGTTCCCTTAATGTGGATGTGCCCATTTTGTGTATTTTGTCTGACAGCTGATTCAAACAAACAGAACAGAATTGAGTTTCTTGGTTCGAACGACACTCGGTAGCAAAATGAATATCGAGAGGGAAACGAAACTCAGTGCGAACTCCACCATGAATTCCACATCAAATTCGACAACAGGTTTATATGAATCACCAACACAAAGAAAGAATGTTACCGTGTGGGTGATTTTCCTGGTGTTTGCATACTATTTGGCGATTCTTCTCTCCTTGGTCGGTAACATGGTCGTCATCAGAGCTGTTAAAAGGATTGGAGGGGCATTACGAAGAAAAGTACACTATCTGTTTATAGTCAACTTGTCCGCAGCCGATCTTCTCTTTGCGGCCGAGATGATTCCCATGATATGTGTGCATATGTTGTTAAGCGGTGAATGGCTTATCAAAGGTCGTTTTGGCAATTTCCTTTGCAAGTTCGACTTGTTTCTCTCAGCAATTTTAATTCTCACATCGAATCTAACGATCGTAAGCATTGCTGTGGAGAAGTACTTTGGGGTGTTTTTTCCACTCAAGGCGATGGTTTCGAAGAAACGGGCGTATTTCATTATAGCAGCCACGTGGATCGCAAGCGCAGTTTATGCCGCTCCACTGTTTTTCTTCGCCTATCTCAAAACACGTCCAGATGGTAAGGTCATCTGTTCTGTTTGCCCGAACTGCGAAAATGTGAGACGATGGTTTTTATTTCAAACGGTTCTCCTGGCTGGAGGATTTGTTACAACATTGGCTTCATATTCAGCAATTGGAATTAAGATATGGCTCCGAAAAACACCGGGAATTCAACTACCTGAGGTGCGACGAAAAGGACGAGTCACAAAACACAAGGCGCTAAAAATGTTGGCAATGCTGGTGTTTGTATTTTACGTTTCCTTTATACCATTTTGGATTTACCAACTTTCTCTTCTCTTCGGCTTCTACGAGAAACTGGGTTCATATTACGGCATCCTTTCACCTTTCTTCATGCTTTGCAACGGAGCTGTGAATCCTGTCATTTACAGCGTGTATAACATGGATATTCGCCGAGAGTTTATATCCTTATGTACATGTAAATCACCCACTTTAGCGGTGACGTTTGAAACGAACCACGGTAGAAAGGGAAATGGTAAGAAAAAAGGGTGTACAGTTGAAAGAAAAATGATTTATATTCATGATAACAACCAGCACGAAGAGACACCTCTGTAACCCATGGCAACTTAAAACACTTATTTCTCAAAGCTGATCAATATTTAAGCGTTAGGAGGTTGGTTACATTCAGTTTTTCTTTGAAACCTGCAAACGTAAAATTAGTGCTAGAAGGCCACGAAGGATCCGGAGGGTTTGATGAGATAACTGAGACGTGGGAAAAGCGAACATCAATTTTCCTGTCAACACACAGCCCACTCTGAGAAATAATATATCGTGGGTTGACCGTCAGTATCTACCGACAACAGACAAAATACAACTGATAATAATGTCAATTGGCTCTACAATTTTCAATCTTCTAAGCTCGGCATAGAGAGAAAACGAGAAAAAAGGAACTTTAATGAAAAATCGTGTCAGAGACTGATTGGTTTTAAATATGTATTTTGTATAGTTTCCACGTTGCTGTACATTTCACTTAAATTTTGTCCTCTTTTAATTTGGTTCAGGAAGTTATAAAAATCATAGCAGTTACTCAATATTAAACTTAAAGTTTCCAGTATATGCTTTTAAAACCTGTTTTGCATTAGAGCAGATCAAACAAACATGTCATCAACGCAGTAAACAAAACCACAGTGAAAATTGAATTAAGAAAATTAACTGTTCATTTTCCATTTTGTTTCTCTTGTAGAAACAAGAGTCGCCCAAAAAAAGAACTATCTGATTAGAATAAATAACGTTTTCTCAATTCCACTCACTTGGTATACAAGACTTCTGAGAACATTTATATGACGCATACAATGACAATAGCCAATCGGAAGCCGGTAAAGTAGGCAGGACTCATTTTGAAATTGTATCACGTACGTCATCTAAGTTGTTGTGTCTGGAGGAAAAAAGCTGAATATTCCGACTTAGTATGAACTTTGCTCTTGCTGCGTTTCACAGCGATCAAGATTTAGGTTAACGCCTTGTAAATGAAAATCCAGAGGAGAATGTAGCCTTCGCTCATGTACCTAATGAAGTAAATACAATCCTCTGTCCCCACAACAAGTGATGCTTTTTCCTTGTATTTAAAAGCTATTGATTACTAATTTAAATTTGGACGGCTGGTCAACGGAAGTCTAAGTAATTCTGAAGAATAATAGAACTAAACAACTACGAAAGTGAGAGTAAGATAGAATTTATTACCACAATGCCTTCTTTGTCGCGCTTTTAATTTATCTTATTCACAGAGCATGAAAATGTCAGAATCCCGTCACAACAGCAAGTTAATCAGTTCAAACTATAATTTGTAAGATCGCGATTGTGTAGTGGCGCAATTAGGGTAAAATCAACCCCAATTCCCGTCAAAAAAAAAAACGCTGGAAATTATAGGGCTGTATAGTCCATCTCCTGAAGCTGATCAAGATAAACTAGTAATTGTGGTACTCCTTTATTTGATGGATTTTTAACAGTTCTCGTTAAGCAAGTAGCACAGATATATTCCTGAGCCTCAGGAATATATCACGGTTTTAGCGTGGGTAGCGTCGCGCGCAAATTAAAGCAAAAAATCTAGGAAACGGGTATTTTTTGCTCTCGCTTCGCTTTGCGCACGGCGACAACGCGGAAAAAAAGCTTTTCAGTACGGAAAAAAAGATTTTCAGTACGGAAAAAACTCTTTGTACGAGAAAACTTGCCATCGAAGTTTTTTCTTTCACTATTTTTTCTGAGGGTCACTGTATTGGTTATACTATGTTATTAGATTAGCAGATCGAGAAGAAGCTTGGAAACATATCTAACATTATAAGATTATTACTTTTTATCAACCTGCAGTACGTTCCAACTGCCGGGTCGTAATCATGCAGGAGATATTATTCGCGTAACTGTTAATACAAGTCGCGACCCATGGTCATATGCATGTATGTATAGAGACAACGGAACTTTTCCTGCCAATTATCTATGTTCTGTAATCAGACATATCACTATTAACCTAATGTCTTTCCTTTGGTGAGGTTGTTGTTTTTTTTTTCCTGTCACTCTCGCAAATATATATCAATCGTGGCTGATTTCAGGATGCGAAATAAATGGCACGAAAATTTTTAACAGACGTTTTATGATTTTATTTTAGAAGCTTCTTCTGAATTATAGTGAAAACGAAAGGCGAGAAGGTGGTATCTTAGAGCGGTTGAGTTCCTTTTTTGCAAGATAATTGTCGGCTTAGACAGCGACTTCATTAGTTTTAATAAGGCACGTACGAAGACAACGTTTAATTTGCGTAGGTAAATTTGCGTTAGTCTGAAAACAGCTTAAATGTGCTCAAACAATTTTAAAATGATGGTTTATCGTCAATGACAATCACGATAGAATACTCAGAACACACACCATTTGACCCCTCCACCAGAAGGTGCACTCTTTTTAACACTTCATTCTGTTAGGTATATTTGTTGTCCACAGTTTAAAAATAATTTTTGCAAACATCTCTGCGATGGACAAGTATTCTATCCTGCTCCAAGTTGTTGGGAGATCGATACACAGATACTGACCCGCCAGCCTGATGGGCCACCAGGTTCGAACGGAGCTTAGACCCTGAGGCCGAGCAACAATTTTCAGTATATCAGCGTCATAGCTATTGTTTATTGATATTTGACTTGTGAAAAGAAACAAGAGGATTTTTGAGTCTCTTCCTGTCGGTGAACTTCCTGATATGGTTTTCAGTCGGATTGTGATGAAATGAACATTTAAATTTGAACAAAATTTTGCATTTAAAGTATACATCCCTTCCGATATTGAAGCAGTTAGTTCCTCTGTTGTGTTTCATTTAACGCTAAGTCATTGACGAATCAAAATCGTGCGATAGCGCACCATTAGGATAAATAAATGTTTGCACAGCCGCTGGTGCTGGCAGTAACGTCTTCTGCATGTGGGGAAGGGGGTGACGCAAGCAGTGCGAAAGAGTTAAAACTAGTTTAAAAGCGTCGTCGTCAGTCGTTTCAGTGGCAAAGCAGTAAATCCCTGGTGATAAAGAATGGAAAACGGTGAGAACTCGACTTCCACCATCGACAACACTGAAGCAACCACTAAAGCCTCCATCTGTATATTTTTTCTAATTGTGTCGCTGATTGAAAACATTACGGTTCTCGTGATTCTCAAGAACAACCCTAGGCGGGGAGTGAGTTCTGCCAACGGCTTATTTATTGCGAACATGTCAGTAGCTGATGTTCTCTTCGCCCTACAGAATATACCGCATTCATACAACTATATTGTTCTTGGCGGTCGATGGATTGTTCATGGAAATGTTGGAGTGGTTTTATGCAAGATCGACACGTTCCTGTCTTTGATTGCCATGGTAACGGGAAATCTAACTATTTTGGCGATTGCCAGTCATCGGCTTTTTGTTGTGTACCGTCCACTCAAGAAAATCGTCACTAGTAGAATGTGCTTATTCATCATTTTCCTTACATGGCTCATTCCTACGCTATTTGCCTTCCCCATGTTGTTTTACGCTGACTTGATGGGTGACAAAGACTTCAAAATCTGCAGTCTGACAGATGTACAAGTTTTGAAAATATGGTATGCAGTTTTGGCGGGAATTTTCGCAACAACACTTGTCGCCATGCTGGCTTTGTACACTGCCATCGGAGTAAAGCTCTGGCGTCGAAAATTTCCTGCCGACATAATTGGAGACGCAAAGCAAAGAGCACATTTACGAAGAGGAAAGCAAAATCGCGATATTTTAAAGATGCTAATAACTCTAATAGTCGTCTTCTATATTTGTTCTTTGCCGATTATCATCCTACAGTTGTCATTAGCGTTTGGATTCTATGAAGCACTCCAGGTGCACCATGGTCGTTTTATCGCTATTCTTATGCTTTTCCTAAATGGTGTTATTAACCCCATGATTTACTTCAAATTTATCAAGAGATTCCGAGATGTTTTTAAGAGGGCTTTGCCAAAGTGCAGATGCCCCCGAACTGTTGTTTACTCCGTAGGTAAAGACTGAGTGGACGCGCATGCCTGTGGTAGCCGAGATTCTAAAGCAACTGTTGCCTCGAACTCATTTACAGACTGCGAAATGTATGTTTTGCTATCATCGTCATTTAATTCCCCATTCATTTCTAGGTTTTATATGTCATTAACATTCAAATAGACTTCTATATGACACCAGAAGAACCACAACCCATCACTTGCCACAATGTAGACCCAGCAAAAGAAATTTGACTTGTCTACAAGTATTGGGTTCAAGATCAAGCACAAGGACTTCAGACGCAGGGTGAATTGAACTGAACTTATGAAACGCTTGTTTTTAAAGTGTATTCTTGTAAACTAAATTAGTACGCTGTAGTATTTTATTATTATATTCGTGTAAACTAATTAAGGTTAATCATTTAGTTTAACTGTGTAGTTGTTGTAATAAATATTTTTAGACTTACGTTTGGTTGTTGCGTGTTTTCTCGGGTTTGTTTATGTGTAGTGTTTTTATTTGTTAAAGAGGGCCCACCTTTGAGGTGCGGTATCCTCACACTCCTCGCCATATCTACTTGAAATACTGTTTGGTTTAAGCGGCCTTCACACGACAAACTTAAGTTGGCAAACTCGGGTTGGAAAACTTCAAAAAGTTGACAAACTCTTTCCTTCTCACGTCAAACTCGTGTCAAATAACAAACACGGTAATTTGGCTCTTATTTCGGGTAGAAGACACAGTACAGTAAACAAAAGAAAGCCGCTAAACAAACCTGTTGTCTCCATTGTTTTCCTCGTTCTTTTGTCCTTTTGTCTTCTATTGTTGTACGTCAGCTGTGTCTTCTACACGAAGTAAGAGCCGGTAATTTGTATCATGGCCGCTTTTTTAGTGCAGTGGCACTCACGTACAACAGTGACACAGAGGAAAAGAAGAGATAAACAGAATGCGGTGGAGAAACAGAAAGGTTTGGACGAAACCCACTTTGTCCACGTGCTCCTCCTTTTTGTTTTGTTTGGTTTTAGAATCTTTGTAGGGTATAAATGAAACGTCCCGGCGAACAGCCAGACAATTGTGAACCGCTTCGACAAATTTAAAAAGTACTGTTGACTCCCGTCTCCCATTTTGTGAATTGTCACCCAATTAAATCACTTGAATGAGCTAGTTTTGATTCGTTGACAATTACCAACACATGTTGGCCAACTGTTCACACGTCAGATACGAGTTTACCAACACGAAAAAATTGGTGAAAAAGTTGGCGAGAATAGAGGCAAGTTCTATTTGTCGCCAGTTTGACAACTTGTTTGCAGACTGTTTTTGTGCCGTTCACACACATCAACTTGAGTTTACCAACACGAGTTTGCCAACTTTAGTTTGCCGTGTGAAGGCCGCTTTACAACCAAAGAATTATGCTCAAGGCGCTAATACGTCGTTAATAAAATTTAATTTCAAAATTTTCCAAGTATTATTTATATACACAAAAACAACTTAACAGGGAAATAAACATGAAATAATTCATTAGAAAGCCAACTTAAAACATTAATTATAAGTGGTTAAAGTGCAAGAAATTAGATAATTACCATATTACTACAGGTGTAAACACCGTTTTGTTGCATTGTTTAGTGGGGCAACTGTACTGTAATTATTTAAGTGTAGGCTTATTGTAAGTTATATTAATTTAATAAAAAAAAGGAAAAAGAAAGTATTTTACGGTTCTTCATCAAAGACCAAAACTTTAGACTCCGTCCACAGGTCTCCAGATATTTTTGACTCCGCAACTTTTTCTTTCCGGATTCAAAAATTTTGCCGCCCACACGTGGCGCATTCAAATCGAATTCGCCTGTCCACACGCATGTGATGGTATATCCGGATTGACTCTAGAGAAACTAGAGCTACACTTCGTGCCGCCCCATTGGTTTATTGTTCGGTAAGGGACTGGACACGATTTTGTTACGCCATCGGATTCGAAAATATCCGGATTCACCGTCCACACGATCATTTGTGTTTTCGTTGTGGATATTTTTTTTCACTCTGAAGCGCAGATTCAAAAATATCCTGATTCGCTGCGGAATTCGCCGGAAGTGTGTGGACGGAAGCCGTATTCGGAAAGAAAAAGATGCGGATTCAAAAATATCCGGATACGTGTGGACGGCGCCTTGGAATTGTCTACCAAACAGTAGATAGCTTAAGCAAGCCACGACGACGACGGCAACGAGAACCACGCCAAACAAACGTGTTAATGAGAGAAACAATAGCTGAGCTCGTGCGTTGTAAGTCTGGTACATATTTCTTTGCCGTCCTCTGCAAAACAACGTGAAATGAACGAGTTCTGCGTTGCATCAGGAACGCGAACAAGGCTAATTTTTCGTTTTTCTATTTGGAATTCAATGCTGTATGTCATTGCATATTTAGCTGAGTACGCTCTAAGAGCTATTGGCGTACTGAACAGAACAAGACAATTGCGAAGTTCGCTGGTAAAATATAATTTATTTTTTTTACTAGGCGATGTCCTCGTCGTCGTCGCTGTCGTTGTTTAAGCTCCCTGATATCATAATGTGAAAGTAACAATAACAATAACAATCATAATCACAATAACAATGACAATAACAACAACAATGACGATGACGATGACAAATAATGAATAAGATCCGAAAAATACAAAATGTAAATACAAAATAAATAAAGCCATGGAAATTTAAAAATTGTATAAACTGGACGAGTTGGTCAAGCTATGAAATCTTTAAATAATAAACTACGATGATTATTCTAAAAGAATTCTAATGATACTGAATTTCTAAGTTTTTGGTTTAAGCTGTTCCATAAGTGTTAGCAATAAATGTATAGTGTTTATTTTGTTTATAGTGTGTGGTACCCTGATCGCTTTTTTAAGAAAGGTTAAACTTTGATTTTCTCCCATACAATTAAATATTTACACTCAAACTACCAAAGCGCGAATGCCTTAGGGGAGGAGGACCCCCTAGTATAAACTTAGTGGTTTCTGGAGGTCTCCTCGTCATTCCTTCTATTTGTTAGTTACAAACCACTTTCCTTATCTTTGAGGCCTTTCTTTTTTTCCAACAGCTCCGTTGATTAAACTTGCCTTGCAGAAAGGTAATGATCTACTTTTGCCAAAAAGACAAAAAAGGGGGGTCACCAACTTAGTTTTGGAGAGAACATGCCCGGATGAACACCCTAAATCTGAAAAAAATCGGGCTTCTTTAACGAATAGGGCCACAATGTCTGTAAGCCCAAAAATATTGCAATTAGATCTTTGAAGTGAAATGTTCTCTACCAAACCCTGTTTAAGTGGACCCATTAAATGAATTTAGGTAACTGTCGGGGTTCCTTAAAGAACAAGTTCGCATTTAGCGACCATAGTTTTACGAGCCCTGCAGCCGCGAGATGGCAGGACTCCTTGCATGTCCCGTGGACAGAAATCTTGAAATTTTTTTAACTTCCCATATTGATTTTTTGTCCATTTTTGGACAATGTTGAGATAATTGTTTGTAAAATCTGTTTCTGAAAAGATAAGTAGGGGTCACCGAACGTCCAAGATCGTTAAATCCAAGCAAAGCTATAGCAATGGCCATCTGCCCTCTCATTGTTCATTTTACTACTTAGCGCACGCGCTCGATGCATGGCAGGTGAATTTGTGTTCGCTGTAAGGATGCGCAGTAGCAATGGGTGCGAACGTCCTTAAAGGAGAAGGTCACTTCAAAAGGCGTATTATTTTTATCATCAGCAATAAAAAGCTTATATTGAGTCAAGTTACTCAACGAAGTTTCAGCTTCTAAAGTGCATTCTATCCGGCCAAGTCTCCAAAGAAGCCTAAAATTTGGTATCGGCTGCCACCATTTTAAAACAAATGCTCAGCGACCAGGTCGGGCTAGGCCGCTAAGCGTGACGTAATCTTGATCAAGAGATCTTATCTTGCAAGTGTATTTGTTTACTCTAGGTCATGGCTGATCTTCAACCTTGCCTTTTTGAGCCAGAACGTGTATCTAATCCTGAGGATAGCGAAGGCGAAGTAGTAAACGATCGGTTAGAAGGCACATTTTGGTGTTCTTGTAAGCGATGCCAAATCATGCCAACGCAAAGAGAATCTGTTTGTCGCCGAGGACAGCCAGAGAAAGAAAACAAAATTCAAAGTTAAAGTTTTAAGCGTATACTGCATCGGTTGCAGTAAATGAAAAAAACATTTTTCTTTGTTAATTGCTGTAGACATTAAAATGCGGTTTAATAAAGCCTGTTTGGATTTTTATTTTCGCCGTGTCTAAATGTCACGGACTTAAATAGACCAAATGCCTGGCAGTCAGAAATATTCACCGAATTCCGACTGAAATCCTCAATCAAACCTATTAAAAGTATTGGTGTTTCTTAAGAAATGTCAAGCGATCCTAAAAAGTATGATAATTAGCGTTTTGACTGAAAAATCCTTCTTCTTCCATTTTTTCTTAGATATTTAACTTCATACCATTTATCTCCAGCAGTGAAGAAAAACCACATCGCCGTAAAGGCGGGAGTACACATGAATAGGAGTGAAATTTGAAGTGATATTAAAAGGGAATTGTTAGGATTAAAATGGGTCAGAAACACTACCAGACAATTTGCCCCTCAAAAGAGAGCCCCAGGTTTGTAGAGGGACTGTCTGGTATCCGTCTTCTAATTCTTCACTTTAAATTTCATTTTTTCAAATCCATCAAATCTTCAACATTTCATATTTTCCTTAATTTAACCTATCCTTTGAGAGAAATATCTCTTTCCCAAAATTCCCAAAATCACCCGCAAATCCTGTTTCCATGGCCACTCACTATTTCCCAGTCCCCACCTACTTGAGTTTTAGCAGGTTAGTGATTTTCAGCTGGAAAAATGTTAAAGGAGGGCAGAAACTCGGCCTAACATATTTATAACTAGATCTAGTAGCAACACAAATGTAACTCTATTTGTTCCCCAAAAATGTAAACCAACTACATACCAGACGTCTTTTTTCATCCGCACATTGAGAATATGGACCGCTCTAGCTGATGAATTTGGTCTTTCCGTAACTATTTCTCTCAGTTTATTCAAGGCACACCTACTCAGCTACTATAAGCAATCATTATGTAAATCATATGACCCTGAAGATTCCCGCTCATTCAAGTCTATCTGTACAAATTGCAACAGAGCCTGTAATCTGATAAGGAATATTGACTGCTGCTACTAAACTACACATTAACTTTTACCGTAATTTTTATTTCGATTTCGTGTGTTCCGGACCCGCAGTAATTGGCGCCAGCTGGTGCGGAGTCCCTTCCTGTATTGTATCATTTATATTTTTACTTTCCGTGTGTGTGTGTTGATTATACTAAGTTGGCGAAGCTAATAAAATAAAAATAAAATATGCTTCGTGGATTATATGTATAATGACCATTCGCAAATATGACGTCAAAGGTGGACGGAAATGCCTTTAATATTGGGAAGGTCTGGAACCCGGTATGTTGCCATGGTAACAAAACTTCTAAGCTCGTATTGTGAGGCACATTTAGTGGAATCTTACTGCAAAGAATCAAACATTTCTGATACAAATTGCTGCGATATCTTATTATGAGATATCTTATTATTTTCGGCTTGACTTGGACAGAGTGAAACCAGGAGCCATAATCAGGGACGGAGACCGTAAGTCTTGGGATCCGCGCGGACCCATGATATGGGACAATTTTTCTATTTTTAGAACAAATTGCGCCATCATGACGTCAAATTTCCGCGCTGATCCACGCACGTGTCTTTGGCTCTCGCGTGGATGTTGTCACGTTGCGTGATTAAATGGTGAGAGTTGCGAGATTCTCTTGCCGATTTCACAGCTATGTCAGGGAATAATGCAAAGAAGAAGAACCAGGGCTCTTCTATGTACTTTTATGCTCTGATTTAATGGAAAAGGAGTGTTTTTCAGGGTCGAGAATTTCTTTAATTTTGCGCTGTGAATGAACAAAATCCGCTCACCGGCTAGTTATACGCGTAAACTTTTGTGTTTGTTCCGTAGAGAAAAGTTCTGTAAGAAAACTGTTTACTCCGGTATCGAGTTAATTTGTGAGTTTGCCAAACAATGCTTTATCATAACCAAAACCTGTTTTTGATACTTTCTTGTTGTTTCTGCTCGTTTGGCTGCTTTGCGAAAGTTTTTGAAAGTCCGTCGACGCGTACGAGTAGCTTATTTGCATAGTGCACCGCGTGCACTTTCAAGTCCGAGTCGGTGTTTTCAGATTGTCAACAAATCGAGACAAAGATTTGTTTCGTCGTCTTTTGTGCTGAGATGCTACAACAATTTTCACCAACGTTCGCTAAAAAGCTACTAACATCATGTGTGTTTCTTTCACATAGTGAAACTTTACACTGCGAAAATAAAATAGACAAGGAGTTTTGTCTCAATCGAAAAAATCTAAATCTTTATTCCAGTTGATTAAAAGCGTCGTCGTAACTTTTCTAATTTTTTTTGCTGTATTCAAATATTTTCAGCTAAGCTTTTAACATGTTCTAAAACATTAATCAACCTTAAACATATTGAAAAACTAGAGATATTATATGAGTTCGATGTACGTTTTCACACCAAAGTGCGAAGTCCAAATTCTCATATTTTACTTGCTGTGCAAAACACGCATCAGCGAGCGCTCTTATTCATCGACAACAGAATGAATCTATAGGCCATTTTACAGTTGTCTGCTCAGTGACCTGGCCTCTGAATGGTAGCGAGGTTGGAGGTGACCTTGTTTTGATAGAGACCTGACTGCTTTTGTTGTGTAAATCAAGTTGTTCTTATGCTAACTGGGTTCATTTACATGACAAAAGAAGAGAGGTCTGTATCAAAGCAAGGTCACCTTCAGCCTCGCTTCTATTCAAAGGCTAGGTCACCGAGCAGAGAACTGTAAAATGGTCTATTGGATTTTTACACAAACAAAACTAAGCAGCATCTACAGACATAAATCTATCGTCACTTATTGGGCCTAAACGTTGCTATATCCAAACATATCCAACTAGTTTTTTTTCCCGTGTTATGGAAAAGCTGTTAATCTTCTTCATAGGTGAAATTTAGGTTAGAGTAATGTAAAGTTCTTGTAAAAGAAGCAGCGGAACTCAACTTGGTCAGCAATATAAAGCGGGACATACCTAAATTCGGCACTGCGTTCACTCAACTGGATCAACTTAAGACGAAAATACTTAAGCAATATTCCAACAGCCATAAAAGCGTTGAGTTGTGGGCCAAAAGCTTAACGAGTTCGGAAATTTCGGACGCCATTTCCCCTACGCGACATCCGCGAAGATCCTCGCAGCAATGTACGCGCGTGTGCCCCAGGCGATGGCGCAATTTGTTCTAAAAATAGAAAAATTGTCCCATATCATGGAGCCAACCCCAATACTAGAAATGGCGCGCGCTTACGGTCTCCGTCCCTGATTATGGCTCCTGGTGAAACACAACTATTTATGTTTTGGCTATTTTTCAGACCGCAGAAATCCGTCTCACCTCAAACTGGTAGGACTTCCCTACTTTTTCTTTGATGGTGATGCAAATGATCCTAACGTCCAAGCCGCCATAAAGACGAAATACGTTTCCTTTATGACCTCTTCTAATATGGTCCCTCCGGTGTTCTGTCAGCTTACCGCAGAATGCAAAGGGGATTACATAGAGATCTACCCTGGCTCCCCAGGTATGACGAAGTATAACAAAGCATAACACAATAAAATCGAATTAATCTTTTGTAAGTAGACACTTCTATTTGAATATACCATTTGTACAATACTAACACTATCACTCACTACCTGCTTTAATTAATTTCCAAGATTTTCGTTTATTTTTGCTAGTTAGATTTATCTGCTGGTGAAAGGTATTTGATTTAATGGGGCTGATGATGAGGATGACATGGACGACGACGACGACGACGATGACGACGACGATGATGATAATATTAAAATTTAAGGAGCGCCATTTCCCAATGGCTCATTGGCGCTTTACAAGAAATTCAATCTATAAAACAAATTACCTAGTATAAAAAACAAAGAAAATGTCAACAACAGATAAAAATTTAAAAAGATTCCATCATAATAAATAAATAAAACACCGCCACAACAAAAAAAAACTTGCGTATGACCTTCCAAAGAATATTCATCTAGCAAAACTAAGCAACAACGTGAAACAAATAATCTATCAACAGAATGCGTGTTATTGCTTTATCTGTACAACGACTAATGAAGCAGACAAATCCAACAAACTATTTGCAACTGAACTGTTCGCCGGGTTATCAATGTGACTACCGTACGGCGCTTGATGGGAAGGTCTGATGCAACACTGACAAATATACAACGTTAACGGTTTCCTTTGGCTGTATTTTCTATGTTGTGGTATAAATATTCAATGTTAGGACGGTTCAATTTGGAAATCTCTTACGACTGCATCAGGCCGGACTAGCTTGAGGTACTCAAATCCATAAGCTTCCAAACTAGCTGGCCATGGGATGCTGCTGGTGATCAAACTTTTCGTACAATAACAGGACTCAGTTCCCACCATCAGGAACGCCACATCATAACTCAATCCCAAGGCCTTTTATTTTCTTTTTGCTTTGTTGCAGTTTGAAGCTTAGAAGCACTTGGAGGCACAAATGGTCAAACAGAACCTTGCAAGAATCTGCTGAACTAATTCTATAATTTAAATTGATGTACTTGCAGCAGAAATAAATGTCCTTTGCACTGGCAGGTCTCGGTTGAACATTTTTTGTTACCATGTTAGTCCTTTCAGATACCTATCCGATGCAGAAAAGACACTTACTAGATGATAAAATAATTTTATGAAAGTAAAGTACTTGGGAATCTTTGGAAAATCGCCAGAACATTCCGCATTTAGTCAGATCCAGCATTTCGAAATGTGGAGTATGCTCTCCTTGCCTTGCAAAGTTTAACTTTGTTAACAGTTGGTGCTATCAAAGACGAATTCAAGTCATTTAAGTGTCGATGGTCTATGGCGTACTCTATGGTCTAGCAGTGGTCAAATTTTTAAAAACTTAAACTCAACATTGCTAAAAGTCGAACGAGTACGTTAGTATAAACTTTTATCACTCGAACAGGGGTATACTAAAAAGTCACTTACACGATTTTCAAAGTCAGAGGGAACGAAAAAATGCAAATATTGCAGCACTCAGCCTTAAAGAACCCATTTCTCTATCTCTTCAACGTATTCCCCAGTCAAGCACTCACCCACAATATTGCATTATCCAAAATGGCACCGCCACGATCCATAGAACTGGTTGCTAGTCTGTAACATAATTATAGTGGAGTGCTAGTGTAAATAAGATGTGAACGACGGGCTGTGTCTAAAAGTGATACGGGGTCTATGACGTTGGATGCGTGAATCGGGGACTTGTGGAAAAGGGGCGTGAGCCTCGCTTATTTATGAACCACGAGAAGACGTGTGGACTGGGAAACGTGTGGACTCGGGGACATGGGACTCACGAAAGTGGGACTTTGAGTCGTGAGGTTTCTTATAAAACTATTATGGGAACCGGAGAAAAGTACATGTCAGGAAACCAAGGAAAGATGCAAAATTAGGGTGCGTTTCTTTGAGAATATACAAGATTGGAATTTTAAATCAGAATCCACTTCCAGAGTGAAGAGTGGAGCACCATGATCCGAGCGATCTTGAATTGATCTGTCTAGTAAAGAAACGATAATCCGTTTTCTGATTCCTTAGGATTCAAGAAACGCACTCTTTCTCTTTCACAGTTCGATATCATTACGAGAATCATCTTCTCGTTCCAGGAATGAAAAAGAAAGAAATGCATATTATTTTTTAATTCCTGAAGTAAATATTAGCATCGAATTTAGCAAGGGTAAGGCACGGGGCGTTAAAGGATTACCAAGAAAACGGAGTTACGTACCAGGAAAGTCATCCATGGCCGCCCACGAAGTGTACGACCCCAGTCTTCATTGAACCTATTCTGTACTCAGAGCTGTCACGGTATAATAGGCAAGCAGACATATCAGGCCCAACCGTACTACTGACAAGCTATTTCAGGGCTCCACCGAGTCCACACGTCGTCGAGTTCACAACTTCCCAATTCCACAGGTCGCCTATCCCACACGTCCCCGATCCCACATGTCTTAAAGTCCACATTGTCCCTTAGTCCACCTCCTCAGGTCAATACCTCCCAAAATCCATATCGTCTCCTAGTCCACACCTCCCCGAGTCCACAAGTTCCCGATTCACACACGTACCTGAGTCCATACGTCTCCGGTTTCACACATCCCTGAGTCCACAAGTCTTCCAGTCCACATGTCCCTAAGTTCACACGTCACTTAGTCCACATCTTCCCTAACGCCACAAGTCCAAGCGTTTTCGAATCCCGCATCCCGCATTGAAGGGGGGACGTTCCCGTCTCACTAACAAACTTCGGTAGGAAGAGCACGTTGACTTTGTAAAATGTTTTTTAAGGCGATACCTTCATGTCCCGGGATACGTGATACAAATTCAACACTCTACCGCACTAAAAAGTCACTTAAAATATTATCATTAGCGCTTTTTAACCCGAAGATGTTATATACAACGCCATTGATTACGTGTTTACACTAGCACTTCACGTAAGTCCGCGCCTACTGGTAAACCATAGAGTAAGCCATAGAGTAGGCCATATGGTAGGTCACAAGGTAGGTCATGGCCTACACCATGGTCTACTGTGTTACTATTATGCGAAAATAAAATGTTTCAGGAACAGAGAATTACGAGAACGCATTTACGTTTAGCATTCTATAGTTAAACATGTCGGATATCGATAACATTGGCTTTGGACGAAATTCCGACAGCGACATGTGAAACTTCCAAAATTGCGACGTAGAAAGGTTTGAAAATCAGACGGGAGACATAAAGACCCTCCCTAACAGGGCCCC